>JAEPBF010000212.1:0-600000 GCA_019739055.1 Passiflora organensis | reverse complement strand
TTCATGTAATCCGAACCCCTAACCTCTCTAATGTTGAAATTGCACGTTGTCCTATAAAACTTAGGTTGTTGCCGAAATTTATATATTGAATTAGGGTGAATAATCAAGTTGATTCTTACTGAGTTTTTGGCCATCACATAACGCATTCAAGAGAAAGATATTGCTGCATCCGGATCACTGGATTTTGGTCCACTAATTTGTAAGGATTCCCAATGCCTTTGGTTTTTAATTAAATAGTATTGTGGCTTAGTACTGTGTGGTATTTTCTTTGTAATTGTTTAGGAGATTCTGATCTTATTGGAAAGGCAAAGGATTGCATCTGATTTAGACATGTGAGAGGTAGGATTTGTGCTTCATCAGTTCCTTTGCTTACTCTATTGTTTGATTGTTTGTATATGATTGAACTCAATTTCCTATCTTAGTTATATGCTTGCAGAGTGTGTGATTAAAATGATAGGGAATCTTGAAAGTTAATAGGGAAATTGGTAGCCTGATTTGGTTATGACTTTGAGGATTGACCTTTGACTTGTTCTATGATTTGATTGAGGATCTTTTGTTATGATTTCTGTATGCGTGTACTATGTGTGAATGTGTGTATATGTGTATGTGCCTTGTTTGTGCTTTGATTGAAGGATCCTTTTGTCTCTGGCCATACGAGGTAAGTATTGTTGGTCCTAGGGAAAGGCTAGATACTTACTGAACCGGGAGGTTTATAGGTGGTTATTCCAAGCAAGAGCTCGCTGGATGCCTTGTAGGCCAGTTCAAGTCTGGACATCAGGAAGCCTTGTAGGCCAGTTCATGTCTGGACATCAAGATGCCCTATAGGCCAGTTCGAGTCTGGACGTTAGGATGCCCTGTTTGAGAGTGACAGAATGACTTGTATATGTACAAGAGTGCTCCTAGATCAGTTCGAGTCTGGATGTCGGAGACAACAAATAGGTTTGCTGTCATATTGATTGTCTAACCTTTTTACCCTTTTTTCTGCATAGCCTTAAGCAAAAAGGGCAGATGGGGACAAACCTTGGTATGAAAAATCAGATTATGTATAAACTGGCTGTGTGCTTTTGAAAAAGAAATATTTTCTGTCTTCCCCATTGTTTTCTACTAATTTTAGCCTACCCTCATATTGTGTGTGCTTTTGATGATTTCAGCCCATAATATGTACGTTTGATGCTTACGGTTTTAATTAGATATCTTAACTAGTTTTATTTGTTGATCTTTTGGTTATTGGGAGATTTTTGATTGGGAATTCCTAGGATTTATGATGTTGTGACCCTACTAAGATTTTTGTAATCTCATCTCTTCTATTCCCCCCCATTGAAGGCTTAGGTGTGTGCTTTGTTGCAGTTGCCAAAGGTGTGAGATCAAGGCTGCACGGCTGGACGAATTTCCACCTTTTTCTATTGAATGCGCATGCCATCGCTTTGAACTTAAGCAAATTTGCATTTTGGCTTTCGAATCCCTCTTTCTTTTTTTATTGCTTCCGAAATATACATGATACTATTGGTTAATGTTTTGAGACTCTTATGGGACTTATGTGTTATGTTTTCACTTGTTTTGAGTATTAATATAAGTCTTCCGCTGATGTTTTCTTTCACTTCGTATAAACCAAAAATTTATTAATGTATGAACTTGCTCCAACCTTTAAATAGCATATAAGTCAACCAATAAAATTAACAATTAGGTGACTTGAGCCTTGTGGGATTGAAATAGAACTTTTCACTGTTTTATTTTTTTTCCCCCTGCTGCCGATAACCCCCTGCGTCACTCATCTTCTTCACCGTCGTTGTTCACCTTCGGTATCGTCACCGACCGTCCGATCATCTAACCGTCTACACCGTTGCGTTCCTCTCATCATCGGGAGTAACCGGCCGTTGGTTTCGTCTTCATCGGACCACGGACGTGAACAGATCGGAGCCTGGAAGTTTTGAATTTCTCACTGGAAAATCGTAAATCCTGGCCGATCGGAGGTGAGTTTTGAAGTTTGGTTTTTTGATTCATATTCCTGGTGTTTGTAGCTTCGTTTTGATGTAAAAATTTTTGGTTTTGGATGAAGTTAGATTTTTCCGGCCGCCGCCGGCGACCGTTGACCGTTGACTTTGACCATTGACCAAAAAGTAAAAACCTCACCGTTTGGTAATTTCGACGTTCTGATCGCAATGGCGCGATCCATTTTTTCATTTTATGTGTCGTTGTTGAGTTATAGTCATTTTAAAGGTTAATATCCGTATGTTGAGCCTAACCTTCATGTTGTGTTCTTAGGAAAGGCGAGTGTTGAGGACAAAGGTAAGTGTATTGCTTCCTCTTCTTCAGCCCCTAAATCAATCACACATAGTAGGGGCCGAATCATCAAAAGCACAAACAATATGAAGGTAGGCCGAAATTGGTAGAAAATAAGGGGAAAGAATGAAAACATTTCTTATTCAGAAGCACACAAGTTGCCTATAACATAATCTGATTATTAAAACCAAAATTTGTTCCCATCTGCCATATTATCCAAGGCTATGCTGTAAAAAGGGTAAAACATTAGACAATCAATAATACAATTAGCCTTTTAGTCGTCTCGAACATCCAGATTTAAATTTGCTAAGGAACACTCTTGTAGTTATACATACAAGTCATCCTGCCACTCAAAAATAGGGAATCCTAACGTCCAGACTCGAACTTGATTATAGAGCATCTTGATGCCCAGAATCGAACTAGCCTACAAGGCATTTTGATGTCCAGAATCGAACTGACCTACAAGGCATCTTGATGTCCGGACTTGAATCGGCCTACAAGGCATCCAACGAGCTCTTGTAGGAATAAAAACCTCTAAACGTCCCGTTTCGGTAAGCACCTCTCCTCTCCCTAGGAGCAACAATACTTACCTTTCATGGCTAGCACAAAAGTATCCTTCAAACAAAGCACAAACAAGGCACATACACGTATACATACATAGTACACGTATACAAAAAACAAAACAATGGATCCTCAATCAAATCAAAACAAACGATCCTCAATCAAATCACATTACAATCACAAATCAGTAAGCATACCATAGTTGTATTTATGCCCTTTGAATTTTTTAGATTATCCCAAAGATAAATCACCTAATTGCGCAATCAATCTATAGATAACTAAATTAAAATCAACAACAAATCAAGCATTTAATCAAGGGTAACCAAAGGAACCGATGAGGCATAGATCCTACCTCTCACGAGAATGAATTAGATGCAATCCTATGCCTTTCCAACAAGATCAGAATCTCCTAAACAATCACAAGGCAAAGACTACACAATACTAAGCCATAAAATTACTTAATTAAAAACAAAAGACATTGGGAATCCTTACAAATTAACCTACAAAAATCCAGCAACCTAAATGTAACAATATCTTCCCCCTGAATGCGTGATATGATGGCCAAAAATTCAGCAATAAATAACCTAATTATTCACTCTAATTCATCATACAAATTTTTTCTACACCGTAGGGCTTAATACGGTAAATTTGGATTTCATCATTCATATAAGAAGAAGCTGTGATTTTATGTGAATAAGAAAGGAATAGGTGCCAGACACTCAAACGATTAAACGGACAAGATCTGAAACCAATAGATAAGTCAATTGATCAGATTTAGCAAATATAAGGTTAGGAATAAGGCATGCCAATTTCATGTATAGGAAAGATTCAAAAGATGAATTCATGATTTCACAACATGAATGGATGCTAAACAGTCATATGAACAAATACAATAGAAATCAAATGAAGGAAAAATCACACAATCCTGGCACAAAAATTGACTTATAATGACTTTAAGTTAAACAGGGAAGAACTAAGCTTCTGATGACTATCCTAAGATATATAGATAGAGGATGGAATGAGCTTTTCAACAAGCTATTACTTGCAGAAATCTGACAAAGGATGAGAGAGTTATGGTAGGATTAAGATCAAGTTCTTATAAAAAACTGACGAATTACAACTTGAATTTTGACAGAGAAGAATTAGTCCTGTTATTACCAACCGAATGTAGCTATATAGAGAATAGATAGAGCTTTCTAACAAGCTATTATTTTCAGAAATCTGATAAAGGATGAGAGAGATATGCTAAGATGAAGATCAAGGAATTTCGGTTAGGATTTAGGCAAAAATCGGAAATTGAGAGGCATGAGACAAATTTCAAAATTTCTAGGTGGGTTTTTGTATGCTTAGGAAGGATAAACTGACCACTCATTTATAGGTTTCCAAGGAGGTTTAGATAATTCCCTACTTTTAAGCTTAAAAGGATAATTCTATTAAAAAAGATATTCTATTTAAAATAAAGAATTATCTTATACCTTGGATAATAAGGGATAAAACTAAAGATAATTAATATAAAAATAAAAAAATTAAAATACGAAATATCTGGCAGCAACCATTTTAGGCCATCACGCATTTATTTTTTTATCGGGAAAATAGTCATTTCAGCTGCACCGGTACCTGAGTTTCATTTCTGTCTTGTGGACTTTTAGGACATCTATCTTATAGAGGATCGGGGTCTCATAGTGGCCGGACATGTTAATTTATAAGGTCTTAAAGAGGTTTAATTAAGAGATAATGTAAGACCCTAAATTTTGAGTCCTAGAAGTCCAGAAGCCAATGCAGGTGAAAAGACGATTTTGCCCCTGAAGGAAAGGATGTGTGATGGCCGAAATTGGTAAGATTGTTTAGTAGTTAATTCTGTTTTAAATTCCTTTAGATCTAGGTTCTTGTAGATGAGTAATTGCCTTAGGAATCATCCTTAAGGTTAGATAGTTGCCTTATAGATTAAAGTCCCTAAAAATAGGGGAAGATAATTAAAGAGTTTAGAGTTTAGTTATCTAGTAAATTATCCTATTTAGATAAAGTGATTAAAGTAGTAATCATAATTCTATACCCATTCATTATAAATAGGAAGCCAACCTCACAAAGAATTATTCATAGAAAACCTACAAATTTCGTATAGGCTTAAAACCCTATACCTCCCTATAGCCACCATAATTTGCAGAAACTTCAAACCAGCAAAACTCACTCATTGTTCGTCGGATCTCTGCGAGTAATAGCTTGTTGGAAAGCTCTCTTCATCCTTTTTCCAACCATTTTTTTTTTTTCATCAGGAGATTATTATTTCTTTGTATAAAGTTACTTTGAAAATCGGCGGCAGAATTAGGTTTTTGCCAAATCTTCTTGAACTTCAAAATAGTATAACTTTCTGGTCGTTTGTCAAAATCTTACAAATAATATCTTGTTGGAAAGATATTTTCATTCTCTTTCCAACCATATATAAATAGTAGCTTTTAGGTAAATATTTCGTTGTAATTCGAGACGAAATCTCCCTATGCCCTACTTTTAGCAACAGGTTTTGCATAGTAAATTGGAATGGTAAATTCAGGTTGAATCTTGATAAATTCCAGGCTATCACATCACACATCCAAGGGGGAGACACCTGCAGCATCTGATCACTGGTTTCTGATAGGTTTGGTGAGTGGTATTGGTAAGGAAATAAGGTATTCAATTGATTATTGAATATGTATGCTTAGTTTGTTTTGTCTTTACCTGGTGATAATTTTGGTGGTTCGGATTTACTTAATAAAGGCAAAGGATTAGCTTATTTTTCAGAGACAAGAGAGGTAGGATCTATGCCTCATCGGTTTTTCCGGAAACCCCTGCTCTTTTCTGATGTTATTTTGTTATCTGCCCTTGTTGTATTGCTTGCGATTGGAATATATGGTGAGAATATGAAATTCGGAATGAGATATGAATTTCCTAGGCTATATCGAACCCCTGAGTTAGGAATTGAGTGCCTGGGATGCTATTGTTTTATGAATTGGATGTGTTGATTGTTTCCTGACGTGATTGAGGATACCCTGTTGTGGTATTATGCTCTGTACTTGCCTGTGTGTGCTTGTACGTGTTTGTGTGTCAGGATCCTATTCCGGTGGCCACGCAGAGTAAGAACTGATGCTCCTAGGGAGAGGAGAGGTTCTTACCGATTTGTGGGAGTTGTATGGGAGGTGAACCAGTAAGCTAGCGCTGGATATCTGACCTTGCGAGGTCGGATCCCTATCTTGAAAGACAGGAAGCCCTTATCTTGCGAGATCTGGGATGCCCTGGTAGGTATGTGACCAGGGAAGACTTGTCAGTGTGTGACTAGTCGAGCCGGAAGCCCTGGTAGGTATGTGACCTGGGATGCACTGGTAGGTATGTGACCAGGGAAGACTTGTCCGTGTGAGACTAGTCGACTTGTCTATGACGTAGACAAGATGAAAGACTTACTATTTAGTTTGCGTGTTAACCATCTACTCTTTGTGCAGTAAGTCTTGGACAACACAGGTGGAAGGAGATGGCCTTTCTTATTCATTGCCCAAGGCAATTCTGATGTGTTTCACCTGCCTGTGTACTTATGACCTTTCGGAAGTGTTTGTAGTCCTCCCTCAGCCATTGATTCGGCCTTAACCCTTTTTGAATGATTTTTGAATTACGTGATCTCTTTTAGTTGATTAGGAATGATCTTATGTGAATTGGGAGATTTGTGTTTAGGGATTCTATAGATCTTATGATGCTGCGACCCTATTGAGATTCTTGTAATCTCATACCGTTGTTTTTACCATTTTTCAGGCTTAGGTACATCCTCTGTTTGTGGTACCAGTGTGTGAGATCAAGGCTGCACGGCGGGGCGATATCGCATCATGTTTTCATACTTGTTACTTGCGCATATAACATGAATGATTGGACAACTTTCTGGTTTATTTTGAGCTCTCATCCTTGCTTGCTATTTCCGAAAGTTGTTGGAAGATTTCTTGTTGTTTAGTTGGATCCCTAAGGGACTTGTGTGTTATGAACCCAATGATTGATTTAATTTAAGACTTCCTTTGATGTTTTATTTACTCCGTATGATACTAGAACATGTGTCCAATATCATGCTCTAATTATTGATAAGCAATAAGATTAACAAGCTTAAAATCAGAAATTTAAGAGTAGCCTGGTGGGATTCAAATGGGTCTTAGGTGTCATAAGAAAAAAACTTAATAAAATCGAACTAGGCCTAATGGGGATGGATAAGCCTTGTGGGATTCAGATAAGTCCTAGGTTGGGCTTGTTTGGGTTTCACGGTGGTAAGGGTCCTAATAGGTTGGGTTCGGGTCCTTACCGATTTTGTAACAGAGCATGGTTTAGGAAATAAGAATTGTTATATGCTAAGTTGTTTGTTGGTTTTGTGTTTGTAGGAAGAGACATGCTCATAGACTCACACTATGAGACCCCGACCCACACTGTCCCCAACCCTTCCTACTTTAGATGTCCAGGAAGTCCAGGAGCCGATGCAACTGAAATGACTATTTTACCCATGAAGAAATGGATGCATGATGAACTAAAATGGTTGCTGTCAGATATTTTCTATTTTAATTCTGGTATTTTTATATTAATTATCATTAATTTTACCCCTTATTATCTAAGGCATTAGATAATTCTTCCTTTAAAATAGAATATCTCTTTTAATAGAATTATCCTTTTAAATAGAATTATCTTTCTAATAGAATTATTCTTTAATTATCCTTTTAAGCTTGAAAATAGAGAATTATCTCTTAACTAAACCTCATTAGATACCTATAAAAAAGTGGTCAGCCTATCCCATCTAAACATATGTTAACCTACATAGAAATTTTAAAATTTATCCCCTTCCTCTAAAATTCCGATTTTTACCTAAACCCTAGCCCAAACTCCTTGATCTTCATCTTGGCATAACTCTCTCATCCTTTAAGAGATTTCTGAAAATAATAGCTTGTTGGAAAGATCTTTCTGTCCTCTTTCCAACATATTTGGTTTTTTATGTCGAGGTTAGTTTTTCTTTGTAAAAAGTTAAATCTTAATTCGACGGAATTGTCAAAATCTACTTTAACTTCAAAATAGCATAACTCTTTCATCATTAGTCGGATTCTTGCAAATAATAGTTTGTTGGAATGCTCTTTCCATTCTCTATCCAGAAATTTGGGTTTTTTGTCTGTAGATTAGTCTTTCTTTATCATAATTTAGGTCATAGTTCAGCAGGATTAGCTTTCAAGATTGTGTTATTCTGTCTTCAATTGATTTATGTTATTGTTCCTCTTGTTTGTATGATTGTTTACCGTCCATTCATGATGTAAAATCATGAATTCTTCCTTTGAATCTTCACTATTCATGAAATCAGCATGACCTACCTTTGCCCTATTGATGCCTATTTTAATAAATTGATTAACCTATTAGATTTTGATCTCGTTTCTTTTAATTGTACATGTTATAAAGACCTGTTCCTTTCTTAATTTCATGAAATGACAACCCCTAACCTCTCTAATGTTGATGTAAAGACCCAATCGCAACCTATTAGAACCCTTACCATCTTGAAACCCAAATAAGCCCTCGCAAGGTCCTATTTGAATTCCACAAGGCTCAAGTCACCTAATTGTCAATTTTATTGGTTGATTTATATGCTATTTAAAGGTTAGAGCATATTCATACATTAATGAATTTCTGGCTTAAACGAAGTGAAAGAAAACATCAGTGGAAGACTAATATTAATACTCAAAACAAGTGCAAACATAACACACAAGTCCCAAAGGAATCTCACAACATTAACCAATAGTATTATGCTTGTTTCTGAAGCAATAAGAAAAATAAAGAGAGATTGAAAAGCCAAAATGAAAATCCACATAAGTTCAAAGACATGTCATGCGCATTCAATAGGAAAGTGGTGCAATTGAAGTGCAAATTCGTCTAGTCATGCAGCCTTGATCTCACACCTTTGTTACCAGCAACAAAGCACATTTCTAAGCCTGCAAAGGGGGAGAAAAGAAGGGATGAGATTACAAGAATCTCAGTAAGGTCACATCATCATAAGTCCTAGGGATTTCCAATCAAACATCTACTAATAACCAAAAATGTGAGACCCCGAATTTTGAGTCCTAGAAGTCCAGAAGCCAGTGCAAGTGAAAAGACTATTTTGACCCTGAAGAAAGAGATATGTGATGGCCGAAATTGGTAAGAAATTTCCAGTAATTAATTTTGGTTTCAATTTCTTTTAATCTAGTTCTTTATAGGTTGATAATTACCTTAGAAATTAAAATCCCTAAAACTAAGAAGAGATAATTATATAATTTAATTCTGATAATTATCTTACTTTAACTAATCCTTTAAAATAGAGATTTTAATCCCATAACCACCTGATAGAAAAGGTAATCCAGCCACACAAAAATTTATACAGAAAACACACAAAATTCGTAAAACCTGAAAACCTTACACCTCATCATTTCTACCGAAATCCGCTGAAACTTCAAACCAGCATAACTTTCTCATCCTTTGTTGGATTCTTAAGAATAATAACTTGTTAGAAAACTGTCTTAATCCTCTTTCCAACCATATTTGGTTTTTTGACTGGAGGTTAGTTTTTCTATGTCGAAAGTTAAATCATATTTCGATAGAGACAAAATCTGCTTGAACTTCAAACTAGCATAACTCTCTAGTCCTTTGTCGGATTCTTCAAAATAATAGCTTTTTGTAAATCTCTCTCCATCCTCTTTCCAAACATCATTAGTTTTTTGTCTAAAATCAAATCATATTTTGGCGAGATTAGGTTTCAAGATTGTGTGATTCTGAACTCAATTGATTTCTATTGTTGTTCCTCTTGTTCGTATGATTATTTGGCATCCATTCATGTTATAAAATCATGAATTTATCTTTTGAATATTTTCTATACATGAAATCAGTATGCCCTACCCTTGCCTTATTGTTGCCTATCTAGATCAATTGATTAACTTATTGGATTCTGATCTTGTTTCTTTTGATTGTATAAGTTATAAACACATAATCCTTGTTTGTTAACATGAAATCGCAACCCTTACACCTTGCTAACATGGAATCGCAAATTATCTTGTGTCCTATGCTTAGTGTCGAAATATACATAGTTAAATTGGGGTGGTAACTCAGGTTGAATCTTGTTAAGTTCTTGGCTATCACATCACACATCCAAAGGGGAGGCACCTGAGGCATCTGACAACTAGTTTTTGATAGGTTTGGTGAGTGGAATTAGTAAGGAAATAGGGTACTTACATGGTTATTGAGTATGCATGCTTAGTTTGGTTTTGTCTTTGCCTTGTGATGTTATTAGTGGTTTGGAATTATTAAATAAGGGCAAAGGAATAGCTTTTTGTTCTGAGACAAAAGAGGTAAGATCTATGCCTCATCGGTTTCTTCAAAGATCCCTGTTGTTTGTTTGTTATTTTCGATACCTGCCCTTATTATTATTGTATGCGAATTAATTTTAGGATATGTACATTAATCGCGGATTGAGATATGAATCCTATAGGCCATACCAAACCCTTGAGTTAGATTTTGAGTGCTTGAATTGCATATAATTGTGTTCTGACATGATTGAAGATATCTTGTTGTGGTATTATGCTTTGTACATGCTTGTTTGTCCTTGTACGTGTTTATGTGTCAGGATCCTATTCCGATGGCCATTTGGGGTAAGCTCTGATGCTCCTTAGGAGAGGGGAAGCTCTAACTGGTATGGGAGTTGTATGGGTGGAAATCCCCAGCATGCTCACGCTGGAAGCCTTGTCCTTGTGTGGCTTGGATGCTTGGTCCTTGTGTGGCTAGAAGCCTTGTCCTTGTGTGGCTTGGATCTCTTGTCCTTGTGTGACAAAATGAATAGGTTTGCTACTTAGCTTGTTTGCTACTTAGCTTGTGTGCTAACCTTTTACCCTTTGTCCAGTAAGCTTTGGATAGCACAGGTGGAAGAGGATGACCATTCTTTCTTTCTAGTGCCGAGAGTAATCTCATGAGTTTTACCTGCCTGTTGTCATGACCGAATATCAGACTACGCGTCATTCGGCATATCAGACTACGAGTCATTCGGCTTCGTGTGGGACTCGACTCCCAAATTGAGGATCACGGTAACCAATGAGGGAATCTTTCCCCATTATGTTCCCCACTATGTTTCCCACTATGTTCCCCACTAAGTGAGGGAATCAAGGAGCTCACTTGGGATCCGTGTTTGTGCTTTCTACTTTTGTATATAACCGTTAGATCATACGGCTTGATCTCCACCATTCATTAGGGAGTTGTAAAGGCTATATAAGGGGTGCCTCCCCTCATTTGTAATCATCCAGCAATACTTGCAATATTGAGAGTTTAGAGCTTTCTCTCCTTTCTTTTGTGTCTCTCTCATTTCGGTTCGGTTCTAAGCTTAGCATTCTAGCTAGCTTTGTGAGGAAGGCTTACTTAGCCTATTGCGAGAGCGATAGTCTAAGGCCGCACTGAGAGTTTCTATTCCGCAAAACTCTAGTCCCGTGACAGTTGGTAGCGGAGCTACGGCTCAAATCCTTTGAGAGAGAAATGGAGATGGCTACTACTTCTGATGCCAACATCCATATTGAAGAGGAGGTCGAGGAGGTCCGTGTGGGGAGACTACCCCAACGTGCTCCCGAACCTAAGAAAAGAATGAAGACCGTTGATTATCTGTCATCATTGGAGGCAAGGATCACTCGTATGGAGATGAAGGTTACCGATGACAAGGATATGCTTGAGGAATATGGCCAACGCATAACCGAGCTTGAGTCGGGGGACGTAAATGAGCTTCGTGAGGAGATGCAAGGCACCCTCATTGCTATCCACTCTTGGAGGGAAGAGTTACATGACTTCAAGGTAAATCTTCTTGCTGAGATCTCTTCATTTAAGGATGATTTGGTTGGAATCAGGGAGGATTGCAAGAAGGGAATTGCGCAAGGGGTTGCCAAACCCAAGCTGAAGCTGGATGTCCCAAGGCCAAAGTCATTTAGTGGGATGAGGAATGCCAAGGAAGTGGACAACTTCCTTTTCAACCTTGAACAATACTTTTAAGGGGTGGGCATGGAGAGCAATGGAGATCGACTTTCCCAAGCCCCACTATATCTAACCGATAGTGCCACAACCTGGTGGAGGATGAAACATGCTCAAATTGAGTGTGGCACCTTGAAATTGTAGACGTGGGCAGATTTCAAAAGGCTCCTGAGAGCACAATTCTCACCGAGAAATGTGGAGCTAGAAGCGAGGGAGAAGCTTCGCAAGTTGTCCCACAAAGGCGACATTCGAGACTATGTGAAGGAGTTCACGGAAGTCTTGTTGGAGATCCCAGACATGCCCGAGATGGAGGCCATGTATGTGTTTCTGGGAGGCCTACAAAGTTGGGCCAAGTTGGAGCTTCATCGACGCAATGTCAAGGAGCTCAACGATGTAATTTCTGAGGCTGAATCCTTGGCAGAATTTGAGAGCAAGCCCGAGGATTCAAGCCCACCTAAGCCTATGAGTTTCCGTGACTACAAGGCTAAAGGTGGGGGACTAGTCCACGAAACCAAGGAGTGGAAGGACAAGCTTTTCAAGTCCTTCAAGTCCTTCCGTCCAGCCAAACCCACACAATGGGGAGGTGAAAATCGGGGCAAGGGCGAGAGACCCAAGCTCTCATGTTTTCTATGTGAGGGGCCACAGAGAGCTGTGGATTGCCCAAAGAGGAACAAGCTGGCAGCCATGGCAAGGGAGGCCGAAGCGATGGAATCACCAAGGATGTGTTCCATGCAATTGTTGAGTGTCGTTAAAGCCTCAACCAAAGATGCCAAGGAGGAGCAAGCTGGGAGGATGTTTGCTAGACCCATCGTGCAAGGGAGGGAGTCCCGTGCATTGATCGATACCGGTGCTACTCACAACTTCATGAAGAAGGAGGAAGCACAACGGCTTGGTATCAAGTTCAAAGAAGAGAAAGGCTGGTTAAAGACGGTGAACACTCAAGCCCAGCCAATCTTTGGAGTAGCCCGAGGGGTCGAGCTACGAATGGGAGAATGGAAAGGTAAACTTGATTTCTCTACTGTTCCTATGGATGATTTTCCGATTGTGTTAGGGATGCAATTCCTGGATCAGACGAGAGCAGTCCTAGTATCTTGCACAAACACCCTCATACTTTCGGAAGGGAGTCAATGTTGCGTGGTGCCTGTTGCTCGAGAGAGGGAGCTGAAGGCAAAAACACTTGCAGCCATCAGCCAACCGGGGAGTCCTTTAGTGGAAAGGATCCAAGGGGGTATGAAACATAAACCCCAAGTTCAGGCCATGGCAGAACAAGTGAAGCAAAGGCCGAATCCATCCTCCTACCGCGTTGTCTAGGAGTGTGACAAGCAGAAGGACATTGCAAGAGTGCAATTGTCCAAGGAGGCAAAGTGGAAGGCAAAAGAGGTAGACGAAAAGAGGCGACCCTTAGAGTTTGATGAAGAGGATCTTGTGTTGGTGAAGTTGATGCCTCACCAAAGCCGAGTCTTTTCCAAGTTGCATAAGGGGCTAGTGCGACGATACGAGGGTCCTTTCAAGGTGTTGAAGAGGATTGGCAAAGTATCATACAAGCTGGAATTGCCACCAAGATTGGAGTTCCATCCTATCTTCCATGTGAGCTTATTGAAGCCATTCCAAGCAGACACGGAAGATCCGGAGAGGGGGAAGTCCAAAAGAGCTCCCACAGCTGTGACCAATGCCCATGATAAGAAGCTTGATGAGATCTTATCAAGGCGGGTGGTGCAAAAAAGTGGGAAGCACATGAACCATGTGGAGTACTTGGTTCGATGGAAAAGCGACCCTCCTAGCGAAACAAGCTGGGAGAAAGATTTCGATCTTTGGCAGTACGAAGACGAAATCAATGAGTTCTTGAGGCAGCATACAACGAGGACGTTGTCGAGATTGGTGGGGGAGAATGTCACGACCGAATATCAGACTACGCGTCATTCGGCATATCAGACTACGAGTCATTCGGCTTCGTGTGGGACTCGACTCCCAAATCGAGGATCACGGTAATCAATGAGGGAATCTTTCCCCATTATGTTCCCCACTATGTTTCCCACTATGTTCCCCACTAAGTGAGGGAATCAAGGAGCTCACTTGGGATCCGTGTTTGTGCTTTCTACTTTTGTATATAACCGTTAGATCATACGGCTTGATCTCCACCATTCATTAGGGAGTTGTAAAGGCTATATAAGGGGTGCCTCCCCTCATTTGTAATCATCCAGCAATACTTGCAATATTGAGAGTTTAGAGCTTTCTCTCCATTCTTTTGTGTCTCTCTCATTTCGGTTCGGTTCTAAGCTTAGCATTCTAGCTAGCTTTGTGAGGGAGGCTTACTTAGCCTATTGCGAGAGCGATAGTCTAAGGCCGCACGGAGAGTTTCTATTCCGCAAAACTCTAGTCCCGTGACACTGTGTACTTCTGATTTTCGAAAATGTTGTAGTTCACCCTCAGCCTTAGTTTCGGCTCTATCCCTTTGATTGATTCTTGAATTGTGTGATACCCATAGTTGTGTAGGGATGATCTGATGTTGTTTGGGGAGATATGTGTTTATGGTTTCTGCAAATCTTATGATGGTGTGACCCTACTGAGATTCGTGTAATCTCATCCTATTGTATTCACCACTTTTCAGGCTTAGGTACATCCACTGTCCGTGGCACCAGTGTGTGAGATCAAGGCTGCACAGGGGTGGAGAGAGGGCAAGGAGGGGGACGATATCGCATCACATTTGCATACCTGTTCCTTGATTGCCTGTGTATATAACATGAATTATGATTGGACTACTTTCTGGTTTTTCAAGATTCCTCCTTTACTTGTTGTTTCCGATTTATGTTGGGGGTTAACTTGCTGGTTATTTGGATCTCTGTGGGACTTATGTGTTGTGGATTCATTGATTTTATTTAAAGACTTCTGCTGATGTTTTATTCACTCCGTATGATTCCAGAATACTTGTCTAATATCATGCTCCAATTGTTGATAAACATAGAGAATGTACATGCTAAAAATCGAGAATTTGATGAGTAAGCCTTGTGGGATTCAGATAGGCCCCGGTTCTTGGGCTTGTTTGGGTTTCACGATGGTAATGGCCCTAATCGAAGCAATTAATAATAGGTTAAGAGTTAGGGTCGTTACAGGTTTGGTAGCGGAGCATGGTTTAAGGAATATAATTGGTTAAATATGCTAACTTCTTTGTTGATTTTGTGTTTATAGGTAAGAACATGCACACACACTCACTCACTTAGGAGCTAATACCGAAAGTGAACTAATGCTAAAAAGGGATTGATTTAAAGGATGAGAATGATAATTTGATTTTTTGTGTGTTTATGTATGTTCTTATGCCTGGTATGCCTTGATGTGTTTTGGTGAATGTTTGCTGTGTTTCTTGTCATTGCCGAGAATGTGTATGTTGTTGGGGCATATTACCAAGTGTCCTTATGTGATTTCTATGTTGCCGAATGTATATGCATGTGATTCCTGATGTGTATTGCCGAATGCATAGGGTGTGAGTTTGCATGATTGCCGAATATGGATTGTGTGAATCCATACTTGCTTAATGCTTGATGATGATTTCCGAGAGTATATATGTATGATGATATGAGTGACGAGTATGCATTTACATGTGTGCATATGATTTCCAAAATTTATATATTGTTTTCCAGCATAAGTGTATTGTCCGGTGCACGCCTCTCCACCAGGTACCACTTCTTTTCCTAGTATCATATTTAGTTATGTGTTAAGTAATAATCATATGCTTGTATAGTATGGCAAGGTCAAACGCTGTAAGGGATCGACGGGGTAGGTATGAGGTTTAGGCCGAACAACAAACTGTTGAGCAAGAGGAGCCGAATGCACAAACTAAGCATGGAGGGCAAACTATAATGACCACAATTCCTACCTATTAAAATTTGTTCCGATTAAGGCCATTACTGCCATGAAATCCAAACAAGCCCAAAGACACCTAGAACCTATTTGAATCCCACCAGGCTTACACATTAAATTTTTTTGATTTTTAGCTTGATCGTTCTATATGTTTAATAACAAATGGAGCTTGATATTGGACAATCATTCTGGTATCATACGGAGTGAATAAAACATCAACGGAAGTCTTTAAATTTAATTATTGGAATCAAAACACACAAGTCCCATCCATAGGGATCCAAATAACCTGCAAGAAATCCTCCAACATATACCAAAATATAATAAGCAAAAGAGGGATTTTGAAAAAAAAAAAAGAAAAGTAGTCCAATCTATGATCATATTGTATGTGCAAGAAACCAAGAAAATAGGAATGCAAAGGTAATGCAATATTGCCCCGCCGTGCTGCCTTGATCTCACACACTGGTACCACAAACAGTGAATGTACCTAAGTCTGGAAAATGGTGGAAACAACAGAATGAGCTTACAAGAATCTTAGTAGGGTCACAACATCATAAGATCTGCAGAAACCATAAAAACAAATCACCCCAAACAACATCAGATCATTCCTAGCAACTAAAGGGGATCACGTAAATCAAGAATTCAGTTAAAAACGATAGTGCTGAATCTAAGGCTGAGGGAGGACTACAAATACTTCCGAAAATGCAGACATACACAGGCAAGTAGAACTCATCAGATAGCTCTCGGCAATGAAGAAGAAAGGCCATCCCCTTCCACCTGTGTTGTCCAAGGCTTACTGCATAAAGGTAAATGGTTAACACACAAGTTATTCAGTAAGCCTATTCATCTTGCCATACAAGGACAAGTCATCCCAAGCCACACAAGGACAAGGGCTTCCTGCCACACAAGGATAGGGCTTCTGACCACACAAAGACCAGTCATCCTAAGCCACACAAGGACAGAGGCTTCTGGCCACATAAGGAAGAGACATCCAGCGAGCTCATGCTGGGGATTTCCACCTATACGACTCCCATACCAGTAAGAACCTCCCCTCTCATAAGGAGCATCAGCGTTTACCCCGAATGGCCACCGAAAAAGGATCCTGACACACAACACGTACAAGTACACACAAGCAAGTACAAAACATAATACCACCACAGGTTATCCTTAATCATATCAGAACACAATCAACATGTTCAATACACATAACACATGCAAACTAGGCACTTATATCCTATCTTAAGGGATTCGGTATAGCCTAAAGGATCGCATCTTGGTCCGTAATTCAAGCATTCCTACTACAATATATGCGTATACAACATTATATGTAAAGGCACCGAAATTAACAAGAAAACAACAAGAATCTCTGGAGAAACTGATGAGGCTTAGATCTTACCTCTCTTGTCTCTGAACAAGAAATTATTCCCTTGCCTTTATCTAATAATTCTGCACTACTTATAGCATTACAAGGCAAAGCCAAAACCAAACTAAGTATGTATATCCAATATCCAATTAAATACCCTATTTTTTTACAAATTCCACTCACCAAACCTATCAGAAACCAGTGATCAGATGCCGCAGGTACCTCCCGCTTGGATGTGTGATGTGATAGCCAAGAACTTAACAAGAAACAACCTGAATTACCATCCCTAATTATCATACAATTTTTGGCACTAAGAATAGAGCAATATAGCAAGTTGCGATTTTATATTAACAAGATGTAGGAGTTGTGATCACATGTTAACAAAGAAGGATTAAGGGTTTATAACATGTATAATCAAAAGAAACAAGATCAGAATCCAATAAGTTAATCAATTGATCAATATAGGCATCAGTAGAGCAGTAGGGCAGTAGGACAAAGGTAGGGCATACTGATTTCATGTATAGAAAAGATTCAAAGGATGAATTCATGATTATTCACTATGA
The DNA here is from genome assembly GCA_019739055.1 of Passiflora organensis. Lineage (NCBI taxonomy): Eukaryota > Viridiplantae > Streptophyta > Magnoliopsida > Malpighiales > Passifloraceae > Passiflora > Passiflora organensis. Next base: position 582,375 of record JAEPBF010000212.1, on the reverse strand, counting down.
ATGGATATTAACAATCATACGAATAAAGGTAACAACATTAAAGATCAATCAAAGTCAGAATTATAAAAATCTGAAAACCTAATTCCGCCGAATTTTGATTTATCTTTAGAGAACGAAATACTAATCTCTAGACAAAAAAACAAAATATTTTTGGAAATAGGATGAAAATAGCTTTCCAACAAGCTATTATTTGCAGGAATCCAACAAATGATGAGAGAGTTATGCTTGTTTGAAGTTCAAGAAGATTTTGGCAGTTCCGCCGAATTTTGATTTAACTTTAGAGAAAGAAATACTGATTTCCAGACAAAAAATAAAATATTTTTGGAAAGAGGATGAAAAGATCATTTCAACAAGCTATTATTTTCAGAAATCTGAGAAACGATGAGAGAGTTATGCTTGTTTAAAATTTAAGAAGATTTTTGCAGAAATTGGGAGGTGTAGGGTTTTTAGGTCCTACGAATTTTGTATGTTTTCTGTATAAGATTTTTGTGTGGCTGACTTCCTATTTATATAAGATGGTTATGGGATTAAAATCCCTATCTTCAAGGTTTAATTAAAGTAAGACAATTATCAGAATTAAATTCTGTAATTATCCCCTCTTAAACTTAGGGTTTTTATTTTCTAAGGTAATTATCAACCAATAAATAGTCAATTTAAAGGGAATTAATACCAGAAATAATTACTAGACATCCCTTACCAATTTCGGCCATCACACATCCTTTTCTTCAGGAGCAAAATGGTCTTTTTCACCTACACTGGCTTCTGAACATTTAGAACTCAAAATTCAGGATTTCACACAAACTGAGCCCGAAAACCAACCTAAGGCACCAACCATCGATCATGTGATGGCCCAATTCCCAAACATATTGCAAGGAATTTCTGCGAATCAGCAGCATATGGAGACGCAATTTCAGAATGCTCCTGCACCTGCGCCCGTGGAAGAACCTATTCCTCCACCTGAACCTGTACAGTCGGCGCATCCTAAGGAGCCGAGAGACTTCCCATCGTGATTACAAAATTGTTGAAGGAAGCTCGACAATTAGGATGGAAAGATTTTAATGGTTCATCCGGAGCTGCTGCCACCACTCGTGAATGGATTGACACCTTATGCTGAGTGTCCTTGTTCTTACGTATCTCGGATGATGACAAGTTTGCCATCGCCACTTTCCTACTTGAGGGAGAAGCCCTCGTATGGTGGACAACTGTAAGATTGCAATTTAGCGATCGTCTACTACATGGGAGGAATTTCAGTATGAATTCGACGAGAGGTTCTATTCGAGATTCCATAAAAGCAAGCAACGACGAGCTTTCTACAAGCTTGAACAGGGCACTCGTTCGGTGTTCGAATATGAGAAGGCGTTAAGGGAGTTATCCCGATTTGCACTTGAAGTGGATCTAATTCCATTGGACATCCGAGAGTTGGATGTAATCTTAGGCATGGACTATCTGGAAAAATATCAAGCCCATATGGAGTGTTTCACCAAACATGTGCGGTTCATTTTTCCTGATGGTGCCGAGTACTATTTTGAAGGTGATAAGCGAGTTGTTCCAACTTGCATGATTTCTTGGCTTGATGCAAAATAATTGATCAACAAAGGATGTTCATCATAGCTCGCGCACGTACATGTTATTTCTAAAGAATCCTATGATCTGAATTCTGTTCTTGTGGTTCGCGAATTTCTAGAAGTATTTCCACAAGACATAGCCAGTTTATCACCAGCAAGGGAAGTCGAATTCGGCATTGAGTTAGTGCCTGGTACGAATCTGATTTCCATTCCTCCGTATCATATGGCTCCTGCAGAAATTAAGGAACTAAAAACACAATTGGAAGATTTTCTGGATCGTGGTTTCATCCGACCTAGTGTGTCACCTTGGGGAGCCACCTGTTTTGTACGTAAAGAAGAAAGATGGATCGCTGTGATTATGCATCGACTATTGGCAGTTGAATCGTGTGACCGTGAAGAACAAGTACCCTTTACCACGTATCGAAGATTTGTTCGACCAACTCCAGGGTGCAGCCGTGTTCTCCATGATCGATCTCAGATCTGGATACCATCAATTGCTAGTTCGTGATGCTGATATTCTGAAGACCGCGTTCAGATCTTGATACCGCCACTACGAATTTTTGGTTATGCCATTCAGTTTGACCAATGCACCAGCTGTGTTCATGGACCTGATGAATTGTATGTTCCATGAGTTCCTGGATAAATTTGTGATAGTCTTCATCGACGACATTCTGATTTATTCAAAATCGGAAGAGGAACATGTTAAGCATTTGTGGATTGCGCTGAATGTTTTGAAGGATCAGCGGTTGTTCGTAAAGTACTCCAAATGTGAATTCTGGGTACGCAAAGTTGGTTTCCTTGGCCATGTTCTTTCCGCCCAACGTGTGTTAGTTGATCCAAAGAAAATCGAAGCCATAGTTGCTTGGGAACCCCCGCAAACTGTGTTCAAAGTTCATAGTTTCCTTGGCTTAGCAGGATACTACCATCGCTTTGTGGAGAATTTTTCATCGCTTGCCGGACCATTGACAAAACTGATGCACAAGGGTGAGTCGTTCGTGAGGAATGAGAAATGCCAGCGAATTTTTAAAGAACTGAAAAACCGGTTAGTTTCTGCACCTATCCATACCTTACCTATTTGCGGAAAGGAGTATGTGGCTTACAGCAATGCGTTAAAATCCATACTTGGATGCGTACTGATGCAAGATGGGAAAGTCGTTGCTTGTGCTTCCAGATAGTTACGACCGCACGAAAGCAACTATCCTACATATGATTTGGAGCTTACAAACATGGTGTTTGCGTTGAAAATATGGCGACATTACTTATACGGCGAGACATGCTGAATCTTCACCAACCACAAAAGCCTAAAGTACCGCCTCACACAAAAAGAATTGAATATGACACAATGAAGATGGGTGGAGATGATTAAAGAGTACGACTTGTTCATCGAATATCATCCTGGAAAGGAGAATATTGTTGCTGATTCCTTGAGCCAAAAGTTTCATCCTCCTTCCCCTTCAGTTTTGGCTTACATGCGCACCCATTACATGCCTATGTTGTTGAATTTAAAACCTAACCATGTGCATTTTGGCACTGATTTTTCTGGATTGTTATTGGCACGAATTGAAGTCACGCTGACCTTGATTGAGGAAATCCAGAATTAGCAATTAGAGGATACCAAACTAATTGATATTCGGAAGCAATTTTTTGATGGTTTTGATGCCATAATTCGTGATTTCAGAATACGAGATGACGAAGTGCTTGTCTTCAAAAACCGGATATGAGTTCCACAAGGTGTTGATATTCATAACCTTATTCTATCGGAGGCACATAGTTCGAAGTTCGCTATCATCCCGAAAGCACTAAGATGTACCGAGATTTAAAGGAGCAGTATTGGTGGCAAAACATGAAATGCCACATTGCTGAGTTCGTTGCCCGATGCCTCGTATGTCAACAAGTAAAGATCAAACATCAACGACCCGCTGGTCTACTACAGTCACTTCTAATTCCAGAATGGAAGTGGGAGCATGTCACTATGGATTTTGTGGCCGGTTTGCCTAGTTCGCAGCAAGGATACGAGCCATTTGGGTAATCGTGGATCAATTGATGAAATATGCACACTTCCTTCCTATACGTGTGACGGATACACCTGAGAAATTGGTTGTTTGTTACTTGGACGAGATTGTTCGATTGCATGGAGTGCCAGTTTCCATTGTTTCTGATCATGACCCTCGATTCACCTCACAATTTTGGGAGAAATTCCAGAATGTGTCGGGTTCAAGATTGAATTTCAGTCCAGCATTTCATCCCCAAACAGATGGTCAATCAGAAAGGACGATTCAGAAACTCAAAGACATGTTATGTGCGAGTGTGCTAGACCAGCATACCTGGGATTGATGCCTACCGTTGGCAGAATTTGCTTACAACAATAGTTTTCATATAAGCATCGGTATGGAACCTTATGAAGCACTATATGGGAGACGTTGCAGAACCCCCATTTTCTGGAATTGATTGATCAAGCAACAGAGCAGTTGAACTTGATTTAACAACAACTTAAAAAAGCACAAGATCGGCAGAAAAACTATGCTGATAATCGACGAAGGGAGATGGAATTTGCGGTGGGTGACAAAGGGATTTTGAAGGTCGCTCCATGGATAGGATTCCTTCGTTTTCAGCAGCGACGTAAGCTAGCACCTCATTACATTGGTTCGTATGATGTTGTCGAGAGGATCGGCCCTGTTGCATACCGACTTGCTTTACCTCTAAATATGGAAAGAATTCACAATGTGTTTCACATTTCAATGTTGAGAAAATATGTGCGAGACCCTACCCATGTGCTCGAGGAACCCCTAGTCGAAGTTACTGAAGACCTATCCTATCCCACACAGCTAGTTGCCATACTAGATAGGTTAGTTTGACAGTTTCGAAGTCGAAGCGTGTCTATGGTACGAGTTGTTTGGCATAATGGCCAAATTGAGGAACAGTCTTGGGAGACTGAGGAATCTATGCATGCGAAATTTCCTTACCTGTTTGTTTAGGAACTTGTGCTAAAATTTCGAGGACAAAATTCTTATAAGGAGGGGAGGATGTGAGACCCCAAATTTTAAGTCTTTGAAGTTCAGAAGCCAGTGCAGGTGATCTATAACACCATTTTTGTCACGCCCCGGAACTCACAAGACATGACGCACCCAGCCATGCTCACCTTCACACACCTCCAAGGAGATATGATCGGGTTCACACGAAGCTTAGGACATTAACTCTTTTAATTTAAAACTCGCACACACATAAATATTAGTTTAAATGAGCACGCGGAGAAAACATAAAAATAAAATAATGTATTACACATTATATGAAACTTTAACAACAACGGAAGTCTTTATTTAAAACCACGCAGCTGATATTCATAGAAACGATGCACTCATACAAAGAAATATGTCATGAGTTTCGAAGGTGACTAGGCCTAAATAAGTTCACCAAAATAAAAATACATGATATGCTTAAGGAAATGATATGTGTGCTCCTGTGTGTGCTACCTCACGTACAGTGCCACCAGCAGCTAAACGACCAACCAGACAAGATCGCTAACCTCGAGCTAAACCTCAACTCGATCGAACCTGAAAATCACAAAGGTGAGAAGAGTGAGATTCGCTAGGAATCTCAGTGAGAGGCCGAACGTCATATCAAAATCCGGAAATGGATAGTAGCAATATCATAAAACATCAGATGAAGAAACATTATTTATGCACAAACTCATTTTGTCCATTCTATCATGAATCCCTATACCATGCCAACATGCTTAATTATATATCTCGATAATTAAAATATTGTGTGATATAATATTATGTAAAACTAAGGAATCTAGTGACATCAACAGGTCACAATAAAGCTATCTCAACCAACAGAATATCGCAATTTACGAAGAGATAACAAAATTCCAATCCAAACTACTCTGAAATTTTACCATCACAGAATCTCACGAAATTAACAGGATAGCTATTCCTAACCATCACTAACATACCCCTAGAATATCAAGTCAAGTAACTTAACCAAGAAAGAAAAAATTGGAATTTACCCAAATCTGGACGAACTGAAAATGGCTCACTGGCACCGGAATAAGATGATTCAGAAAACGATTCTAGTACCAGAAGAAAGCTCTCGCTGATACAAAACCGTAGCAACAAGAATCACTCAATTCTGACTTACGGTTTGAGAGTTATGGTGATTTTAATTTTGTAAGACAAACAGTATTCTATTTGAGAGAAAATCGTGAGAGAAAAACGATTTTCAGAAAATAGACTGTAATTTTCGGGTTTTTGGGCTTTTATAGTGTTTTCGGATTTTAGACCAAAATCGAAGATTATTTTTCCACAATCTCAAATGTGGAAACGGAATATCAAAAATCAATATAGAATAGTCGTACGGGCTCCGGGAAATAAATTGGGCCCGAAATCGGTAAATGGGTTTGTAGGCCCAAATGGCCCAAATCAACAAATGGGTAATGTTTCTTCCTTGAAGATGCTAACCCAACATCAAAACACTCACCAAAGCCCAACGTGCACCTCGACACGCTAATTAAAACGCAAAGACTAACACATACCCACACCCTTATAGACACAAGCTCTAACTTAAAGGGTACGAAAAACTCAGGTTTCACATCCTACCCTCCTTACAAAGAATTTCGTCCTCGAAATTCACTTACCGATAATCTCAAATAATCTCAAATTCACTTACCGATAATTTCGTCCTCTGTCTCCCATGACTCCTCTTCAAATCTGTCATTCTGCCACACAACTCTTACTATTGGCACTGTACGATTCCTCAACTGCCTGTCTGCTTTATCAGCTATTGCTATTGGTCGAGTGGTAAAACTCAAAGTATTTGTTAACTCTACTGGAGTTGTCTCGAGTACATATGAAGGAACACGAATATACTTCCTCAAAACTGATACATGAAAGATGTCATGAATCCTCTCTAGCTCTGGTGGTAAACCAACCGATATGCAACCGGTCCAATCCTCTCTGTGACCTCATAAGGACCAATATATCGAGGGGCTAACTTTCCTCGCTGTCTGAATCGAATCACTCCCTTCCATGCTGCTACCTTGAGAAACACATGATCGCCTACCTTAAACTCAAGGTCTCTTCGACGATGATCGGCATAACTCTTTTGTCTATCTTGAGCTGCCTGTAGTCTCTCTCTGATGATCTTAACATGCTGGACTACTTGATCAATCAACTCTGGATTATCCAATCGACGTTCACCAACCTCATCCCAACACAATGGTGTCCTGCACCTACGGCCATACAATGCCTCATACGGTGCCATACCCAAACTAGCCTGGAAACTGTTGTTGTATGCGAATTCTGGAAATCAATCACACATGCTCTCAACATATCCTCCAAAATCTGTATCGTCCTCTCTGACTGGCCATCCGTCTGAGGATGAAAAGCTGTACTGAAACTCAACTTGGTGCCCAATGCATTGTGAAGCTTCTCCCAAAATCTAGATATAAATCTCGGATCACGATCCGATACTATCGAAACTTGAACTCCATGAAGCCTCACTATCTCCCGGACATACAACCTAGCCAACTGCTCTAGTGTATCTGTGACTCTCATCGGAAGGGAATGAGCTGTCTTTGTTAGTCTATCAACGACAACCCATACTGTATCATGACCTCGTTGTGTCCTTGGTAAACCTACAACAAAGTTCATCGTCACATGCTCCCACTTCCACTCCGGAATGGGTAATGGTTGTAACAATCCTGCAGGTCTCTGATGCTCAGCCTTAACCTGCTGACAAGTCAAACACTTAGCCACAAACTCTGCAATTTCTCTTTTCATTCCAGCCCACCAATAATGCTCTTTCAAGTCTCTGTACATCTTGGTGCTTCCAGGATGAATGGAGTAGGGAGAGCAATGAGCTTCCCTAAGAATATCCTGCTTCAACTGGTCATCATGTGGCACTACCACTCTGGCTCTATACCCAAGCAAGCCATCATCTCGAATGCTATAATCTGTAACATTCTGCCCTTCTAGTATCTGTCGTCTAATCAGAATTAACCTCTAATCTACTAACTGCCTAGCTCGGATCTCATCTAGCAATAATGGTCTAACTGCAATGTTAGCTACCAAGGCTCCTTTGTCATCACTACTCAGGTCATACTGCATAGCTCTCAAACAAGCTAGCATAGGCACATATTGTGTCCTCAAATATGCCAAAGGAACTGAACTCTTCCCGCTTAAAGCATCTGCCACAACATTAGCCTTTCCTGGGTGATAATCAATCACCAAATCATAGTCCTTAATTAACTCAAGCCATCTCCTCTGTCTCAAATTTAACTCTTTCTGAGTGAGAAGATATTTGAGACTCTTATGATCTGTGAAGACTCTGCATGTCTCACCATACCAGTAATGCCGTCAAATCTTTAATGCGAAGACAATGGCTGCCAACTCCAAATCATGGGTAGGGTAGTTAACCTCATGTGGTCTTAACTGTCTAGAAGCATAGGCAACTACCTTTCCCTCTTGCATAAGCACACAACCCAAACCACTCTTTGAAGCATCACTAAACATAACATACTCTTTTCCACTGCTTGGCAAGGTCAATACCGATGCAGTAACAAGTCTGTCTTTCAAAGTCTGAAAGCTCTGTTGACACTTGTCGTTCCACTCGAACTTCACACCTTTACCTGTTAAACACGTCAAAGGTGTAGCTATCACACTGAAGTCTTGTACAAACCTTCTGTAGTATCCAGCCAAACCCAAGAAACTACGAACTTCAGTCACACTCTTCGGTGGCTCCCAATTAACAACGGCCTCAATCTTCTTAGGATCCACAAGTACACCCTTTTCCGAGACTAGGTGTCCCAGAAACCTACCTCCTGTAACCAAAATTCACACTTAGAGAACTTGACATACAACTGCTTCTCTCTTAGAATTTGCAGAACAATCCTCAAATGCTGGTTATGCTCCTCATCTGATTTCGAATAGACAAGAATGTCATCTATGAAGACAATGACAAACTTATCTAAGTATGGATGAAACATTCTGTTCATCAGGTCCATAAATACCGCTGGGGCATTGGTCAAACCAAACGACATCACTAAGAACTCAAAGTGTCCATACCGTGTCCAAAAAGCTGACTTCGACACATCTTCTTCCTTGATCCTCAACTGATGGTAACCCGACCTCAAGTCAATCTTTGAGAAGACCAATGCTTCCTGAAGCTGGTCAAATAAGTCATCGATCCTAGGCAAAGGATATCGGTTCTTCACTGTAACCCGATTCAATTGCCTATAATCAATACACAGTCGAAAAGTACCATCCTTCTTCTTAACAAATAGAACAGGAGCTCCCCATGGTGAAACACTAGGTCTGATAAACCCTTTATCAATCAAATCTTGCAATTGAACCTTGAGCTCTTTAAGCTCAACTGGTGTCATCCTGTATGGTGGTATTGAAATTGGTGTTGTACCAGGTATCAGCTCAATCTCAAACTCCAACTCTCGCTGTGGTGATAATCCTAGCAAATCCTCAGGAAATACATCTTGATACTCACTAACCACTGGCACACCCTTCAAGGTAGGCTCCTCTATGCTAGTATCTCTGAAATGAGCAAGATATGCTGGACAACCTTTGTAAACAAGACGTCTAGCATTGATCCATGAGATCAAACAGCTTGGAACCACTCTCCGTTCACCTTCAAAAACATGCTTTGTACCATCATCCTATACAAAGCTGACCCTCTTTGTGAAACAATCCATTGTTGCTTTATATGGTGTCAAGCAATCCATCCCTAAAATCACATCAAAATCTCTAATGTCCAACGGAATCAAGTCTACCTCAATATGAGCTGTACTGTTCAAACTAAGCTGACATCGGAGATATACTGTGTCACACTCCATCTGTTCCCCAAGAGGTGTCAACACGAAAATGGGTGGGTCTAAAGGTGATAAGACTCTCTCTACCCATCTAAGAATTCTAGGACTAATAAATGATCTATGGGAACCCGGATCTATCAAAACAGAAACAAGATAAGAGAATAAGGTAACCATACCTGTCACCACATCTGGACTGACCATCGCCTCTGCCTCCGCTAATGTGAATAGTCGTGTCTGAGATCTCCCAGCTGGTTTCCCAACCGTCTGACTAGTAGAAGCCACTCCTGATGCTGCTCTATTAACTGGTGGTGTTGGCCTTTGTGTTGCTGACTGACTACCAACACTCCTCTGCATACCTGACCCAGATGGTCGCTGCTGAGTAATATAAACATCATCAGCTCTGAGAGGACAATCCCTGATATAATGCCCTGTCTGTCCACATCGAAAACAACTCGCTCGGCTCCTACAAAAAGGAAAGTGCACTCTACCACAAACCCGACACTTAACTCCTCCTGTCTGATGAGTCACGCTAAGTGCGGATCTTACTGGTTGTTGTCTTGTTGTCACTGACTGTGAGGCCTGAGTTTTAGATGGCATCGAAGCATGAGATCCAGCTTGCCTCTGTCTATCTCTATCAAAATATGGCTTCGGTTTCTGAAACTGTGACTGCAAAGAAGAAGAAGAAGATCCTCCAAAGTGCTTCCTCTTTTGCTGAAATTTCCTCCTTCCAGCCATCAACTTCTCTACCTTAACTGCCTCAGAAACCAAGGTCTTTAGGTCATGGCCCTGGAACATACCTATTGTCATCCGAATGTCATAGTTCAAGCCTGACTCAAAGCTCGAAGCCATAATCCTATTCTGTGACTCCACATCTGGCACAAAACAAGCTAAGTCTTTTAGTTCCTCCTCATACTCCACTACTGACTTGCTGCCTTGCTTCAATGCATAGAATTCTATTTTCTTTTCATCTTGCACATGGACTGTGTAGTATTGCTCATCGAACTCAGCCCTGAATTCGGCCCAAGTCATGATGTCGTGGTATCTGCATTTCACACTGCGCCACCAAGTCTCTGCATGGCGTTCCATTAAACGGCCTGCAACAGAAACCCTGTCTGCATCTGGTAACCTCATTTCCTTAGTGGTGTCCTCTACCTTATCAATCCAATTCTTAGCCACCAAAACATCACTGGTGCCATAGAAGGTCTCACAACCTAAATGCCTAGCTTCCTTGACCATCTTGGACAACTTCACAGGTAGACCTTGTCTATCATCTGCGGCCTGCACCCTGTCTCCATCTCTAGCTTCATCTCTCTGATTAACAGGGGTTATGTTTTCCCCCCTTGGAGCATCATCATCTGCTCCTCCAGGTGGAACAACTGGTGCATCCTGCCTCTATGGTGCTGGAGCTGTCTCCTGTCTCTGTCTCAGCATCTCACCCATGTTGGTCAACATGGTCATCAAAGCTTGGAAAGTCTCTACAGGAATCTGTACTGTCGGCTGTACTTCTGGTGCCACTGCTGGCTGTACCACCTCTGGTATCTGTTCTGGCATAACTCCAGGTACTGCTGATGTCTGATCCATATCATGTTCCCTGGTTCCAGTCCCACGGCCTTTGCCTCTACCTCTACCAGCTCGTCTCTGAGGCATGCTGCTCAACTCTAAGTACTGAGTCTGAAAGCTGCTAAGGGTAGAAAGGATAAGGAACATGACAACTAGGACACACGACACTCTACTGCTGGCACACGTGTAAGTGAGTGTATGCATGTTCATGTTACATGCATGATCTGTCTTCTTCACTCTTTGTTTTTCATCATATAATATCTGATTCCATTATTTTTCTTATTTTTCGCTTTACCATGAGTATGATGCATATAAACAAATGCATGCTTCTTTCAAATATGCATAGGCCTATATTGAAAACATTTTCCACACATGATTTCAATAAAAAGAACAGCTGAGTATAAACCACACCCAAAGAAAACTAAACCCAGCTGCTCTGCTACCACCCTAAGGTTGTCACGCCCTGGAACTCACAAGACATGACACACCCAGCCATGCTCACCTTCACACACCTCCAAGGAGATATGATCGGGTTCACACGAAGCTTAGCACATTAACTCTTTTAATTTAAAACTCGCACACACATAAATAATAGTTTAAATGAGCACGGGGAGAAAACATAAAAATAAAATAATATATTACACATTATATGAAACTTTAACAACAACGGAAGTCTTTATTTAAAATCACGCAGCGGATATTCATAGAAACGATGCACTCATACAAAAAAATATGTCATGAGTTTCAAAGGTGACTAGGCCTAAAAAAGTTCACCAAAATAAAAATACATGATATGCTTAAGGAAATGATATGTGTGGTCCTGTGTGTGCTACCTCACGTACAGTGCCACCAGCAACTAAACGACCAACCAGACAAGATCGCTAACCTCGAGCTAAATCACAAAGGTGAGAAGAGTCAGATTCGCTAGAAATCTCAGTGAGAGGCCGAACGTCATATCAAAATCCGGAAATGGATAGTAGCAATACCATAAAACATCAGATGAAGAAATATTATTTATGCACAAACTCATTTTGTCCATTCTATCATGAATCCCTATACTATGCCAACATGCTTAATTATATATCTCGATAATTAAAATATTGTGTGATATGATATTATGTAACGAAAACATGCATGTTCAAACATGCACAATAAGATTCAAATCTCGGTAAGGCGTAAGGAAAATTGTCTAATATCTTCTCATCAAGATGAGTAATGGTCTGTTTCACCCACTTGTCATCTGAAACTAAATAGAAGGACAGATGAAACTATCCGACCATAAATCATCACTAGCATTTAACCATATAAATAAGCAAGTGAATCACCATATCCCTCCAAGTCTAATCGTGCCTTCGGATAACTCATCGGTATGCCTACCGTGCCTTTGCTACACGATTGACTAAGCCCTGGCCAGTGCTAACTTATCTCATACTTCGAAAACTCATAAAACAAAGGAGTCCTTACTACTCCTTATATCATATATCATTATATTAAAGATATAATACTCATAGGTCTCAAGGACCATATCTCATATCAGTGGAATGTTCAATGCATGAAACAATATGTATGCAGCCTATAATAATTTTATAGACAAGTATTTCCTACCCTGGATTATCCTACACTCGGATAAATAATTTTGATTCAAACTTACGAATCTAAAATTTCTAAGTCTTTTAAATCCATCTTATATTTCAATCTTAAGGTATAGAAAAATTATTCTAAGGATTCAGGATGATTAGAAAGTGATCAAAAAAGGTTTCTAGTTACAGTTGTTGTTTTGAAACAACAACAAAGGCTAAAAACATTGAAAATTCTGCATAAAAATTTCTGCAAAGAGTTTTCAACCACCCATATTTTGGATACTGAAACCCTATCTTCCACGACTTCAAATTCAACAAATATTTTCATGTGCAGAGACTTACATAGCCTCTTTCGAATGCAAAAAGAATCAACTCAAAATAATAAGTAGGTAAAAAGTTACGGGGTGTTAAAGTTGACCACAAAATAAGAAAAGTGCAGATATTTCTGCAAAATCTGTTTCATTCACCCAACTTTGGGATAACCAAAAACTATGTTATACAATTCTGAATTTTACTAAATTTCGTACACTAATAGGCTAGTGCACAGACTCTACAATGGACCAAGAATCACTCCAAAAGAATTATTCTACACAGAATTATGAAGTGCCAAAGTTCATCAAAAACCATATTTTTTAGAAAATTTCCAGAATTGATTCCTCAATTCAAACTTCAAATCAACCCATTCTAATCTATAAATTCTGAATACTCAACTCACATACTACCTAGTATGCAACACATGCATTCCAACAACGTCAATGGTAATGTCCTTTGCATTTAAAATCAGACTTAAAACTAAATTTCACATTTCATATCACACATCATTTCAAAGCATGGTATGAATTCTAATGCATTCAAATATATTTCAAATGAATTGCTACTATCAAAACATTCAATTCACTTCCAAATTTAATTATTAAAACACAATGTTTTAACATCAAATAATATGAAATTAAGTCTGCTCACCTCTCGATGCGTGTGAAGAACTCGGCTCCTTGCCTCGGTTCTCGACACGTTCGGAAACACCTAAACCACACCAAACATCGGATTAAACTCAATCCGATTAACTAAAACAAAACAAATCAGAATATCCTATGGGTTCCAACTTCTTCCCAACAATTCCAGAACCTAAACCAAGGCTCTAGACACAACCAGAAACATCTCATTACCCATAAACAACCCTCACAAACTAACTTAATGCTCGGACAATCAAACCCGACATTAACCCAAAATTATCAAACCTGAAAATTCAACTAGAACACCAATTTTGTGTTCACGATAAAACTAAGGAATCCAGTGACATCAAAAGGTCACAATAAAGCTATCTCAACCAACAGAATATCGCAATTTACGAAGAGATAACAAAATTCCAATCCAAACTACTCTGAAATTTTATCATCACAGAATCTCACGAAATTAACAGGATAGCTATTCCTAACCATCAGTAACATACCCCCAGAATATCAAGTCAAGTAACTTAACCGAGAGAGAAAAAATTGGAATTTACCCAAATCTGGACGAACTGAAAATGGCTCACTGGCACCGGAATAAGATGATTCAGAAAATTATTCTGGTACCAAAAGAAAGCTCTCGCCGATACAAAACCGCAGCAACAAGAATCACTCAATTCTGACTTACGGTTTGAGAGTTATGGTGATTTTAATTTTGTAAGACAAACAGTATTCTATTTGAGAGAAAATCGTGAGAGAAAAACGATTTTCAGAAAATAGACTGTAATTTTCGGGTTTTTGGGCTTTTATAATGTTTTCGGATTTTAGACCAAAATCGAAGATTATTTTTCCACGATCTCAAATGTGGAAACGGAATATCAAAAATCAATATAGAATAGTCGCACGGGCTCCGGGAAATAAATTGGGCCCGAAATCGGTAAATGGGCTTGTAGGCCCAAATGGCCCAAATCAACAAATGGGTAATGTTTCTTCCTTGAAGATGCTAACCCAACATCAAAACACTCACCAAAGCCCAACGTGCACCTCGACACGCTAATTAAAACGCAAAGACTAACACATATCCACACCTTTATTGACACAGGCTCTAACTTAAAGGGTACGAAAAACTCAGGTTTCACAATTTTGCCCCTGAAGAAAAGGTTGTGTGATGGCCAAAATTGGTAAGAAATGTCCCGTAGTTAATTTTGGTTTTAATTCCCTTTCATCTAGTTCTTTATAGGGTGGTAATTACCTTAGAAATCAAAATCCCTAAAATTAAGAGGAGATAATTACAGAATTTAATTATGATAATTATCTTACTTTAATCAAGTCTTTAAAATAGGGATTTTAATCCCATAACCACCTTATATAAATAGGAAGCCAGCCACACAAAAATCTTATACAGAAAACACATAAAATTTGTAAAACCTAAAATGCCTTACACCTCCCAATTTCTGCCAAAATCTGATGGAAATTCAAACTAGCATAACTCTCTCATCCTTTGTTGAATTACTGCAAATAAAAACTTATTAGAAAGTTGTCTTCATCCTCTTTCCAACCATTTCTGATTTTTTGTCTGAAAGTTAGTTTTTTTTTTGTCGAAAGTTAAATCATATTTCGACAGAATTGCCAAAATTTGCTTGAACTTCAAAATAGCATAACTCTCTCGTCCTTTGTCAAATTTTTGCAAATAATAGCTTGTTGAAAAGCTCTCTTCATCCTCTTTCCAACCATATTTAGTTTTTATTTGTCAAAAATTAAATCATATTTCGGCGGGATTAGGTTTCAAAATTGTATGATTCTCTCTTCAATTGATTTCTGTTGTTGTTCTGCTTGGTTGTATGATTGTTTGGCATTCATTCATGTTATAAAATCATAAATTCATCCTTTGAATATTTTCTATACATGATGTAACAACCCTAACTCCTAACCTATTATTAATTGCTCCGATTAAGGCCTTTATCGCCGTGAAACCCAAACAAGCCCAAGAACCAGGACCTATCTAAATCCCACAAGGCTTACTCATCAAATTCTCGATTTTTAGCATATACATTCTTTATGTTTATCAACAATTGGAGCACGATATTAGACAAGTATTCTGGTATCATACGGAGTGAATGAAATGTCAGCGAAAGTCTATAAATAAAATGAATGAATCCACAAACCACAAGTCCCATAGTGATCCAAATATCCAGCAAGTTAACCCCCAACATAAATCGGACACAACAAGTAAAAGGGGAATTCTGAAAAACCAGAAAGTAGTCCAATCATAATTCATGTTATATGCGCAGGCAATCAAGGAACAGGTATGCAAATGTGATGCGATATCGCCCCGCCGTGCAGCCTTGATCTCACACACTGGTACCACGGTCAATGGATGTACCTCAACCTGAAAAATGGTGAATACAACAGGATGAGATTACAAGAATCTTAGTAGGGTCACAACATCATAAGATCTACAGAAATCTTAAACATAAATATTAAACACAAATCTCCAAAACAACATCAGATCATCCCTACACAACTATGGGTATCACGCAATTTAAGAATCAATCAAAGGAATAGGGCCGAAACTAAGGCTGATGTTGGACTACAACACTTCCGAAAATCAGAAGTACACAGGCAGGTAAAACTCATCAGATTACTCTCGGCACTAGAAAGAAAGAAAGGTTATCCCCTTCCACCTGTGTTGTCCAAGGTTTACTGCACAAACGGTAAAAGGTTAGCACAAAAGCTAATAAGCAAACCTATTCATCCTGCCACACATGGACGAGACATCCAAGCCACACAAGGACAAGGCTTCCAGCCACACAAGGACAAAGCTTCAAGCCACACAAGGACCAGGCATCCAAGCCAAGCAAGGACAAGGCTTTGAGCGAGCGCATGCTGGGGATTGCCACCCATACAACTTCCATACCAGTAAGAGCCTCCCCTCTCCCAAGGAACATCAACGCTTACCCCAAATGGTCATCAGAACAGGATCCTAACACACAAATACGTATAAGCACACACAAGTAAGAACAAAGCATAATACCACAACAGGGTATCTTCAATCATGTCAGAACACAATTATATGCAATTCAGGCACTCGAAACCTAAATCAAGGTTGAACTTCAAAATCGTATTTCGAATGAATTGACAAAATCTTTTTGAACTTCAAAATAGCATAACTCACTCGTCCTTTGTCAGATTCTTACAAATAATAACTTGTTGGAAAGCTCTCATCATCCTATTTCCAACCATCTTTGGTTTTTTTTCTAGAGGTTAGCTTTTCTTTTTTGAAAGTTAAATCATATTTCAGCGAGATTAGGTTTCAAGATTGTGTGATTCTGTCTTCAATTGATTTCTGTTGTTGTTCCTATTGTTTGTATGATTGTTTGGCATCCATTCGTGTTATAAAATCATGAATTCGTCCTTTGAATCTTTTCTATACATCAAATCATTATGCCCTACCCTTACCCTATTGTTGCCTATCTTGATTAATTGATTAACCTATTGGATTCTGATCTTGTTTCTTTTGATTGTATAAGTTATAAACACTTAATCCTTTTTTGTTAACATGAAATCGCAACCCTTACACCTTGCCAACATGAAATCGCAAATTATCTTGTGTCCTATGCTTAGTGCCGAAATAAATATAGTTAAATTGGGATGGTAACTCAGGTTCAATCTTGTTAAGTTCTTGGCTATCACATCACACATCCAAAGGGGAGGCACCTGCGGTATCTGGCCACTGGTTTCTGATAGGTTTGGTGAGTGGAATGGGTAAGGAAATAGGGTACTTACTTGGTTATTGAGTATGCATGTTTAGTTTGGCTTTGTCTTTGCCTTGTGATGCTATAGGTGGTTCGGAATTATTAAATAAGGACAAAGGAATAGCTTCTTGTTCTGAGATAAGAGAGGTAGAATCTACGCCTCATCGGTTTCTCCAGAGATCCCTGTTGTTTGTTTGTTATTTTCGAGACCTACCCTTGTTATTATTTCATACGAATTGATTGTAAGATATATGCATGAATCACAGATGGAAATATGAATCCTATAGGCCATACCGAACTCTTGAGTTAGGTTTTGAGTGCCTAAATTGCATATAACTGTGTTATGACATGATTGAAGGTACCCTGTTGTGGTATTATGTTTTGTACTTGCTTGTGTGTGCTTGTACGTGTGTGTGTGTCAGGATCCTGTTCCGATGGTCAGTCGGGGTAAGTGCTGATGCTTCTTGGGAGAGGGGAGGCTCTTACTGGTATGGGAGTTGTATGGGTGGCAATCCCCTACATGCGCGCGCTGGAAGCCTTGTCTTTGTGTGGCTTGGATGCCTGGTCCTTGTGTGGCTGGAAGCCTTGTCTTTGTGTGGCATGGATGCTTGGTCCTTGTGTGGCTGGAATCTTTGTCCTTATGTGGCTTGGATGTCTTGTCCTTGTGTGGCACGATGAATAGGTTTGTTGATTTGCTTGTGTGCTAAGTTTTTATCCTTTGTACAGTAAAGCCTTGGACAACACAGGTGGAAGGGGATGGCCTTTCTTTTTCTTAGTGCAGAGAGTAATCTAATGAGTTTTATCTATATGTGTACTTCTGATTTTCAGAAGTGTTGTAGTCCACCCTCAGACTTAGTTTCGGCCCTAACTCATTGATTGATTATTGAATTCTGTGATACCCATAGTTATGTAAGGATGATCAGATGTTGTTTGGGAGATGTTTGTATAAGATTTCTGTAGATCTTATGATGTTGTGACCCTACTGAGATTCTTATAATCTCATCCTGTTATTTTCACCACTTTTTTTAGGCTTAGGTACATTCGTTTTTTGTGGTACCAGTATGTGAGAATAAGGTTGCACGGCGGGGCAATATCGCATCACATTTGCATACCTGTTCTTTGATTGTCGGCGCATATAACATAAATTATGATTGGACTACTTTCTGGTTTTTAAATATTCCTCCTTTACTTGTTGTTTCTGATTTATGTTGGGGTTAGCATGATGTATATTTGGATCCCTATGGGACTTGTGTGTTGTGGATTCGTTGATTTTATTTAAAAACTTCCACTGATATTTCATTCACTCCGTATGATACCAGAATACTTGTCCAATATCATACTCCAATTGTTGTTAAACATAAAGAATGTACATGCTAAAAATCGAGAATTTGATGAGTAAGCTTTGTGTGATTCAGATAGGTCCTGGTTCTTGAGCTTGTTTGGGTTTCACAGCGATAAGAGCCATTATCGGAGCAATTAATAGTAGGTTAGGAGTTAAGGTCGTTACAAAAAGATCAACACCTAAAACTAGCTAAGATATCTAATTAAAATCACAAGCCTCAAACACACATATTTGTGGGCTGAAATCATCACAAGCACACACAATCTAAGGGTAGGCTGAATTTGGTAGAAAACAAAGAGAAAGACTGAAAATATTTCTTATTCAGAAGCACACAAGCAGCTTATACATAATCTGATTTTCAAAACCAAGGTTTGTCCCTATCTGCCCATGTTATTCAAGGCTATGCTGCAAAAAGGGTAAAACGGTTAGACAATCAATATTACAGCAAGCCTTTTAGTTGTCTATAGTATCCAGATTTAAAATGGCCTAGGAGCACTTTTGCAGCAGGGCATACAAGTTATCCTATCACTCTCAAACAAGGCATCCTAACGTCTAGACTCGAACTGGCCTATAGGGCATCTTGAAGCCCAGACTTGAACAAGCCTACGAGGCTTCCTGATGTTCGGACTTAAACCGACCTACAAGGCATCCAGCGAGCTCTTGCTAGGAATAACCACCCATAAACCTCCCGGTTTGGTAAGCATCTCCCTTCTCTCTAGAAGCAACAATACTTACCTTGTATGGCCAGCGACTAAAGGATCCTTCAAACCAAGCAAAAAAAAGGCACATACACACATTCCACATAGTGCATGCATACACAAATCACAACAAAGGATCCTCAATCAAATCACAATACAAATCAAAGATCAATCCTCAAAGTCATAACCGAATTAGGCAACCTATTGCCCTATTAACTTCCGAGATTCCCTATCAACATAATCATACATTCCGCAAGCATATAACCAAGATAGGCAATCGAATTCAATCATATTCAAACAATCAAACAATAGGGTAACCAAAGGAACCGATGAGGCATAGATCCTACCTCTCACGTGTCTGAATCAGATACAATCCTTTGCCTTTCCAATAAGATTAGAATCTCCTAAATAATTACAAGCCAACGACCACACAATACTATTTAATTATAAACCAAAGGTATTGGGAATCCTTACCAATTAACCTACAAAAATCAAGCGATCTAGATGCAACAATATCTTTCCCCTAAATGCGTGATGTGATGGCCAAAAACTCAGTAAGAATCAACTTGATTATTCACCCTAATTCAATATACAAATTTTGGCAACACCTTAAGGTTTATAAGGAAACTTGCAATTTCAACATTAGAGTGGTTAGGGGTTATGATTTTATGAAATTAAAAAAGGAATAGGTGTTTATAACATGTACAATCAAAAGAAACAATATCAGAATCCAATAGGTTAATCAATTCATCAAGATAGACATCAATAGGGAAAAGGTAAGGCATACTGATTTTATGAATAGAGAAGATTCAAAGGATGAATTCATGATTTTACATCTTGAATAGATGGTAAACAATCATATGAACAAGAGGAACAATAACAGAAATCAATTGAAGGTAGAATCACACAATCTTGAAACCTAATCCTGCCAAATTATAACCTAAATTACGACAAAGAAAAACTATCCTCTAGATGAAAAACCCAAGATGGTTGGAAAGAGGATGAAAATAGCTTTCCAACAAGATGTTATTCGCAAGAATCCGACAAAGAATGAGAGAGTTATGCTAAGATGAAGATCAAGGAGTTTCGGCTAGGGTTTTGGAAAAAATCAGCATTTGAGTGGAAGGGGATAAATTACGTAATTTCTAGTTGGGTTTTGGTATGTTTAGGTGGGATAGGCTGGCCACTTTTTATAAGTGTCTAAGGAGGTTTAGCTAAGAGATAATTCCCTACTTTTAAGCTTAAAAGGATAATTAAAGAATAATTCTATTTAAAAGGATAATTCTATTTAAAAGGATAATTCTATTAAAAGAGACATTCTATTTTAAAGGAAGAATTATCTAATATCTTAGATAATAAGGGATAAAACTAAAGATAATTAATATAAAAATACCAGAATTAAAATAGGAAATATCTAGCAGCAACCATTTTAGGGCATCACGCATTCATTTCTTCAAGGGAAAAAAAGTTATTTCAGCTATATCGGCTCCTGGACTTTCTGGACTTCCTGGACATCTAAACTAGGAAGGATCGTGGTCTTACATCCTTCTCTCCTTATAAAAATTTCATCCTCAAAATTTTTGCACGAGAACTATAAGTTATGGACATACCATTCCTTCGCAATGCCACTCCGCTTCCTAGTCGACCTTGCAATACTAGACAAACACATATAAAACCAAGGCAGAGATGGTACCTTCGTAGAGAGTTTGACACAGCAAACAAACACATATATTTTGGCATACAAACAACACTCAGGAAATCATACATATCAACATGCAATCAACATATAAAAACATACAAATCTAATAAATAAGCTTTCATACTTGTAAGTCATAATCAATCAATGTACATATAGACATATACGCATGCTTCTAAAATTGAGAACACAATATCATGCAAATTACACAATCTACTAAACCATGCTTCGCTACCAAACCTGTAAGAACCCAAACCCAACCTATTAGGACCCTTACCACTAGGAAACCCAAATAAGCCCTTGCAAGGTCCTATTTGAATCCCACAAGGCTCAAGTCACCTAATTGTCAATTTTATTGGTTGATTTATATGTTATTTAAAGGTTGGAGCATGTTCTTACATTAATAAATTTCTGGTTTATATGGAGTGAAAGAAAACATCAGTAGAAGAGTTATATTAATACTCAAAACAAGTACAAACATAACACACAAGTCCCATAGGGATCTCACAACATCAACCAATAGTATCAAGCTTATTTCGGAAGCAATAAGAAAAATAAAGAGGGATTGCAAGCTAGAATGCATTCCACACAAGTTCAAAGACATGTCATGCGCATTCAATAGGAAAGTGGTGCACATGAAGTGCAAACTCGTCTAGTCATGCAGCCTTGATCTCAACCTTTGGTACCAGCAACAAAGCACACTCCTAAGCTTGAAAAAGAGAAGAAAAGAAGGAATGAGATTACAAGCATCTCAGTAGGGTCACAATATCATAAGTCCTAGGGATTCCCAATCAAACATCTCCCAATAACCAAAAGATCAACACCTAAAACAAGCTAAGATATCTAATTAAAATTGCAAACATCAAACACACATATTAGGGGCTGAAATCATCAAAAACACACAATATGAGAGTAGGCCAAATTTGCTAGAAAATAAGTGGAAAGACTGAAAATATTTCTTATTTAGAAGCACACAGGCAGCCTATACATAATCTGATTTTTGAAACCAAGGTTTGTCCCCATTTACCCATGTTGTCAAAAGCTATGCTGAAAAAAGATAAAACGGTTAGACAATCAATATTACAACAAGCCTTTTAGTTGTCTCCGACATCCAAACTTGAACTGGCCTAGGAGCACTCATACAGCAGCATATACAAGTCATTCTGTCACTCTCAAACAGGGCATCCTAACATCTAGACTCGAACTGGCCTATAAGGCATCTTGATGTCCAGACTTGAACTGGCCTATAAGGCTTCCTGACGTCTGGACTTAAACCGGCCTACAAGGCATCCAACGAGCTCTTGCTAGGAATAACCACCCATAAACCTCCCGGTTCGGTAAGCATCTCTCCTCTCCGTAGGAGCAACAATACTTACCTCGCATGGCCAGCGACAAAAGGATCCTTTAAACAAAACACAAACAAGGCACATACACGCATACACAAACCACAATACAAATCAAAGATCAATCCTCAAAGTCATAACCAAATTAGGAAAACTATTGCCCTATTAACTTCTGAGATTCCCTATCATCATAATCACACATTCCACAAGCATATAACCAAGATAGACAATCAAATTCAATCATATTCGAACAGTCAAACAATAGGGTAACCAAAGGAACCAATGAGGCATAGATCCTACCTCTCACTTATCTAAATCAGATGCAATCCTTTGCCTTTCCAATAAGATCAGAATCTCCTAAATAATTACAAGGCAAAGACCATATATTATTACTAAGCCACAAGACTACTTAATTAAAAACCAAAGGCATTGGGAATCCTTACCAATTAACCTACCAAAATCCAGTGATCTGTATGCAGCAATATCTTTCCCCTGAATACATGATGTGAGGGCCAAAAACTCAGTAAGAATCAACTTGATTATTCACCCTAATTTAGTATACAAATTTTGGCAACACCTTAAGGTTTATAAGGCAAATTACGATTTCAATATTAGAGAGGTTAAGGGTTGTGATTTCATGAAATAAAAAAAGGAATAGGTGTTTATAACATGTACAATCAAAAGAAACAAGATCAGAATCCAATAGGTTAATTAATTGATCAAGATAGGCATCAATAGGGCAAAGGTAAAGCATATTGATTCAAGAATAAGGAATATTCAAAGGATGAAATCATGATTTTACATCATGAATGGATGGTAAACAATCATACAAACAAGAGGAATAATAACATAAATTAATTGAAGACAGAATGACACAATCTTAAAACCTAATCCCGCCAAATTACAACCTAAATTATGACAAAGAAAAACTAACCTCTAGATGAAAATCTCAAGATGTTTGGAAAGAGGACAAAGAGAGCTTTCCAACAAGATATTATTCGCAAGAATCCGACAAAGGATGAGAGACTTATCCCAAGATGAAGATTAAGGAGTTTTGGCTAGGGTTTTGGCAAGAATTTGAGTGGAAGGGGATAAATTACGAAATTTCTAGTTGGGTTTTGGTATGTTTAGGTGGGATAGGCTGGCCACTCTTTTATAGGTGTCTAAGGAGGTTTAGCTAAGAGATAATTCCCTACTTGTAAGCTTAAAGGATAATTCTATTAATGAGATATTCTATTTAAAAGGAAGAATTATCTAATACTTTAGATAATAAGGGATAAAATTAAGGATAATTAATATAAAAATACCAGAATTAAAATAAAAAATATCTGGCAGCAACCATTTTAGGCCATCAAGCATTCATTTCTTCAGGGGAAAAATAGTTATTTCAGCTGCATCGGCTCCTGAACTTTCTGTTCTTCCTGGACATCTAAATTAGGAAGGATCGGGGTCTCACAGTTGAAATCGCAAGTTTCCTTATAAACCCGAAGGTGTTGCCGAAATTTGTATATTGAATTAGGGTGAATAATCAAGTTAATTCTGACTAAGTTTGTGGCCATCACATCATGCATTCAGAGGAATGATACAGCTGCATCCGAATCGCTGGATTTTGGTAGGTTAATTTGTAAAGATTCCCAATGCCTTTGGTTTTTAATTAAGTAGTCTTGTGGCTTAGTATTGCGTGGTCTTTGCCTTGTGATTGTTTAGGAGATTCTGATCTTATTGGAAAGGCAAAGGATTGCTTCTGATTTAGATACATGAGAGGTAGGATCTATGCCTCATTGGTTCCTTTGGTTACCCTATTGTTTGTTGTTTGAATATGATTGAATTTGATTGCCCATCTTGGTTATATGCTTGCGGAATGTGTGATATCAGATAGGGAATCTCGGAAGTTCATAAGAAAATAGGTTGCCTGATTTGGATATGACTTTGAGGATTGATTTTTTATTTTTATTGTGATTTTGATCGAGGATCCTTTGTTGTGATTTGTGTATGTGTGTACTATGTGTGTATGCGTGTATGTGCCTTGTTTGTGCTTTGTTTGAAGGATCCTTTGTCACTGGCCATACGAGGTAAGTATTGTTGCTCCTAGGGAGAGGGGAGATGCTTACCGAACCGGGAGATGCCAGCGCACAGGACTAGGCATCCAGTGTGCACAAGTAAAGGATTGTCACCCATATGACTCCCATACCTGTATGAACCTCTCCTCTCCTCAGGAGCATCAGCGCTCACCCCGAATGGACATCGAAAAAGGATCCTAACACACTGACATGTACAAGCACACACAAGCAAGAACAAAGCATAGCACTACAACAGGACATCCTCAATCATACACACAACACAATCAGCATGTCATATGCACATAATACAATCGCAATAGGCATACATAACCTACCTAACTATGCGTACCAAACATAAGGCATACATAAATACCAATAACAAAGAAATACAACCGAAAACATCAATCAAACAACAAGCATCTCTGGAGAAACCGATGAGGTATAGATCCTATCTCTTTTGTAAGGACCCAAACCCAACCTATTAAGACCTTTACCGTCATGAAATCCAAATAAGCTCGCGCAAGGTTCTATTTGAATTCCACAAGGCTCAAGTCGCCTAATTGTCAATTTTATTGGTTGATTCATATGTTATTTAAAGGTTGGAGCATGCTTATACATTAATGAATTTCTAGCTTATATGAAGTGAAAGAAAAGATCAGCGGAAACTTACATTAACATTGGAAACAAGTGGAAACATAACACACAAGTCCCATAGGAATCTCAAAACATCAACCAATAGTATCATGGCATGTGCATTCTACAGGAAAGGGATGCAAATTCGTCCAGTTGTGCAGCTTTGAACTCACACCTTTGGTACCAAAAACAAAGCACACACCTAAGCCTGCAAAGGTAGAGAAAAGAAGGGATGAGATTACAAGAATCTCAATAGCGTCACAGCATCATAAGTCATAGGGATTCCTAATCAAACATCTCCCAATAACAAAACATCAACACCTAAAACCATAAGCATCAAACACACATAATAAAGGCCAAAATCATCACAAGCACACACAATATGAGGGTAGGCCGAATTTGGTAGAAAACAAGGGGAGAGACTGAAAACACTTCTTATTCAGAAGCACACAGGCAGCCTATAACATAACCTGATTTTCAAAGCCAAGGTTTGTCCCCAGCTTCCCATGTTGTCCAAGATTATGCTGAAAAAAAGGCAAAACGTTTAGATAACAAATATTACAGCAAGCCTTTTAGTTGGCTCCGACATCTAGACTTTAACTGGCCTAGAAGCACTCTAGCAACTGCTCATACAAGTCATCCTATCTCACAAAAATAGGACATCCTAAAGTCCAGAGTCGAACTAGCCTATAGGGAATCTTGACGCCCAAACTCAAACTTGCCTACAAGGCATCCTTATATCCGGACTTGAACCAACTTACAAGACATCCAGCGAGCTCTTGCTGGGAATAACCACCCATAAACCTCCCAATTAGGTAAGCACCTCTCCTCTCCCTAAGAGCAACAATACTTACCTTGCATGGCCAGCGAGAAAAGGATCCTTCAAAAAAAGCACAAACAAGCCACATACACGCATACACACATAGTACAAGCATACAAAAATCACAGCAAAGGATCCTCAGTCAAATCAAAGATAAATCCTTAAAGTCATAACCGAATTAGGCAAACTATTTCCCTATTAACTTCCGAGATTCCATATCATCATAATCACACATTCTGCAAGCATATATAACCAAGATAGGCAGTCGAATTCAATCATATTCAAACAATCAAACAATAGGAAAACCAAAGGAACCGATGAGGCTTAAATCCTACCTCTCACATGTCTGAATCAGATGCAGTCCTCTGCCTTTCCAATAAGATCATAATCTCCTAAATAATCACAAAGCAAAGACCACACAATACTAAGCCACAAGATCACTTAGTAAAAACCAAAGGCATTGGGAATCCTTACCAATTAACCTACCAAAATCCAGTGATTCAGATGCAGCAATATCTTCCCCTTAAATGCCTGATGTGATGGCCAAAAATTCAGCAATAAACAACATGACTATTTACCCTAATTCATCATAAAAATTTTGGTAACACCTTAGGGCTTAATAAGGTAAATTCTGATTTCATCATACACATAAGAAGAAACTGTGATTTCATGTGAATGAGGAAGGAATAGGTGCTAGACACTCAAATGATTAAAAAGAACAAAATCTGAACTCGCATACAAGGCATGTTGCCACACACAAGACAAGGCATCCCTACGTCCAGACTCGAATTAGCATAAGGGGCATCCTGACGTCCAGACTCAAACTGGCAAACAAGGCATCCAGTGTGCACATGTTTGGAACAATCACCCATACAACTCCCGATTCGGTAGCATCTTTCCTCTTGTAGGAGCATCAACACTCACCTCGCATGGCCAGCAACAAAAAGGATCCTGACACCCAAACAAGTACAACCAAACACAAACAAGTACAAACAAACACAAGCAAGTACAAGCACACAGAATTCCAGCAGGGTATCATCAATCAAATGACAACACAAAGCACAAACTATAACTAATTAAGCAGTAATAATTCTAATTGATTTCCAAAAATTCCCTAATGCAAATACACCCAATCCACAATCATATAATACGCACACATGTATTCGAAAATTAGCACATAACCTAGGTACACAACCACAAATAATTGTTCAATCATTAAGGAAACCGAATTAAATGACAACCAATAAGAGGGAAACAGGAGAAACCGATAAGACATAGATCATATCTCTCACATGTCTGAATCAGATATTATCCCTTTGTCTTTGTCAATATGATTAGAAACTCCTAAACAATCATAAGGTAACGACAATACAACACTAAGCAATAGGGTATGAAATCAAAACCAATGGCATCCTAAGATCCTTACCAAAAACTAGCAATATCTTTTCCCTGAATGAGTTATATGATAACCAAAAACTCAGCAAGAATCAACATGATTATTCATTCCCATTCAATTTATAATTTTTGACAACACTAGGGTTTAATAGGGTATACTTGCGATTTCAACATAAACAAAGCACTTGGTTGCGATTTTACAAAAATAAAAGAGGAATAGGTGTCAAACACTCATACGAATAAGAAGATCAAGATTCAAAACCAACAGAAAGAAGAATCAGAATTTTCGGCACACATCCCTAGGAATTTTGGAAATACAAATTAAAATAAAAAATCTGACCTTCTAATGATGAATTCTAGATAATAAGATATAGCACAAAAAGAGGATTCTAAAGAGCTATCACATACAGAAATCTGATGAAGAATGATCAATTTTGGCAAGGGTTTAGGGAGTAGAAATTTTGGCCAAGAGGGAGAGGAAGAGATTTTGTTTTTGTGTGAAAAAGAGAGAAAAATTGTGTGCAAGATAGGGTGGCTGGCTGTCACCGGACGTGTATGTGCGCGTGATGGATCACAACTGCAATGCTCAGTTGGGCTTATAACCATATGGCTCAAAAGATGGATCTTGTTACAAATGATACCATCACACAACACATATAAGCCCAATATCTCCCCCGCTCCTTTCTGATGTGGGATTGGGTAACCTGACCCTCCCTACGGGCTGGGTCTCACAATCTCCCCTCCTTATAGACCTCGTGTCCTCACGAGGGAAGCACAAACGTAACTGACTTGGGCCCAAACGTGAACACACAACATGGCCTAAGCCCACCACGAAGAGGGAGCGAGATCGGCTCCGCTGCCATTTGTCACGACCCGGCCCCCGGATGCTCAGTGGGCCCGGACGTGTATGTACACGTGATGGATCACAATTGCAACGCTCAGTTAGGCTTATAACCACATGGCCCAAAAGTTGCATCTTGTTACAAATGATACCATCACACAACACATATAAGCCCAAGACCTCCCCCGCTCCTTTCCGATGTGGGATTGGGTAACCTGACCCCCCCTACAGGCTGGGTCTGACACCGGCCATGTTAGTTTATAAGGTCTTAAGGAGGTTTAATTAAGAGATAATTTCTTATTTTTAAGCTTAGAAGGATAAGATATGATTAAAGGATAATTTTATTTAAAGGATAATTATATTAAAAAGATAATTCTATTTAAAAGGAAGAATTATCTAATACTTTGGATAATAAGGGATAAAACATAAGGATAGTAAAAATATCAAAATTAAAATAAGAATTATTCGGCAACAACCATTTTAGGTCATCACACATTCATTTTTTTAGGGGCAAAATAATTATTTTAACTACACCAGTACCTGAGTTTCATTTTTTACCTGTGGACTACCAGGACATCTTCCTTATGGAGGACCAGGGTCTCACATGATACCAAGAATGTAGGGTTTGGACTTGATTTAATAGGTCAAATAAATAATACAAGTCTTAGAAAAATAAAGAATAATAGGAAAAATACCTTGATGGGTCCCGGGTTGGTTCTCGAGTAGAAACGCTTTAGGTTAAGAATATAGATGCATAATTTTATGCGTTATTATAATATGAGCATAAATTACTAAGAATTTGGAAATCATTGTACGTAGGTAGATACCTATAGTGGCAGGACCTCGAGGAATCAGTCTGGTGAGCTGTGTAGCGAGATATGGGCTTCAAAACCCATTAGTGAATAGAACCTTCTTTTTAATTGCTTAATTTTTGGCATGAATTATAAAATATGAATATCATAAAATAATTAATTGGAATTGTGTATATGTGTGCTTATGAAATGTTATGTTAAGCATTAGAGCTAGTATAGTGTGCTTCAAGTATCATTATATGTTGTGAACTGTAAGAATGTGCCTTGTTGTGATTGGATTATTAAGATGCATAAAATACATTGGGTGTATTCTAGATAAGTCGTCAATATGTGGGATGCACTAAATCCGCATATGGTAATCTATGCAACCCTTGAGAGCTTTCTAGGTCTAGTACTGTGATATGGAGACATCAAACAACGAGGTAATAAGGAAGGAAATGGCCATATTTATTTTATTATGAATTGAATAATACTAATCAGGATCATGCAAGGTGGGGATCAATTAGGTGGAGCTACCATCACCGACCGCTCCGGCATCGTCAGTGGATTGAGCTAGGAAACCTGTTTGACATGGATTTTCTATTGCATGAATTAATAAGATAAATTGAAAGATAATGAGAATAGAGTACCACTAAAGAACTCTAGTCATGTCCCTGACCCAGATAGACTAGAAGATATTGTCAGCCTAAATCACGATCATGTGTGCTTTGAAGAGTTGTGTACTTGTTGTATATGAATTGATTGTGATTGTCTATACTAAATGTGTGTTATGATTAAATTATTGCATGTCAGCTTGTTTCTTGAATAAAACAATTATTGCATGTGAAATATTTGTATATTTTTCCCGTCCGTTCACCTTGTAGGTTTCTACCAGAATACTGGCATTAAATGCAGGAATTATGGTTTGGAGTTCGTTCCCAGGCATGACATAAAGAGGTTAATTATCAATCCTTCCTTTGAGGTAAATCGTATAAGTATTATATTCATAGTCATATTTCCCTTAATTTGTTTGTGAGTTTGATTGGAGTATGGAACTAGATAAAAGCTTGGGTTGTTGTGTTAAGAGTCTATTTGTTATGGGATATTAGTCAGGACGGCATCCTGACTTCTAATCTTTTTCGCTGTATGTTTATATGTTCTTAGGATGAAAAATTTTTCTCTGCTTAGGTTGTATATTGCTAGCCTTGTAGGTTTATTATATATATTGTTAGGTATTGTGGCAGTGTATATAATGAGCCTACGGCGATTGTCGTATAATTGTTGGTCCCAAGAGCATGACAAGGATGTTTCAGTTTGGCTTTCCCACTATTTTCTTTCTTTTACTTAGCGCATCCTATCTTTGATTTTGACTAATTTATACTCAGCATTTGCATTGATACATGGTTTGAAATTCATATTTTCCAGACAAAATGGTTTTGAATGAATGATTTAATGTGATCTCCTTCCCTCTCATTAGAAACCTTATTAGCCCATTCCAGTGAGTATCTATGGTTTTGTACTCACCCTCCTTTCTTTTTCTATTTCAGGTTTAGACCCATATGAGAGGAATTGCAAGAATTGATTTAAGACAAGATCTCTAATAGGAGTTGGCGGTACAAGAGTACACGTTTCTTCTTGCATTGCATTTTCAGTATTGGGGTATTGAGCACACTAATATCATTTGATTTGGGGACCTATTGGATGAATATGATTGCGAACTGATTTCTTGATATTGACTAATGAAAAGCAAGGGAGCTTGGTTTATTTTGTAATATGAATTGATGTTTCTTTTAAAATCTTCCGTTGATTTTAAATTAAAACTATGGTTAGGAAAAATTAAATGATTGTGTATGTGATATTAAACTGAGACTATCAGGTATTTAGAGACACAATCCTATGGAGTAAGCTGTGAGTGAATATTTTTAGAAAAATCTGAGAGCCTTGTGTGGTGTCTAAGGGTACGTTTTGGATAGTCAGGTTCTTAGAAATCGTACGGCAGTTTTGGCTTGTATTTGGGATTGGGTGGTTACACTAAATTAACTCCATCTAATCCAAGAACAAAAAAGGTAAAGGGATTAAACTACTCTCCAAACCAACCATCAGAGCGAACCCACACCACTAAGGGTTTAAAGCGCAAACCAACAACTAAAGCCTCCCAAGGCCAAACCAAAGCACTCCATTGCCACATCAAAACAACCAAAGATCGATGATTCCATAATTTTCCAAAATCGATCAAGCCGGTAGGAAGCTTTCAATCTTTTTCATAAATAAGAGGGATTGATTTCAACAGAGAAGACATGAGGTCCCTTAAATATTTAATCATGATTCGAGTATGTTGAATGTGATTGGTAAGATACCCACCTTCTTAGGTAATAATCGAAATCCTAAAAGAAATTAAAAGATTTAACGGTCAAACTTTTTCTTACCCATCATTTTGAGTTATTCTCAGCTATGCAAGGTTAGTAACATTTCTTATATCAAAATTCATCATTACACAGCTTAAAATAATTGGTCTAAACTTCCAATTATTGTACTAAAATTTAATAAATCCATAATTTCCAAGTAGACTTCAAAAGTTATATCTAAAAATAATCAACCTTAATTATTTTTTCTTAATTCAATTATGATTTGTTCAAAATATTTATTTTTTCGAATAGTTGACTCATATTTGAATATTTAGATTTTCAAAAGGCAAAGTGTTTCGTGCTACTAACAAGGGATCTAATATATAAACCTTACATTAATCCATGATTTTTCAAAACATCTTAAAACACATTCATGGTTTAGCTTATTGTACATAAACACAACACCCAAACTAAGATCCACAGCAACTAGATTCTAGTGGTGTTGCAATAACTTTTGGTTAGTTTCATTGCATTGTGACTACATTAGCATTTACATATGACCCAAAGTATACTAGCATGGTGTCACTGCACATTCGCTGGTGGAGTATATTTGTTTCAATCAATATTATTAAAATTGAATCGAACCAGCCGGTTCCATCAGATTGAACCGGAACCGATCACATATTTGGTTCGTATGGTCTTTATTATTGTATATGCTTTAAAACTGGTCATACCCAATTAACCCGACTGAGTTTTTGAGAATCGGCTGAACCGTTTATAGGTTGACCGGATAGAATATTTTTTAAAAAATAAAATATGATAGAAAAATAAAATTAAACAAATAAATCAAAAATTTTCTCCTTTTTTTTTCCAATTTGATCTTGTTTGAAAATCTAATTTTTCTTATGCAACTCAGACAACACAAAAGAAACCAGAAAAGCCTGCAGAGAAGGCCCTGATGTAGAAGAAATCTAGAGTCGGGAACAAATTGTCCATAGAAGGTGAAGCAGCCGATAAGAAGAAGACAAAGCAGAACGAGGAGACGTACTATATCTTCAACCTCAAGCAAGTCCACCCTGACATTGGAATCCTTGGTAGAACGATGGGGATCATGAACAGTTACATCAATGACATCTTTGAGAAGCTGCCCCAAAGAGCTCAAAGAGTCTTCGAGGCTTGCGCCAAATAACAGAAAGCCAGCCATCCCCTCATGCGAGATTTAGATTAACGTCAGGCTCGTCTTAACTAGAGAGCTGGCGAAGCACGCTGTTACCTACTTCATAAGCTCATAGGTTTTGTTAGGGTACTTTGGAAAAGGTAAATATGATTTTGGATAGGCAGTTGCTGCTTTTCTTTTGACACGTAGTCTAGGGTTTTTATCAAGTTAATCTTTTATTTTATTTATTATTATAAATTTTAATTTTTATATTGTTAATATGTATATATATACTAGTTTAATTTTTCAGTTATATCCGATTATCTTTAAAATCTCTGACCTGACTTGACTGGTTCAATGACCGGTCCAGTTTTCAAAACCTTGGTTGCAATACATTGTTAGCTTAGCCTTGATGATGTCAGAATCACATGCAACAAAATCTGAACTTCAAAACTTCTCGCCTAGGAATCTTTTTTTTTTTAGATTAAATGAAAATTTATGAATTATATGTCGAAATTATATGCAACAACACAGAACAAGTGAAGCATAAATGAAAAACTTATTTTTTTTAGAAGAGAATATTATCACTCAAGACCCGGTGAGAGAATCAAGATAGAAATGAACGTTCAGAAAATAAAAAATACAACTTTGAAAGAATATATATATTATATTTTATATGCTACACACAATATCATGCAATGCGAGGGCAATAACATCCCCACGCCAATGTTTCTATATATTGCAGCTGTCATACCCGGAGAACCACGATGAGGGTTCCACGAGTTTCGCTAAATCACTATCTTCACCATTATAGAATGGCTTGAACTCTTGTCTCCATAGCTCGTCACCTTCACTAATAGCCTCACCGTCATCATACTTTGCCTTTTCACCATCATTATAAGTTGTCCTTATTCCTTCTCTAGATTGACGAGCCTCCACAAGGAGTTGATTGAGGTTGCTCATCTCGTCTTCGTGTTTCCTCCTCATTTTGTTAACTGCCTCATTAGCACTTGCACATTCTTTTTCCGCTTTCATAGCTCGTTTCTGCAATAATTTCCCGAAATGGAGGAATCAACTACTTGTGATGATTGCAGAATTGCGTTTTCAAAATCAAATAGAAAAGAATAAGAGCACCTTTACTACATTAGGCAGAAATGAAGATTCAGATGTTTCTAAGTTTAGTTGGATGAACTTGAAAATATTTGTACAGATTATTTAATGCACAATGCAGCGAAACTATAATCTGCAAGTGGTTTGTCAAGAAATATGAATGCAATGAGAAGACTAAAGAGCGTATCAACTTCTGACTTGATGACAATTGACTTCCAGGAGACTACTTTGAAATAAAATATGGGAATTTATCCACAAAACCGTGGTACCCGTATACAACCCTAAACTTTGTCACGGGCGAGAGGACTCAAGCAGCTAGTATTTCATAATAGTGGAAATCAGTAGTTTAGAGTATGACATTTGCAAATTTTTTCACATGTCAGACACACAAGTACTTCTAATTATAACACATCTAACTTTTATACAATGAACGTCACAGAATCTGTATACGCTCAAATTCATTGCCTGTTCATTTAAACATAAAATATTAAAAACCTTTATAGTAATAGTTATTGAGCATATTCTGAGGTCTGCTCAACTTCCTGTTCAAAGTCTTCCACACAACATACATGTATCAATGATCTAAGAACAAGGAAAAGCAACATGGCATTAAAACATGCATTTAAGACCAACTACAAACTCACCTGGGCAGCAGTGACGGCTTCTTCTGCTTCTTTCAGCTTCACAAGTAATTCTCCTGCGGCTTGTACAGCTTCTGCTGTATCCCTTAACTGAGCCTGAAGTTTTCTATTTTCATCTCTAAAATATCGTCTCTCCTTCTCCCTTTCTGCTTTCAGCTCAGAAATTTCTACAGCAAGGGAATTAATAAATTTTGATTCTGCAACCCTGACCCCAGCTCTAGAAGCTGCTTTCTTAATATCATCTATTCCTTCGTGAATCTTCCGATTTCTTGCGAGTAATTGAATATGCTTTTCCTCAAGATCAGCATACTGTTCAAGCATTCGTGCATGCCCCTCCATGGCCATTTGCATTGCTTCCTTTAGCTCTTCAACACATCTCTTCTCTGTATCTAGTTCCTGTTTCTGCTTTCCTGCCAGAACCCTGCATGCATCAAGTTCAGCTCTCAACTCTTCAGCAAGAGAAATCCACTTGCTCTCTGTCTCAGCCCAGTGTATCCTTTCCTGTTCAAATTTCTCTTCCGCACTATTTTCAGTTGATTTTTCTTCCGCACAATCTGGAGTAGATTCCTGGATTCTCATAAGAGAGTGGGTAGAACTGGGTTCACACGAATAGGTCAATTTTAGTAATGAATTCCTTTTTGTGGTAGATGAAGATGATGAAGAGTCTATGTAGTACTGTAACTGGCTTCTTAAGTCTTGAATCTCTTCCATCAACACTTCCCTTTCACCCAGATCATAAAAATTCCGATAATTTTCAAGTTCATCTTGCAGCCTTTTCAGCTCAATATTTGCCTCTAAAACTTCAGGATGATTCTCATGTTTCTCCTTCAAAAGCTGTGGCTGAAACATAAGATTTTATCGAAATTATAAATAACAAGTTACTCTAAACAATAGTAATACCTTGAACTCGCACGCGAGTGATTCAAACTCTTCTTGCATGAATTCCTCGGTAGGCAAAACACCATCCATAAGGCTTTCAAGCCGAATGATTTTATCTTCCCGAGTCTGCCCAATTATGGCATTGCATTCTCTCTCATGCTTGTATTGCTGCACCTGCATACAATAACAAAGGACTTTAAAACTAGTAAGAATATTATGTATTATGATTATTGGCAAAACTAGCAAACTACCAGTCGATTAAGCTGCATTATCTCAAAAGTTTGTTTGGCACAATATTCTTCAAGGGCCATTTCTCTGCGTATGGCTCCAGCCAAAACCTTCTCCACTGCCTGTGAGATAAAGATAATAAACATCATCTGGTAAGAATGAACGGGATAGGATCAGTCAAGAGAACGCAAAAGACAGCCAAAACCTGCAACTTACTTTGGGAACTTGCATCTTGCATTTATCTGTACCCTCCAAGCTTTCAACAGGTACTAACTGCATATTTGAGCTGCCATCAGAATCTTTCACCTCTAAGTGTGAGTTGTTCTTACATCTCTGGCACAAGAATAAAGTTGGACCCTGCCCTGGCATCTCATCATATTGAGAATACGTTTGAACACCCTTGTCAATCTTTTCAACAAGCAGAGTCAACTTAGATTCTGCAGGTCTGCATGAAAACCTAAAGGAAGATCCCCTGGCTGGTGAGCTCTTGCGGTAACCATCAATTATATCTAAGCCACGCTTAAGGCTAGCGGCCAAATGTGCAGTTGGAGCAAGAAAAGCTTTACTGGTTTGAGAAGTCAGAGCTTTGGACGAGTCAGTTTTCATGGATATTTCCAAGGACACATTTATGGCCTCTGAATCCAGCTTGCTTCCAACCTTAAAATCTTTCTGGGATGCAGTTTCCATTGATGAAGTTCGCAAACTTTTCCTGCCGCTATTGACTCTGGGTGAAACACTTGGAGTTGGACATTTAAGGACAGGAGATAATTCAGAAGGAACTATGGTGAGGCAAGACGAGACACAATTCACCGGATCATCATGGGACTCCTCAATAGGTTCAGTTGCTAATAAGGTACTAACAAAATCTCCACTCAGAGAATCAGATGCGGAACAAGAGGAACCAATTTCCACCGTTTTGCTAGCTAACTGTTCAGTTGGCAATTTAATGGCAGATACCTCTGTCTCTTCTGACACCGGCACACAAGAACCTACACCAATCATGTCATTGGGTAAATAATGACTTAACCATCTATACGTTCTTTTTAAAGAATGAAAATTATGAAAATGAATAATGCAAAAAAAAATTGAGATTATCATAGCATGTTTGGCAGAATCTGTGTTCGTACTTTCATGCCTCTCATCCCGTTCAGAAGTCCCTTCCAACATATCAACATCCGTACTCTCAGCATATTTTTGTCTCATGCATGATTCAGTGGCTGCTGGTTGCAGATCTACTCGAATGCTGAGCCTCTCAACCGCTTCCTCATCAATTTCCATCTCCTCATCACCATCCTCATCTACTTTAGGTAATGGCAGGTTTGCATTGAGGCTTCTCAATACGCTTAAACTTTTACGGAGATCCCAACCAGTTGACTTGTTATTTGCCTTCACTCGGTCTAGTTCATCCTGTTGCATCACCAGTTAAGCCCTATGAGCGTGGATGGTTTTGCAACGCATAATAACCCATAGGGCATATAAAAGAATGATTACCTTTAACTGTCTTATTACTTCTCGCAAGTGGTCCACATTATCCTCCATCTTTACATTAACAACTGCTTTGTTCTTGATTGCCTTTACACGTTGTGCAAACCGCAATGTGCTGGAAGTCTCACTTTTACAACTGCATCATCAGTTCATGTTAACTTTATTAACCACAAGAGAGGGAGACAGAAAGAGAGAGTAAAAAGGTCTACATTACTACCTCTGTGCGGGAGAAACGGCACACAACATAAGCAATTTCGCATTTCCCCCAAGGGATTCCTGCAATAAAAATGTCAACTTGGAGTCTCTATAAGGGATATGCCTCTGCTTTCCTGTTTGGGATACTTCAGCTAGAATATTTATCAAGTTCCTGGAATTCCAATAATTGAGCACATTTAGAGACATTGATCTTGATGCACAGTGTGCAACTATTGCTATGATCAATATTAGATTAAATCTTTTATCCAGCAGCAATAATATAGACAACAAAACAGACTGACACAATAGAACATTTTCTTGTCTATGCAACAAGCAAATTCATCTATTTTGGAGTAAGGAAAATACAGAAAGTTCTAATTGCTTTTGTCCCCCTTTCTGCTGTATGATGTATTTTTTCTCTTCATAACAAGTATATATAATAGGACTTTCATCCTTATCCTGTTTCCTTAAGAACCTTTCAAATCCTTTATGTCCACGCCAACCAACTTTGGAGTCAAAAATAGCTTCACTTCTGCACACTTAACCTAGATAATAAATAATTTTCACAATCAAGTTACAAGTCTTTAAGCCCGAACCTAGGCATAAATCTAGTTTTTTTCAACCTACTTTCAACAGTTCAATGGCTTTTACAGCAAATTTGGTGCATGAAACTGTCATCCGAGAAGATAAATGCTACATGCGATGAAGCAATGGTGCTAAAATTTTCAATGGATGAGAGAAAGGAAGTGGATTAAGCTGAACAGTTTAGTCCGCATATTTGCTAGAATGTTAGGTGGACACAGACTTCCAATATAAATTTTACTCTTTCTATACAGTATATTGATCGCTTCAGCATAAACATATTTGAAATATAAATTCTACAGAAATTTGAGTTAATGTGGGAAATGCAGTCTGCCAATCTCTTATATTTCCATTGCTTCTTGGTGAATAACTTCTACTATGCCTTGCTCTATACACAACCTACATTAGTTATTTTCATGAAAAAGTCCCCAGACTGCAAAAATTTATGGGGTTTTTCTTTAGATTAATCATCATGTCAAGCATTATCTTTTCTGCTGTTAGGAAAAAAAACTAAATTGCCACAAAATTTTGTCTTTCCATAAAATGATTTCCCTTGAAAGAGTATTATAGATTTTATGAAGAACAAAATCCAGTCAAAGTCAACTTTGCATATCAATCAGAAGATTGTAAGACAATTTTAAGGCAGTGGGCTTGGTGTCCAGATACTAGACTAGGAGTTCAAATAAGTTTTAATTCATTGATCTACTCGAGTTACAGAAACTTGATACTCCAATTACCACTTTATTGCATAGCAATTAAGTCAAAGAAATTATTTTTTTCAAGCAAACTTATATTCCAGGCAGTATAACAGCTCATTAGGCATCAACCTTAAGAAGATACGGGACAAGCCAATAAGTAAAGAAAATATGCCTACCCAAGCTGTGAGAGAGATCGGTTGATATTTCCTGCTTCCTTCAATCGGTCACCTGCTGCACCTGTTAACTTCTGTCGCTCAGACCCAGCTAGATCTACAAGATTTATTCTACTGGTTTTTAAGCTGCTTAGGCCATCTTCCGGGCTCTACAATACAATAGTTCACTTGGAATTCATTCTAACAGGAATATATAGGCAAGACAAATAAAGAGGCCAAAAGGCTGAATATGTCTTGACAAATAAACAGTCAATTGTCATTTCAACATTAATGAAACTAATATTGCAAAAGTACACTTAGAAAAATCTGAAATGGTACATTCAAAAAGAGAGGATCGAGGAGAGGACTCTTGAAACATGACGTGGCCTGTTTCGCATAAAAGGTAAAACAATAGAAGCGGAAAGGCCTGATTGCAAATACAAGTAGTGGAAACTATTACCTTACATCGAGACTCAACAATGCATGTAAAAACACTATGTGATCGGGAACTCTCTGCATTTATGCTAGTTGCACCAGTCCTCCTGTTAGACAGTCCCTGCATAATTATTAGCAGCTGTGAGGACCCAATTTATTTTGAAACATAAAATTGTCAGTATGAGTTGTGAGGATAAAGAAAAGTCAAAAGAACTCGGAAATACCATCACAAATTACAAGTTTGAATTTGCAATGAAATGTAGATACATTTGCAAAGAAGATGTAGTATGTAGATTCAGATTATTCTTCATAACATTAAGGAGATAAATCACTGCACATAGATGACCATCTTATATGTAGTCTGCTCAGCGACAAACTGCTCTCAAACATTGCATCTAATTATAAAGTAAAAACTCATGATTTTTATGGAATATATGTTTCAAGATTTTTCTAGTCCTATCTTTGTTTAAGAACACCATTTATCTCTGTAGAACTTCACTGCAAAAACACATTCTGAACATCACAACATCCCAAACATTCTGAATTCATTTAAATTACTTCTTTTCATATTGTATTCCCCTTTTCATCCTTCTGTTTTAGAATGTAAATAGATAATATTAGTGAACCCCATTGAATGAAGTGACAAGTTGAACAAAGCGCGGAAATGCCAAGCATCAGGATGTGTTCAGTTTTCATGTTTAAATGCTAGAAAATTAAGTTTTTCTCAATGAAGACATTCTCCCCCATTAAGGATAATCACTGATCTCACTTCAACTCTTCAAGGTAAATAAATACTTCCATAAAGAGCCCCTCTGTTATAGACAATCATTTTACAACACCTTCATATCCTATAAACTGTAAACCAAAACAAGCAATGCAAGAGAACTACAACTTATCCATGCCAAAGAAATGTGTACACGTTGATCACAAGACAGCTTCTATATCAAAATAAAGGGAGAAATAAAAATATATTAAAAAATCTGTTTCTAAATGCTGTTGAAACATTTTGTCTATAGGATCTCGATGAAAATAGAGACCAACTGTACATATCCGGGAGCTGACCTTTCTTTCTTTAAGATAAATGCATAAGATAATAATAATAAAGGAAAGAAAAGAAACATCTCTATGCAGATTTTCAAACATTTTGCTCTGAGGCTCTTGAAGAAAATAATGACAAATAGTATATTTCTGAGATGCTGATAAAAAATGTACTTCATTTAGGGCCTACAGTTTTCAGCACCATATCAGTAGTCCAAATCATAGAAAACCGTCATGATACTTCACATTATAATAAGCAACACACCTTTTTCAGAAGCTGAGTCACATCTTTCATCGTGAATACATACTCCTCTGTCAGATTTTCAACATAGACACCAGATTTCACATCTTCTCTTATCTGGAATATGCACCACGTAACAGATCTAAATACAAAATAATTTTAAACCGAAATGGAAGTTCAACCTAGTAAAATACAGAACATGGAAGAGATGAAACACGAAGAAAACCCCCCTTTGAGAGTACAAAGCAAAGTTTCATTCAAAAGTTTACCTGGAGGTTTCGTTGGCTTGGATCTAGCAAATCTGTTATTTGTTCATTGTAAATCTGCCAAAATAAATTGAAGAATCACACAACAAAGAACTCAAAGCTGAGAAAGAAAGTTAAACCTAAAGGTTTAATCACACTTCATAACCTCAAGAAAAGAGCAACGACAGTGATATATGAGTTGTTTGTTCGAATATTTAGTTTGCTCCTGCAATGCAACCACCACTATTAGCAACTACAACATTCCAACGTAAAAGAAGCTTCAACATCGTCAATAATGAGATGAAACAACGGTCACCTCATCTATACGTTCAAAAAGTCTCTTAAAGACGCGGGGCGTCAAACCGTGCTGATCGCCTAATAAGTTTTCATCCAACAGTGCATTTGCTGGGCCCCACATTGTATAAGTCTTTCCGCTCCCAGTCTGAACGATCTCATAAACAAAAATTTACTAGCACAACTAAATGTTACGAACACAAGTAGAAACAAACTGTAATAAATTTTGCAGTACCTGTCCGTAGGCAAATACTGAGCTATTGAATCCAGCAAGACAATTTTCGACAAGAGGGACACCTATAAGCTGGAAAATATCTAGCTGTGGAGAACAAGATTGAAAATAAAAATGTATTAAATGCCTAATTGCACCGAATACTATTAACCAAACCTAGGAAGGGAAACGTGTTGAGTTATAGATCTTGCCTGCGTTGTCTCTGTATCGGCAATCGAATCAAAAGTGAATGTCTGTCCATCTATTGACACTGAAGCATCAGAAATTTTCTCAAATAGTCTCTCTCCTTCCTCCTCATCCTTCGGGAATGGCCGCATCCGCAGTATTACCTAAGATTGAGGCATTTATAAGAAGCAAAAGAGGAAAAAAAAAAATAACAATCAAATACGTCACTTAGATACTTCGATGTAAATGAAGACGTAGGGTTAGAATAGTGAAAGTTTACATTGATCGAGTGAATTCATAAGATATACTCAAAAGAAATAGGACATTAGGCTCATTTTCCTCCCTACATTTTCACTTCCCACGAAATCCCCAAGTCAGCCATGATTCAGAAAGGATCCGAAATTTTCACTAAAACATGGGAAAAAAGAAAAGAAAATCCAGGCTTTGATGAAATAAAATGCAGGATGAGAAGATAATTACCTTCACACTGTCATCAGGAACGGAATTCTCGGGAACGGCCTCCAAGCTGTGCTTGCGCTTGAGAGGATTAGAGGAGGGAGGGCGCGGCGGCAACGGGCTCCTCACCCTGGCAGTAGAGGAGGGGGAGGATGAGGGCATGAAATTCAGATCTGAGGGCGGGGCGTTTTCTTTGGCCGATTTGAGCCTGCGAGATGAAGACGGGGGAGGGGAGGGCTTCGATTTAAGGCCTGGCCACAGAGATTGAGAGGAGGAATCGGAAGAGTTGGCTCCGTGCGCTTCCCGCAAGATAGCGTTTCTTGGCTGCATAGAGTGCTTCATCGCTAGTCGAGATGCAGAGCCCTAGGGTTAGTGTTTTGGTTTCGGGCAAGGCAGCGACAGACGAGGAGATGGATACTGGAGAGAGAGGGAAAGGAAGTAGCCGTTAAAGAGAGAGTCAAGAGAGAGATAGAGAGGGAAGGAGTGAGGATTTGAATTTTGTTGAGGGTTTGAGTGGGGTAATTAATTTAACAGGCTTGTGAGTGTGTTTTTTTATATAAAAATATTTTGAATTTTA
This sequence comes from Passiflora organensis, assembly GCA_019739055.1. Lineage (NCBI taxonomy): Eukaryota > Viridiplantae > Streptophyta > Magnoliopsida > Malpighiales > Passifloraceae > Passiflora > Passiflora organensis. The sequence goes on along the minus strand of JAEPBF010000212.1, from coordinate 540,376 downwards.
TGTTGAATCCTGAGAAACATTGATGCCAGTGACCATACTCCTAGGCGGTCATTGTTGGATAGGCTGCTTTGTCTATTGTCATTTCATGTGTGCAACGGATCAAGTTCACCTCTCATCAAAATTACTATGGAATATAAAAATAAAAAATACAAAATACAAAAGAATGAAAGACATATATATAAAGGAGGTAATGATATTTTTATGAATACATAATTATTGTACCAAGATGATTGATAATTTGATAGAATACACGATTAATGAAAGATATATATATAGATGTATATATATATATTTTTTGTGAATACATAATTCTTTGATAACATACGTTGGGAAGATGATTGATAATTTGATAGAATATACCTTATTGAGAAGAGTATTATAGAACTCTGTCCTTGCCATTGATTTTGGTTAGTTTGATCAAATTGACCTAAGTTGCGAACAAATAACCCAAATACTTTAGAGCGAATCATAATATTAAGGGTTGTGTGTTGTCATGATAGACGATATAAAAAATAATATTGATTGAAATTTGGAATCTCATAATTTAATATTATCTAAGAGCACGGTTTTGAAACTCAATGACTTCGAGAGTTACCAATTTCAAAATTGTGTCAATCAGAACAACATATATATATATGATCCCTTCTAATGAAAAACCAAAAGTCCACTAGCGGTTAATTTTTATTTTAAAAATATATATAATCCCATATTGCCAGTGTTATCTACAATTGCGTGGATAAAGCACACTATCGCACTCAATCACCAATCTATATATATATATAAACACATAGTCTGCTAAGTCATATCAAATTTAGACTGCCTACTAAGTCGTAGCAAATTCAGGCTCATATATATAATTCATCCATACAATAATATTAGGTAAGCAATATTTCGTTCAGTTGGGATTCCATATACTTACCATGCTTGGCCGAGCATTAATCGTTAATTCCATATTGTTCGTAAGAAATATATATATTGTTTTTACGTAATGAAACCTTAATGCATGAAATACAAAGGAACACCAATGTTACTCATCAAAGGTTAATTAAGGTGTGTATTGATGTTTATTTGGTGTTTGATAGATTTAGGATAGGTTTGGGGGTGTCCAAGTGGGGTACATGGGCCACGGAAAGGGTACAGGGGTTATGGGTTAAAGTATGTGGGCGTATGGTCTTTCTAGACAGGGGGTGTTGTTAGCGTAAATTTGAATTTACCTTTAATTGCAAGTGCACGACTATCAACAAATAATATAATTCAAAAGAATGAGTATCGATTCCACAGGAAAAGCTATTTAAAACTAATCAATTCACCTAATCCACTATTCTAGTTAAATGAATCAAATAAGGAGAGTTATAATTAAACTAAATCTAAAATCTAAGTTAACTAGTTAGGTTGTTAGATAATTTGGAAACCAATCCAACTATTGCTCAATTCCAATGTTCTGTAGTCTGTTCTTGATTATCTTTCAATCTCCTAATATCCTCCCAGATTGTTAAGAGCCAAGCTAGATTCCCAACTAACTATATTCCTATGTTAATTAAGTTTTTGAACCGTTAATATGAACCCTAGGTTGTTAGATATATTCTTATTCTACCAAATTTCTGCAATAACCCTAGGACTTCTAACCTATTGTCGAAGGTTAACCGTTCTCCCGAATCAGTTAAGACTCACCTATAAACAAACTGGCCAGGTTTGTTAATTAATCAAGATTTAGAAATAGAGTCAAGAGCTTGTAATATTAACATAGCAAATTAGAATCCTAGTTTTATGTCAGTAAATGAAGATTACAAAAGATAGAGAAAGAAAGAACTAACCCAAATAGTTTTGGTATTAATCAAAACTCAAACAAACATACCAAAGTCTTGATCTCTGACGGATCGAGGACACTCTTTGAAAATAAAGCTTAACTGCGTATGGTGTTCAATGAAAAATAATATAGCCCCGACGTCTATTTTATACAAGAAATTTAGAAGATAATCTTTATCCGTACAATGATAGTCTTTATTTGATATCTTTGGTGTCGATCTCGTATAACCGACCGGTCAAAGTATGTGAATCGACCAGCCCCGTTGTTATTTTGCAGATTTGTCAGGTTGAACTGACCGGTCGGTTTGTCTTTGGCAACACTTTCTTTTTCCTCAGTTTTGTTGACCAACAGGTCAATGTAGGTGAACTGACCAGACGGTGTCTCTTCGGCAAAAATTCATCATTTAACCGACCGGTCTGTTAGTTTCAACCAACCAGTTGGTTGGCCCTCACAATTGCCAACTCCAATTTCAATGCTTTGGTACATTTTTCAAACAAAAATGCTCCCTTTTGCTACTAAAACCATTACACACCTGCTCAACCACAACACTCAACAAACAATCAAAATATTCACTAAATTAACATAATTAGCACACAATTATCCTAAAATCAAACCGAAATCATACGGATGACCAATTTTAAAAACAGGTCATTAGGTGTAAAAATACATGGGCTGCAATACACACTTTATGTGAGACCCTGAATTTTGAGTCCTAAAAGTCCAGAAACCAGTACAGGTGAAAAAGACTATTTTGCCCCTGAAGAAAAGAATATGTGATGGCCGAAATTGGTAAGGGATGTCTAGTAATTATTTCTGATATTAATTTCCTTTAAATTGATTCTTTATTGGTTGATAATTACCTTAGGAAATAAAAACCCTAAGTTGGTGGACAATTACAGAATTTAATTCTGATAATTATCTTATTTTATTTAAGCCTTTAAGATAGGAATTTTAATCCCATAACCGCCTTATATAAATAGAAAGTCAGCCACACAAAAATTTTATACAGAAAACACACAAAATTTGTAAGACCTAAAAACCCTACACCTCCTAATTTCTGCTGAAATCTGCTGGAACTTCAAACAATTATAACTCTCTCATCGTTTATTAGATTCCTGAGAATAAAAACTTGTTGGAAAACTCTCTTCATCTTCTTTCCAACCATCTTTGTTTTTTTGTTTGGAGATTATTTTTTTCTTCGTTAAAAGTTAAATCGAATTTCTGCGGAATTGTCAAAATCTGCTTGAACTTCCAAATAGCATAACTCTCTCATCCTTTGTCGGATTCTTGCGAATAATAGCTTGTTGGAAAGCTCTATTCATCCTCTTTCAAGCCATCTTTGGTTTTTAATCAGGAGGTTAGTTTTTCTTTATCGTAAGATAAGTCAAATTTCGATGGGATTAGGATTCAAGATTGTGTGATTCTGTCTTCAATTGATTTCTGTTGTTGTTTCTCTTATTCGTATGATTGTTTGGCATCTATTCATATTATAAAATCATGAATTAATCCTTTGAATATTTTCTATACATGAAATCAGTATGCCCTACCCTTGCTCTATTGTTGCCTATCTTGATCAATTGATGGACCTATTGGATTCCAATCTTGTTTCTTTTCATTGTATAAGTTATAAACACTTAATCCCTTTTTGTTAGCATGAAATCGCAACCCTTACACCTTGGTAACATGAAATCGCAAACTATCTTGTGTCCTATGCTAAGTGCGAAAATATACATAGTTAAATTAGGTGGTAATTCAGGTTGAAACTTGTTAAGTTCTTGGCTATCACATCACACATCAAAAGGGGAGGCACCTGCGGCATCTGACCACTGGTTTCTGATAGGTTTGGTGAGTGGAATTGGTAAGGAAATAGGGTATTTAATTGGTTATTGAGTATGCATGTTTAGTTTGGTTTTGTCTTTACCTGGTAATACTATAGGTGGTTCGGAATTATTAAATAAAGGCAAAGGAATAGCTTCTTGTTCAGAGACAAGAAAGGTAGGATCTATGCCTCATAGGTTTCTCCAGAGATGCCTATTGTTTGTTTGTTGTTTTCGATGCATGTCCTTGTTATTATTGCATGCGAATTGATTGTAGGATATGTGCAAGAATTACGAATTGAGATATGAATCCTATAGGCTATACCAAAACCCTTGAGTTAGGTTTGAGTGCCCAAATTGCATATGATATGTGAATTGAATAAGCTAATTATGTTTTGACATGATTGAGGATACCTTGTTATGGTATTGTGCTTGTGCTCACCTATGTGTGCTTGTACATGTTTTTGTGTCATGATCCTGTTCCGATAGCCATTCGGGGTAAGCGTTGATGCTCCTTGGGAGAAGGGAGGCTCTTACTGGTATGGGAGTTGTACGGGTGGCAAACCCCAGCATGCGCGCGCTGGATGACTAGTCCTTGTGTGGTAGGATGCCCTTATCCTTGTGTGGTTTGGGATACCCTTGTCCTTGTGTGGCTTGGGATGTCTTGTCCTTGTGTGGCAGGATGAATAGGCTTACTAATTAGCTTGTGTGCTAACCTTTTACCCTTTGTGTAGTAAGCCTTGGACAACACAGGTGGAAGGGGACGACCTTTCTTTTTCCTATTGCCGAGAGCAATCTGATGAGTTTTACCTGCCTGTGTACTTCTGATTTTCGGAAGTGTTTGCAGTCCACCCTCAGCCTTAGTTTCGGCCCTATCCCTTTGATTGATTTTTGAATTGCGTGATACCCATAGATGTGTAGGAATGATCTAATGTTGTTCGAGAGATTTGTGTTTAAGATTTCTGTAGATCTTATGATGTTGTGACCCTACTGAGATTCTTGTAATCTCATTCTATTGTATTCACCATTTTTCAGACTTAGGTATATCCACTATCCGTGGTACCAGTGTATGAGATCAAGGCTGCACGGCGGGGCGATATCGCATCACATTAGCATACATGTTTGCTTAATTGTTTGTGCATATAACATAAATTATGATTGGAATATTTTTCTGGTTTTCAAGGTTCCTCCTTTACTTATTTCCGTTTTATTTTGGGAATTAATTTACTGGATGTTTGGATCCTTACGGGACTTGTGAGTTGTGGATTCATTGATTTTATTTAACGACTTTCGCTGATATTTTATTCACTCCGTATGATACTAGAATACATATCCAATATTATGCTTCAATAACTAATGAACATAATGAATGTACATGATAAAAATTGATAATTTGATAAGTAAGCCTTGTGGAATTCAGATACGTCCTGGTTCTTGGGCTTGTCTAAGTTTCACAGCGGTAATGGCCCTAATCGAAGCAATTAATAATAGGTTAGGATTTGGGGTTGTTACGGTTGAATACTTTTTAAACAAGCCATGTATAAGTATACGGTCTGAGTACACGGGAGTGCACTCACCTGTGCAAGTCATGTAGCTGCACATGACCTGAGTACACGACCATGTACTTCTCTGGCTAGAGGAGAACACGGGCTACTGGAATAGGCACACGAGCCTGTACGCACTCCAGATGAGATATGCACTTCGAAACTCGGTCAATACAATCCTTAAACTCGCCTAAACCCTCAGGAACCCCCTCACAGGTTTTTTACAACGAAATACACCCACAAGTTACAAAACCCACAATTCAAAGTGTAAGGACCCAAACCCAACCTATAAGGACCCTTACCGCCATGAAACCCGAATAAGCCCTCGCAAGGTCTTATTCGAATCCCACAAGGCTCAAGTCTTACTAATTACAATTTTTATTAGTTGATTCATATGTTTTTAAAAGTTTGGAGCATGTAATTCGTTAAACAAAATTCTGGCTAATACGAAGTGTAAGAAAACATTAGTGGAAGACTTATATTAATGCAGAAAACAAGTGGATACATAACACACAAGTCCCAAAGGAATCTCAAAACATTAACCAATTATTCAATCAAAATTTCAGAGGCAACAAGACGAAGAAGAGGAGTTGAAAAGCCGAAAAGAAAGTCCACTCATGTTTCAGATAGAATGCATGCGCAATCAATCGAAAAAGGGATGCAAATAAGGTGCAAATTCGTCCAATCATGTAGCTTTGATCTCACACTTTTGGTACCACGAGTAAAGCATACACTTAAGCTTGCAAAGGGGAAAAAATAAGGGGGGTGAGATTACAAGATCCCAGTAGGGTCACAATATCATAAGACCTAAAGATTCCCAATCAAACATCTCCCAATATGCCATAAGATTAACACCTAACATGCAACTAAATTCGCAAGCACACATGTACACAAGTGGGGCCGAAAATAACACAAACACACACAATCATATAGGGTAAAAAAAAGTAGTAGAAAACAAGGGGAAATGACTGAAAACACTTCTCATTCAGAAGTACACAAGTAGCCTACATCCTTATCTGATTTTCAAAACCATTGTTTGTCCCCATCTGCTCATGTTGTCCAAGCCTTTGATGCAAAAAGGATAAAATGGTCAGTCAAACAATATCACAGCAAGCCTTTGTCTCCAACATCCAGACTTGAACTAGCCTAGGGGCACTCTTGATATCCAGACTCGAACTGGCCTACAAGTCATCCTGTCACACAGACTCGAACTGAGATATAAGGCATCCTGACGTCCGGACTCAAAGTGGCCTACAAGACATCCAGCGAGTTCATACTAGGAATAACCACCATAAACCTCCCGGTTTTGTAAAGACCTCTCATCTCCCTAGGAGAAACAATACTTACCTCGCATGGCCAGTGACAAAGGATCCTTCAAACAAAGCACAAACAAGGCACGTATATGCATACACACATACACAAATCACAACAAAATATCCTTAATCAAATTATAATACAAATCAAAGATCAATCCTCAAAGTCATAACTGAATTAGGCAACCTATTGACCTAGTAATTTTCGAGACTAACCCATAGGTATACCAATCAATTGCGCACTCAATCCAAAGTTAATCAAACCAAAATCAACAATAAAAAAAAGCATACAACCAAACGGTAACCAAAGGAACCGATAAGGCATAGATCCTACCTCTCAAGCATCTGAATCAGATGCAATCCTTTGCCTTCCCAATAAGATAAGAATCTCCTAAACAATCATAAAGCAAAGACCACACAACACTAAGCAATGTGATATAACATCAAAACCAAAGGCTTCTGGGAATCCTGACCAATTAACCTACCAAAGACCACTGATTCGGATGGAGCAATATCTTCTCCCAGAATGTGTGATATGATGGCCAAAAACTCAGCTAGAATCAACCTAATTATTCACTATAATTCAATATAAAAATTTGGACAATACTTTAGGGTTTATAGAGCAAATTGAGATTTCATCAACAGGATGGGTATCGGTTGCGATTTCGTAAAAGTAAAAGAGGGATAGGTGCTAAATACTCAAACAATTAAAAAGAACAAAAACTAAAACCAATTGACAAGAAAATTAAAAAAATTTGGCATACATAGGCATAGGGCTAGGGCTTGCCAATTTCACTATGCAAGAGGATATAAGAGTGGGATTCATTTTAATATAACAAGGATAGGTACTAAACATCCAAATGATGAAGAGGAACAAAAACTGAAACCAACAAAGGAATGAATTGAGAAATTTTGACTATAAATCCTAGGAAATTGAAGCAACAAAGTAAGATAGAAAGACTAACCTTTTGCTTGTGAAACCTAGATAATAAGATGTAGATTCCAACTAGCTATTACACATAAAAATCTGATGAAGGATGATTAATTTTCGCTGGGGTTTAAGAAGAAGAAATTTTGGCCAAGAATGAGAAGGAGAGAGTTTGTTTTTGTGTGAAAAAAGAGAGAGTAATTGTGTGCTAGATAGGGTGGCCAGTCATGTTAATTTTTAAGGTCTTAAGGATGTTTAATTAAGAGATAATTCCCTACTTTTTTTTTTTTGGTAAGACGATAATTCCCTACTTTTAAACTTACATAGATAAGATCTGATTAAAAGATAATTTTATTAAAAAGATAATTCTATTTAATAGAAAAAAATTATCTAATACTTTGGATAATAAAGGATAAAACTTAAGGATAATAAATATACTAGAATTAAAATAGGAAATATTCGACAACAACCATTTTAGGCCATCATGCATTCATTTCTTTAGGGGAAAAATAATCATTTCAGTTGTACCAATAACTGTGAGACCCAGCCCGTAGGGGGGGTCAGGTTACTCAATCCCACATCGGAAAAGAGCCGGGGAGGTCTTGGGCTTATATGTGTTGTGTGAGTGGATCATTTGTAACAAAATGCATCTTTTGGGCCATGTGGTTAGAAGCCCAACTCAGTGTTGCAGTTGTGATCCATCACGCGCACATACACTTCCGGGCCCGCTGGGTCGTGACAATACCTGAGTTCTATTTCTAACCTGTGGATTTCTATAACATCTACCTATAGAGGATTAAGGTCTCACATCCTGTAAGGACCCAAACCCAACTTATTAGGACCCTTACTGTCATGAAACCCAAACAAGCCCAACCTAGGACCTATCTGAATCCCACGAGGCTTATCCATCCTAAATTCCTATTTTATTAAGTTTCTTTCTTATGTTTATTAAGGTTGGAGTATGATAACAATGGACAAACATTCTGAAAATATATGGAGTGAATAAAAACATCAGCGGAAGTCTTTATAATTAATCAAAGGAACCACAACACACAAGTCCTATAGGGATCTCAAAATTCAGCAAGTAATCCTCCAGTAAATTCCGGAAACTAACAAGCAAAGGAGGGATTCAAAGAACTATAAAGTATTCCAATTGAAGTTCATGTTATATGTGCAAGAAATTAAAGGAACAAGTATGCGAATGTGATGCAATATCGTCCCCCCGTGCAGCCTTGATCTCACACACTGGTTCCACGAATAGATGATGTTCCTAAGCCTGAAAAATGGTGAAAACAACATGGTGAGATTACAAAAATCTCAGTAGGGTCACAACATCATAAGATCTGTAGAAATCTAAACAAACATCTCCCAAACAATATCAGATTCGCCTACACATCTAAAAGGATATCACGTAAACATTAGTCAATTAATAGGGATAGGGCCGAAAGCTATAGGCTGAAGGTGGACTGTAAACACTTTTGAAGATTAGAAGTATATAGGCAGGCAAATCATCAGTCAATCTCATCAATAGAAAAGACCATCCCCCTTCCATTTGTGTTGTCTAAGGCTTCGTTGCACAAAGGATTAAAGGTTAGCACATAAGCTTATCAGCAAGCCTATTCATCTTGTCAGCACACAAGACACGACATCTAGCCAACATACAGGACTAGGCATCCCAACCACACAAGGGTAAGGGCATCCAAACCACACAAGGATAAGGGTATCTTACCAGCACATAGGACAAGACATCTAGCCAGCACACATGACAAGGCATCTAGCCAGCACATAGGACTAGGCATCCAATGTACACATGCTAGGGATTGCCACCCATTTGACTCCCATACCAGTAAGAACCTCTCCTCTCCTTAGGAGCATCATCGCTTACCCTGAATGGCCACCGGAAAAGGATCCTGACACACAAACATGTATAAGCACACACAAGCAAGTACAAGACATAACATCACAGCAAGGCATCCTCAATCACAACGTTATCAACATGTGCAATGTATATATCACATGCAAATTAGGCATATACAACCTATCTTAAGGGTTCGACATTGCCTAATGTATCATAGCTCAATCCACAACTTATATATACACTATACAAAGCTTGCCTATAATCATGAACAAGAACATGCACCAAAAATATCAAATAAGCAACAAGGATCTCTAGAGAAACCGATGAGGTATAGATCCTACCTCTCTTGTCTCTAAACAAGTAGCTAATTCTTTATCTTTATTAAAAGGATCCAAACCATCTATATAACCATAAGGCAAAGATAAAACTATACTAAGCATGCATATTCAATAACCAAATAAACATCCTACTTCCTTACCAATTCCACTCACCAAACCTATCAGAAAGCAGCAACCAGATACTGCTAAGACTCATCCTTGGATGTATGATGTGATAGCCAGGAACATAACAAGAATTAATTTGATTTACCATTCCAATTAACCATGCCAATTTTGGCATTAAGTTAGGGTATAAGGGCAACTGCGATTTTATGTATACAAGGTTTAGGGATTGCGATTTTATGATTACAAGAAAAGATTAGGTGTTATTTACATACAATTAAAAAGAACAATATCATAAACCAATAGGCAAGTCAATTGATCAAAATTGACAACAATAGGCAAAGGTATAGGGCATGCCGATTTCATACATAGGGAAGATTTAAAAGATGAATTCATGATATTACAATATGAATAGGTGCCAAAAAATCATACTGAACAAAAGGAACAACAACAGAAACCCATTGAAGGATCAATCACGTAATTTCAGCACCAAACCCTATATAATTGCGATAAAGAAAAGTTCAAAGGAAATCTAACCTTCTGATGATAAAACTAAGATAGCAGGATAGAGGATGGAAAGAGCTTTCCAACAAGCTATTATTCACAAAAATCTGATAAAGGATGGAATGTGAGACCCTGAATTTTGAGTCTTATAAGTCCAGAAGCCTGTGCAGGTGGAAAAGACCATTTATGCCCCTGAAGAAAATGATGTGTGATGGCCGAAATTGGTAAGGGATGTCTAGTAATTATTTATGGTATTAATTCCCTTTAAATTGACTATTTATTTGTTGATAATTACCTTAGGAAATAAAAACCCTAAGTTTAAGGGGAGATAATTATAGAATTTAATTCTGATAATTATCTTACTTTAATTAAGCCTTGAAGATAGGTATTTTAATCCCATAATCATCTTATATAAATAGGAAGTCAGCCACACAAAAATCTTATACAGAAAACACCGAAATTCGTAGAACCTAAAAACCCTACACCTCCCAATTTCTACCAAAATCTTCTTGAATTTCAAACAAGCATAACTCTCTCATCGTTTGTCGGATTTCTGCAAATAATAGCTTGTTGGAAAGCAATCTTCATCCTTTTTCCAAAAATATTTTTTTTCGTCTGAAGGATAGTATTTCTATCTTTAAGTTTAATCAAAATTTGGCAGAACTGTCAAAATCTTCTTGAACTTCAAACAATCATAACTCTCTCATCGTTGGTCGGATTCCTGCAAATAATAGCTTGTTGGAAAGCTCTCTTCATCCTCTTTCCAAAAACCTTTGGTTTTTTGTCTAAAGGATATTATTTCTTTCTCTAAAAATAAATCAAAATTTAGCAGAATTTGGTTTTCAGATTTTTATAATTCTACCTTTGATTGATGTCTGATATTGTTACCTTTATTCGTATGATTGTTTAATATCCAACCAAAATGAACAATCATGAATTCATCCTTTCAATCTTTTCTATACATGAAATCAGTATGCCCTACCTTTGCCCTACTACCCTATTGTTGCCTATCTTGATCAATTGATTAACCTATTGGATTCTGATCTTGTTTCTTTTGATTATACATGTTATAAACCTTTAATTCTTCCTTGTTAACATGAGATTACAACTCCTATAACTTGTTAACATGAAATCGCAACTTGCCATACTGCCCTATTCTTAGTGCCGAAAATTGTATAATAATTAGGGATCGTAATTCAGGTTGTTTCTTGTTAAGTTCTTGGCTATCACATCACACATCCAAGGGGGAGGTACCTGCTGCATCTGATCACTGGTTTCTGATAGGTTTGGTGAGTGAAATTGGTAGGGAAATAGGGTATTTAATTGGATATTGGATATGCATACTTAGTTTGGTTTTGGCTTTGCCTTGTGATGCTATAGGTAGTGCAGAATTATTGAATAAAGACAAGGGAATAACTTCTTGTTCAGAGACAAGAGAGGTAGGATCTAAGCCTCATTAGTTTCTCCAGAGATCCTTGTTGTTTGCTTGTTAATTTCGGTGCCTTTATATATAATGTTGTATGCGCATATGTTGTAGTAAGAATACTTGAATTGCGGACCAAGATGTGATCCTCTAGGCTATACCGAATCCCTTATGATAGGATATGAGTGCCTAGTTTGCATGTGTTGTGTGTATTGAACATGTTGATTGTGTTCTAACATGATTAAAGATACCCTATGGTGGTATTATGTTTTGTACTTGCTTGTGTGTGCTGATATGTGTTGTGTGTCAAGATCCTTTTCCGGTGGCCATTTGGGGTAAGCGCTAATACTCCTTGTGAGAGGGGAGGTTCTTACTGGTATAGGAGTCGTATGGGTGGCAATCCCTAGCATGAGCTCGCTGAATGTCTAGTCCTTGTGTGGCCAGAAGCCTTGTCCTTGTGTGGCTTGGGATGACTTGTCCTTGTGTGACAAGATGAATAGGCTTACTGAATAGCTTATGTGATAACCATTTACCTTTTGTGCAGTAAGCCTTGGACAATATAGGTAGAAGGGGATGACCTTTCTTCTTCATTGCCGAGAGCAATCTGATGAGTTCTACCTGCCTGTGTACTTCTGAGTTTTCGAAAGTATTTGTAGTCCTCCCTCAGCCTTAGATTCGGCCCTACCCTTTTTAACTGAATTCTTGAATTACGTGATCCCCTTTAGTTGACAGGAATGATCTGATGTTGTTTGAGGAGATTTGTGTTTATGGTTTCTGCAGATCTTATGATGTTGTGACCCTACTGAGATTCTTGTAATCTCATTCTATTGTTTCCACTATTTTTCAGGCTTAGGTACATTCATTGTTCGTGGTACCAGTGTGTGAGATTAAGGCAGCATGGCGGGGCGATATTACATCACCTTCGCATTCCTATTTCCTTGGTTGCTTGAGCATACAATATGATCATAGATTGGACTACTTTCTGGTTTATTTTTTCAAAATCCCTCTTTTGCTTGTTATATTTTAGAACATGATTGGAGGATTTCTTGCTGGTTATTTGGATCCCTATGGGACTTGTGTGTTTTGATTCTAATAATTAAATTTAAAGACTTTCGTTGATGTTTTATTCACTATGTATGATACCAGAATGATTGTCCAATATCATGCTCCATTTGTTATTAAACATGTAGAACGATCATGCTAAAAGTCAAACAAAAATTTTAATGGGTAAGCCTGGTGGGATTCAGATAGGTTCTAGGTGTCTTTGGGCTTGTTTGGATTCACAGTAGTAATGGCCTTAATCGGAGCAAATTTTAATAGGTAGGAATTGGGGTCATTATATGGAAGAATTCGACAAGGGTGAATGTTTAGAAATTTCAGCTGCAAAGGTAGGAAAGAAGCATTGATTGCGTGATGATTTTGTGTATTTTTGGTGTGTGTGGACATGTTTGGCTAGCTGGTATATTTATAGGATTAGTGGTATTAATTTTTCCTACTGTTAAGGCTAGATATAAGGAGATAATCATTAGGATTAAATTCTGAAATTATCTCTCAATTTTAGGAGATATACCATTTTTGATAAGGATGAACCAACAAGGAATTAAATCAATCAAAGGAAAGAACCTTTAATTCCATTTTCGACTATCACACATCCATTTCTTTAGGGACAAAATAGTTATTTCAGCTGCATTGACTTTTAGACTTATAAGACACAAAAATCGGGGTCTCATATCCTCTCCTCCTTACAAAATTTTCGTCCTCGAAATTTCAGCATAAATACCTAAAAAAACAGATAAGGAAATTTTGCACGCATAGATTCCTCAGTCTCTCAAGACTGTTTCTCAACTTTGCCATTATGCTAAACAACTCATACCATAGGCATGCTTTGACTGCGAAACTGACGAACTGACCAATTTAGTATGACAACTGACTGTACGGGGTAGGATAGGTCTTCAACAACCTCAACTGGTGGTTCTTCAAGCACATGAGCAGGGTCTCGCACATACTTTCTCAACATTAAAACGTGAAACATGTTGTGAATTCTTTCCATATTCAGAGGTAATGTAAGTCGGTATACAATAGGGCCAATCCTTTCAACAACATCATACGGACTAATGTAACGAGATGCTAGCTTATCTCGCTACTGAAAACGAAGGACACCTTTCCATAGGGAAAATTTCAGAAATAGCTTGTCACCCACTACAAATTCCAGCTCCCTTCATCGATTATCAGCATAGTTTTTCTGGCGATCTTGTGCTTTCTTTAGCCTTTGTCAAATCAAATTCAGCAGCTCCGTTGCTTGATCAATCAATTTCAGATTATCAAGGCATCTCTTGCCTACTTCATTCCAGCAAATGGGAGTTTTACATCATCTCCCATAAAGTGCTTCATAAGGAGCTATACTGATGCTTATATCGAAATTATTGTTGTAAGAGAACTCCGCCAAAGGTAAACATCGATCCCAATCAGTATTTTGGTCCACTACACTCGCACGTAACATGTCTTCAAGTGTCTGAATTGTTCTTTCAGATTGACCATTGGTCTGGGGATGAAATTTTGTACTGAAATTTAGCCTCGAACCCAAGGCATTCTGGAATTTCTCCCAGAATCGTGAAGTAAAATAATGGTCACAATCTAAAACGATGGAAACTGACACTCCATGTAAATGAACAATCTCGTCCAAGTAACGAACAACCAATCTCTCGAGGGTGTTTGCCAAACGAACAGGAAGGAAGTGTGCAGATTTTCTCAGTCGATCCATGATCAACCAAACGGCATCGAATCCCCACTAAGGTCTAGGCAAACCGGTAACAATGTCCATTGTGACATGCTCCCACTTCCATTCTGGAATTGGTAGTGACTGAAGTAAACCAACGGGTCTTTGATGCTCAATCTTCACTTGTTGACATACGAGGCATCGGGCAACGAATTCGGCGATGTGGCACTTCATATTCGGCCACCAGAAATTCTTAGTGATGGTATCATGATTTGAATGCAGTCTTTCGGAATATCAGCGTCACGAACATGCAACTGATGGTATCCCGATCTGAGATTGATCTTGCAAAACACGGCTACACCTTGGAGCTGGTCGAACAAGTCATCGATTCACGATAGAGGGTACTTGTTCTTCACGGTCACACGATTAAGCTGCCGATAGTCGATGCACAATTGTAGCGAATAATATTTCTTCTTCAAAAACAAGACAGGTGCTCCATAAGGTGATACACTGGGTTAGATGAAACTATGATCCAATAAATCTTCCAATTACATATTCATTTCCTTCATTTCTACAGGAGCCATACGATAAGGAGAAATGAAAATCGGATTCATAATCGACACAAGTTCAATGCTAAATTCTACCTCTCTTGCTGGCGGCAAACCGACTATGTCTTCTGGAAACACATCCGAAAATTCACGAGCCATTGGAACAGAATCCAAATCCGAGGATTCTTTAGAAACGTCATATACATGTGTGAGGTACGCTGTACATCCTTTGCTGATCAATCACTTCGCATTGAGCCAAGAAATCATGCAAGTTGGAATAACTTGCATATCACCTTCAAAGCAATACTCGGAACCATCAGGAAGAGTGAACCACACACGCTTAGTGAAACACTCCACTTGTGCTTGATATTTTGCTAGACAATCCATGCCTAAGATCACATCCAGCTCTCGGATATCCAATAGAATCAGGTTCACTTCAAGCATAATGGAACCCATACGTATAGCACTGTCGATGTAGACTAGATCATAAGTCAGTTGTTATCCCAAAGAAGTCAGAACCGTAATAAGAGGAGACAGGGGAGACAAAGACCAATCTGAACTAAGTGCTATCCTTGGACTCACAAATGATCTATTTGCTCTGGGATCTAATAACACTTTAGCATTTTCAGAAAAGACTGAAATAATACCTATCACCACATCAGGGCTAGCTTTGGCATTAGTCAAGATGAACAATCTCATGCGCCTGGGTTGTGCCTCACTTGTAGATCCGCTGAGTGGTCCCCCAGGTGCGCGTGCTGGTGGTTTAGTGGGATTGGCATACCCACCTCGGCCCGCAAGTGGTGTGCCCGTGATACGTCTCGGTTTGGGGCACTCCCTTTGTATATGGCCCATCTCACCACAGTTGTAGCATCGTCGTGGCTGCGAACTCCACGTGGATCCATTGGGACTAGGATCAGACAAATTCCTTCTGAAGTTACCCCCATTGCCATTATTCTTCAAAGGATAGGACCTTAAAGGATAGGGTCCCATATGTCAGTTGAATTTTGAATCTCTCCTGAAGGGTCCGCCACTACTTGGTGCGGACGATTTCTTGCTTTGCATGATCTTCTCAGCTTCGGTCACAGCAACGATTAATTCTTGCAAATTTTGCACTGGTGTTGTGCCAACAATGGCCCTGAGTTTGGTACTCAGCCCATCCTGGAATCGTCTTGCAAGCTGGTAAGGTAAATGATCCTCCTCAAGTGCAAATCGGGATAATTCCCTCAATTCCTTCTCATATTCCAGCACCGAACGGGTGCTTTGCTCAAGCTTATAGAAAGCTTGTCGCTACTCACTTTTTTGGAATCTAGTGAAGAACCTTTCATCAAACTCATATCGGAATTCTTCCCACGAAGGCAAACGATCCCCGAACCATAAACTCATGGCTGTCCACCATGCGAGGGCTTCTCCCTCAAGTAAGAAAGTGATGATGGCAACCTTATCGTCATCAGAAATGCGCAAGAACAAGGATACTTGGCATAAGGTGTCAATCCATTCAAGAGTCGCAGCGGCACCTGCTGAACCACTGAAATCCTTATATCCTAGCTGACAGGCTTCCTTCAGCAACTTTGTAATGACAATTGGAAGTCTCTCGGCTTCTTTAGGGTGAGTCGGCTGAACAAGTTCAAGTGGAGGAATAGGATCTTCCACAGGTGTGGGAGTAGGAGCATTCTGAAATTAGGCCTCCATTCGTTGCTGGTTTGCAGCAATCCTTTGTATTACGTTCAGTATTTTTGCTTTTACAAGATCAATAGCTGGTGCCTCAGGTTGGTTTTCGGGCTCAATTTACCCTCCCTGCTCATTTTGTGCATCCAGTTAATTCTGGTCAACGAGTTGCTATTCGGCTTGGGCTTCATACCTACCCCGACGATCTCTAGGTGTGTTCTGCCTTTCCATACTATACAAGCACACGAAGTCACTCAACACATAACCCAAATACAAAACTAAGGAAAAGAAGTGGTACCTTGTAGAGAGGCATACACCAGACGATATGCATATGCTGGAAAACAAAACACACATGCACACAAGTACACACACATTCGGCAGCATGCATCAACAACCCACACACACCTTCAGCAATAAGCATAAAACACACTGTAATTATTCAGCAACAAACACATTAGGCTCATAACACACACTCATGCATTCGGCAATCATACCAACATCATGGAATATTTGGCAACACACATCACAAAAACATAACCAACATCATAATCAAAGAATTTCAGCACTAAACCCAAAGGAATTTCAATAAAGAAAAGTACAAGAGAAATATAATTTTCTGATGATGAAACCAAGATTGTAGGATAAAGGATGAAAAGAACTTTCTAACAAGCTATTATTCACAAAAATCTGATAAAGGATGGAAGAATTCGACAAGGGTGAATGTTTAGAAATTTCGGCTGCAAGGGTAGGGAAGAAGGGTTGATTACGTGATGATTTTGTGTATTTTTGGTGTGTATGGACATGTGTGGCTGGCTGGTATGTTGATAAGATTAGTGAGATTAATTTTTCCTACTTTTAAGGCTAAATATAAGGAGATAATCATTATGATTAAATTCTAAAATATCTCTTAGGAGATATACCACTTTTGATATGGATGAACCAAGAAGAAAATGAAATCAACCAAAAGTGGAAAGAACCTTGAATACCATTTTCGGCTATCACATATCTTTTTTTTCGAGGACGAAATGGTCATTTTAGTTGCACTGGCTTCTGGACTTCTAGGACACAAAATCGGAGTCTCACACATCCCCCCCTCCTCATAAAAATTTTATCCTCAAAATTTATGCACAAGAACTATGGTTTATGGACCTACCATGCTTTCGCTACGTCACTCTGCTTCCTAGTCGACCTTTCCATACTAAACAAACACACACAATGTAACTTTCCAATATAAAACACATAAAAGAGAATGGTACCTGGTAGAGAGGTATGCACCAGACGATTTTCGTAAGTATATTATGAAAACAAAGTACAAATTTGCATACAAACACAATAAACACATAGTAAATCTTGGCAATCAAGCACACATAGAAAACAAATTTCAGCATACACACAAAAACTTATATGGGAAACTTGACACAGTAACATAATCACATACAAACACTCAGCAATTCACACAACATCACAACATAGTGTACTCGATATACACTTGTAAAAGCATACTAAAACTCAGCAAAGAAACCAACAAAGAACCCAACAAAACACACATCAAAACATATCAATTCACACAGCCAATAATTCAATCAAAGTATAGCAAACATAACACAAAGCACAACACAAAACTTGACATGAAACATATGGAAACATACTAGGTAAAATCGGAAATACTAAGGTCTCTTGCGCATGCCCTACAAATTTCATAAACAAAAACAAACATTAGTATGCAAACAAAACATATTAACAACCCTTATGTCAATATGCGCATATTTTAAAACATAATGCAATCAAACAAATTAACCATGCAAGCAAAACCGCATGCAATAGAGAGATATATATATGTAAACAATTAATCTACCTAAGCCAAGCTCAGCTACTAAACTTAAAAGGACCCAAACCCAACCTATAAGGACCCTTACCGCCGTGAAACACGAATAAGCCCTTGAAAGGTCCTATTCGAATCCCACAATGCTCAAGTCTTACTAATTATAAATTTTATTGGTTGATTCATATGCTTTTAAAGGTTGGAGCATGTAATTCGTTAAACAAATTTCTAGCTTATACGGAGTGAAAGAAAACATCAGTGGAAGACTTATATTAATGTAAAAAACCAGTGAAAATATAACATACAAGTCCCAAAGGAATCTCAAAACATCAACCAATTATATAATTAGAATTTCGGAAGCAACTAAAGGAAGAAGAGGAACTAAAAAACCAGAAAGAAAATTCACTCATGTTTCAGATAGAATGCATGCGTAATCAATGGGAAAAGGCTGCAAATGAAGTGCAAATTTGTCCAGCCGTGCAGCATTGATCTCACACCTTTGGTACCCCCAGCAAAGCACACACTTAAGCCTACAAACGGGGAAAATGAGGGGGGTGAGATTATAAGAATTCCAATAGGGTCACAACATCATAAGACCTAAGGATTCCCTATCAAACATCTCCCAGTATACCATAAGATCAACACCTAAACATGCAACTAAATTCGCATGCACACATGTACATAAGTGGGTCCAAAAGTAACACAAGCACACACAATCATATAAGGTAGGCCGAAAGTAGTAGACAACAAAGGAAAAGGACTAAAAACACTTCTCATTCAGAAGTACATAGGCAGCCTACATCCCTATTTGATTTTCAAAACCAATATTTTTCCTCATCTGCCCATGTTGTCCAAGGCTTTTCTGCAAAAAGGGTAAAATGGTTAGTCAAACAATATCATAGCAAGCCTTTGCCCCAACATCCAGACTCGAACTAGCCTAAGGAAACTTTTGATATCCAGACTCGAACTGGACTAAAAGTCATCCTGCCATATAGATTCGAACTGAGACATTGGGCATCCTGACATCTGGACTCGAATCGGCCAACAAGGCATCCAATGAGCTTGTGCTGGGAATACCCACTCATAAACCTCTCGGTTCGGTAAGCACCTCTCCTCTCCCTAGGAGCAACAATAGTTACCTCGCACAGCCAGTGACAAAGGATTCTTCAAACAAAGCACAAACAAGGCAGATACACGTATACACACATACACACATAGTAGACTCATACACAAATCACAGTAAAAGATCCTTAATCAAATCACAATACAAATCAAAGATCAATCCTCAAATTCATAACCGAATTAGGCAATCTATTTCCCTAGTAATTTCCGAGACTAACCCATAGGTATACCAATCAATTACGCACTCAATCCAAAGTTAATCAAACCAATATCAATAATCAAAACAAGCATACAATCAAAAGGTAACCAAAAGAACCAATGAGGCATAGATCCTACCTCTCAAGGGTCTGAATCAGATGCAATCCTTTGCCTTCCCAATAAGATGAGAATCGCCTAAACAATCATAAGGCAAAGTGTGAGACCCCGAATTTTGAGTCCTAGAAGTCCAGAAGCCAGTGCAGGTGAAAAGACCATTTTTCCCCTGAAGAAAAGGATGTGTGATGGCCGAAATTGGTAAGGAATGTTTAGTAATTATTTCTGGTATTAATTTCATTTAATTTGGTTCTTAATTTGTTGATAATCACCTTAGAAATTAAAATCTCTAAAATTAAAAGGGGATAATTACAGAATTTAAATCTGGTAGTTATCTTACTTTAATAAAGCCTTTAAAGTAGTAATCTTAATTTCATACCCATCCATTATAAATAGGAAGCCAACTCCACAAAAATCATTCATAGAAAACACACAAAACTCGTATAGCCTAAAACCCTTACACCTCCCAATATCTGCCAAAATTCGCTGAAACTTTAAACCAGCATAACTGTCTCATCGTTTGTTGGATTCCTGTAAATAATAGCTTGTTGGAAAGCTCTCTTCATCCTCTTTCCAACCATATTTGTTTTGTTGTTTGTATGTTTGTATTTCTTTGTCAAAAGATAAATTGAAAATCGGCAGCAGAATTAGGTTTTAAGATTTGTATAATTATGCTTTTGATTGATCTCTGATGTTGTTGCCCTTATTCATATGATTGTTTCGAATCCATTCATAGTGAATAATTATGATGTCATCCCTTGAATGCATGAAGTCGAAAATTGTCTTGTGCCAAACTTTGCATAGTTAATTGGGATGGTAAATCAGGTTGAATTCTTAAGTTTCTGGTTATCACATCATATATCCAAGGGGGAGGCACCTGCTGCATCTGATCACTGGTTTCTGATAAATAGGGTATTTACTTGGTTATTGCGTATGCACGCTTAGTTTGTCTTTTTTTGTCTTTGCCTAATGATGACTTAAGTGGTTCGGAAGTATTTAGTAAGGGAAAAGGAATAGCTTCTTGTTTAGAGACAAAAGAGGTAGGATCTATGGCTCATCGGTTTCTCTAGAGATCTCGTTGTTTGTTTAATTGATTTTGGTACCTATGATTGTGAAACTGTATGCGCATTCATATTAAATAATGCATGCTTGAGTTGCGGATTGAAATAAGGAATTTCTAGGCTATGTCGAATCCCTTAAGGTAAGTTAGGAGTGCCTCGCTTGCATGTGTGATGTGTATTAAACATGTTGAATGTGATATAACAGAATTGAGAATACCCTGTTGTGGTTTTGTGCTTTGTGCTTGCTTGTGTGTGCTGGTACGTGTTTGTGTGTCAGGATCTTTTTTCGGTAGCCATTCGGGGTAAGCGCTGATGCTCCTAGTGAGAGGGGAGGTTCTTACTGGTATGAGAGTCGTATGGGTGGCAAATCCTAGCAAGAGCTCACTGGATGTCTGATCCTTGTGTGGCCAGAAGCCCTGTCCTTGTGTGGCAAGAACCACTTATCCTTGTGTGGCAAGAACCACTTATCCTTGTGTGGCAAGAACCACTTATCCTTGTGTGGTTTGGGAAGCCCTTATCCTTGTTTGGTTTGGGATGCCCTTGTCCTTGTGTGGCTTGGGATGTTTTGTCCTTGTGTGGCTTGGGATGTTTTGTCCTTGTGTGGCTTGGGATGTTTGGTCCTTGTGTGGCAAGATGAATAGGCTTGCTGATTAGCTTGTGTGTTAACCAATTACCTTTCGTGCAGTAAACCTTGGACAACACAGGTGGAAGGGGATGACCTTTTCTTCTTCATTTCCGAGAACAATCTGATGAGTTCTGCCTGCCTGTGTACTTCTGATACTTTTTGGAAGTGTTTGTAGTCCCCCCTCAGCCTTAGATTCGGGCCTACCCTTTTTGATTGAATCTTTGAATTTCATGAATCCCTTTAGTTGCATAGGAATGATCAGATGTTGTTCAGGAGATTTGTGTTTATGGTTTCTGCAAATCTTATGATGTTGTGACCCTACTAAGATTCTTGTAATCTCATTCCGTTGTTTTCACCATTTTTTTCAGGCTTAGGTACATTCACTGCTCATGGTACCAGTGTGTGAGATCAAGGCTGTACGGCGGGGCGATATCTCATCACTTTTGCATACTTGTTCCTTGATTACTTGCGCATATAACTTGAATAAAAATTGGACTACGTTCTAGTTTATTTTAAGATTCCTTCTTTGCTTGTTATTTTCGACTATGTTGGAGAAATTCTTGCTGGTTATTTGGATCCTTATGGAACTTTGTGTTATGAATCCAGTGATTTAATTTAAAGACTTCCGCTGATGTTTTTACTCACTCCGTATGATACCAGAATGATTGTCCAATATCATTCTCCATCTGTTATTAAACATGTAGAATGAATATGCTAAAAGTTGAAAACTTAGTGAGTAAGCCTGGTGGGATTCAGATAGGTCTTAAGTGTCTTTGGGCTTGTTTGGGTTTCACGGCAGTAATGACCTTAATCGGAGCAAATATTAATAGCTATGAATTGGGGTTGTTACACAAAGACCACAAAGCACTAAGCAATAGGGTATAACATCAAAACCAAAGGCTTCTCGGAATCCTTACCAATTGACAAAGACCAGCAATCTGGATTCAGCAATATCTTTCTCTAGAATACGTGATGTGATGACAAAAAACTTAACAAGAATCAACCTGATTATTCACCCTAATTCAATATACAAATTTTGACAATACCTTAGGGTTTATAGAGCAAATTACGATTTCATCAACAGGAAGGTTATGGGTTGCGATTTCATAAAAATAAAAGAGGTATAGGTGCCAAATACTCAAACGATTAAAAAAACAAAAACTATCACCAATTGACAAGGAAATTAAGAAATTTTGGCACATGTAGGCATACAGCTAAGGCTTGCCGATTTCACTATACAAGAGGATATAAGAGTTGGATTCGTTATAATATAACAAGGATAGCTACTAAACATCCAAATGATGAAGAGGAACAAAAAGCTAAAACCAACAAAGGAATGAATTGAGAAATTTTGGCAATAAATCCTAGGAAAATGAAGCAACAAAAGTAAGATAGAAAGACTAACCTTTTGCTTGTGAAACCTAGATAATAAGATGGAGAATGAAGAGAGGATTCCATCGAGCTATTACACGCATAAATCTGATGAAGGATGATCAATTTCAGCCAGGATTTAGGGAGAAGAAAATTCGGGCAAGAGGGAGAGGGAGAGAGTTTGTTTTTGTGTGAAAAAGAGAGAATAATTGTGTGCTAGATAAGGTGGTCGACCATGTTAATTTATAAGGTCTTAAAGGAGGTTTAATTAAGAGATAATTTCCTACTTTTAAGCTTACATGGATAAGATATGATTAAAGGATAATTCTATTAAAAGAGTAATTCTATTTAAAAAGAAGAATTATCTAATACTTTAGATAATAAAGGATAAAACTTAAGGATAATAAAAATAATAGAATTAAAATAGGAAATATTTGGCAACAACCATTTTAGGCCATCACATATTTATTTCTTCAAGGGCAAAATAGTCATTTCAGCTGCACCTATACCTGAGTTTCATTTCTGATCTGTGGACTTCTAGGACATCTACTCTATGGAAGATCAAGGTCTCACACAAAGGGTCATTCACACGAGTACAATTATCACATCACATGACCTCCAACATGCATAAACACATAACCAACATGCTTAAGAGTTCAAACATACAGTTAATTCACCCAAAATATGGCAAGCAATTTCATGAAACTAGTATGAATTTCATTCCCAATACAAATATGACCTCCATTCAAAACCAAGCAATTTTCGTATTTTAATTCAACAAAACAAAACGTTTTCGTGTAAGCAAATGAAACATAAACTCTCACTTCTTGTTGCGCAAATGACTCAACGACAATACTCTTGCCCTTATCGACCACTCCAGCATCGCCTAAGCACACAAATCGAACTAGAACATATTAAGCTTAAAATTGATAAAAGACTCGAAATTGAAAACAAATCCTAGAGGACCCTGAAGACACACTAGCTAACTCACAACTCACACTAACAACACACTCAGCTCACGAAATTAGAATTACAACAAGTGGGCGAACCACCCACTCCACATATGAGCCACTCAAGGCTCAAAATCGACACCCAAGCTCAACCAACCACATAATTGGGTTTCTTAGCCCACGAACATACTCCATAACACATAAATCAGCAAAGCCAAGCAAAGAAACAAATCAATTATACCAATATCACAAAACTCTCGAAATTATCGAAAATACCATCGAAAACTTAAAATGTTTACCCACGGATCAGAAGGTGTTTTCATGCTATCCAATCCACCTAACTAGCTTAGAAACATCAAAAGCAATATGAAGGAACCAAAAATCGACAAAGGGATCGAATATTTATGGCACTTACTGAAAAATCCTCAAAAATGCCATAATACCAAGAACAATCAAATTCCAGCCTCTTGGTCCAAAACTATTAGTGGAAATCTATCTCGTGAAGTTAGGAAAGTGTTTAGGGTCGATGCCCAATGGTTTTCTTTGAAGGAAAATCGAAAAGAAACGAATGGGCTCTTTGGGTGTAGAGTGGCATGAGAGAGAACGGGGAAGGGAGAAGGGGTTGTTGGTGTCCAACACTTAGAAAAATTTCTAAGTGTTGGGTTGAGTTGGCTATTTATACTCCAGGCCTAATCCTAGAAAAAACCCAAACTTGACCTTTTAATGGCTCGGTATGCCGCGAGTGGGCCATGAAAGTGTTTTAAATCATAAAAAAATCGAAAATAGATTTTAATTAATTAATTGAGCTCAATAAATGATAAATGGGCCCAAAATAGGTTTTTCGGCCCAAAAATCCATGGTCACTCAAAATGAACCAGGAGTCGACCCAATCGATTTCCACTGACTCAAACCTCGACATTCGACCTAGACCACTCGCTAAAACATTTAGATGCAGACCTAAGCTTCCTATGACTATGTCCAGCTCACTCGTCAACTCTTGGGTCAACGGTCCACCTCGGTCAATTGGTCAAAGGCTTATAACAGACCAAATTCGATCACTCTCACTATACAATGATGCTAACTAGGCACTCAGAGGGACGAGGTCCCACACTTGCCAAGGGAGTCATAAGGAGGGATATGGATTATATAAATATGCTAACTAAATATATGATAGGAATTCCTATTATGGGGACTGCATAGGTGGAGCTACCATCACCTATCGCTCCGGCATCATCAGCGGTTCTAGGCCAAAAGTTATGCAAGGCCCATCGGGATATACTGCATCATCACCTATGAGATAATGAGAAAAAAGACGTGAGATGTCGCATGTGAAGTACCATTGACATATCTCAGTTATAATCCCGGGACCTAAATAGATTGAGAGATATTACTAGCACAATCACGGTCATGAATTCCTGAAGAGTCATAATGTTGCTGCATGAATTGACTGTGACTATCTATATGCTCTTTGACTCAATACTTTGAATGTGTATCAACATGTTAGTCAACTAAATATGGGAATGTGTATGAAATATTATGCATGTTTTTCCCATTCGAATACCTAACAAGCTTTTGCCATATCTTTGGAATTTGTGCTAAATCAGGTTTGGAAATGGTTGCGGTTCCACTCCAGACAGACAACCAGTCGAGTTTGGTGCAAGACTAGGTTAGGGTTTTGTTTGGTGCGCATTAGTATTTTATGTATATGATGTCATATTATCCTAGATTGTGTTTTTAAAGTCATAAAAGTCTTTGTAAATTGAGAATACATTAGATCGAAGTGAGAATCCATATAGAATTTTGTGGTAACATTTGACTTCTATTGTGTTTAATTGTATTATGGTGTCTCAGGAGATTATCTTTATTTAATTATGTTGTATATGCTTTTGATAGTTATTTGTATACTCACCTTGCTATTTATTGTTTTATTTTAGTCATGTAAGTTTATTATGTGTATTGTTATGTATTATAATAATATATATATTGGGCTTCTGATGCTTAATAGTTATATATTGTTTTGCAATTTGATATTATTAATATTTCTATCAATTTTTAATTATTTTTATAAATAAAGACCCATTATTATTTTATATTTATTAAAATATTATTAGTATAAAAAATAATATAATTTTGATAATATTATTAAAATAATATAATTTTAATTTATCCCAGCCAATAAATTAGTTGTTATCAATAATATCTTTAATTAATTTTTTTCCACAAATTGAAAATCTTAAATTTCAAAATCTGGATTTTTTTTCTATTTATTGTTCTCAATAGCAGAGCTCCTGCAACAAAATAGTGCCTCTTCGCCTTCAATCGATCGCTCCCGCAATGGCTCCGCACAGAGTTCTCATGGTAAACGTATCACATACGAATTCCCACTTGTTTTTAGTCGGCGCGTGGTTTTCTCTCCTCAACTTCCTTTTTGTAACTTTGCAGGTCGCCGAGAAGCCTAGCATCGCTCTCTCTATTGCTTCTGTACTCTCCCAGGGCCAAGTACTCTCTCCCGAAACCCGACTTAGATTCCCTAAAATGATTTTGAGCTCTTCATAGTTGCTTACCAACTGCAATTTTATTGCTTACTCTGCTGCATATACTGTGTGCTTGCGTGCCCTGATAGATGCACACAAGGAAGGGTAGTACGGATGTTCACGAGTTCGACGGAACGTTTAGAGGATTGCATGCTCATTTCAAAGTTACATCCGTCATCGGCCACGTTTTCAGGTTTTTCTTTTTTACTTTCATTAAATAATCTTTTGTTATTTTTGATAAAGAATGAACTTTTGTTATTGTTTCCTTTTATCTTGTAATGGGTGTTGTGTTTTGGTTTTGGAGCTCTTTCGTTCCCCCTATTCTTGGAGTATCGCCTTGTAGGTTTGGGATCATTTCTTTAAATTTTTGCTGCGTATGGATGTGTAGGGAGTCTATTCCAATACAGTGAAATCGGGCAGGTGCAGAGATGTGTAAGTTGAGTGATGATGAGGTATCTGATATTGTCATGCCATGTTTGGTATTAGCTAATTACGCATTTGCTAGACTATATTACTCCCGGTGATAAAATATCATGAAGGCTAGAGAAATTGTTCTCTTCAAAATGAACTAAGAACATGAGTAACAGCTCCTTTTTATTTAGTGTCTGTAAGGCAAAGTTGCCCTTTTCTTTCCCCAACGGAGAAGTAGTAGCTGCAGGCATTATTTTAGTATACATTTTCTTTTGAACATTTATTTGGTTCGTTGTTGATGATCATAGTCCTGGTTTCTATCTGTTTTTTTTTTGATGTATCTTCTTTTATCTGTTATTTTGACAAAGTTTTCCATTATGCAAATGTAGTGTCGATTTTCCAGCAAAATATCAAGATTGGACGGTCACTGATCCTCACGATCTTTTTCAAGCTCAGGTTCTGAAGTCTGAATCAAACCCAAAGGTACCTCCAATTCTTTGCTTTCCATCTACTTATAGATTGCTTTACACTGTGTTCCGAGATTTTAAGTTAAATCCTATTTGTAGTCAATATTCCAGTTCTCATTCATGCCTGCAGAAAGTTAAAATTTACTGTTTTAGTGGCTTCTGTTACCAAGGCACGTGGTTTTCTTGGTTGTGCAGTCTATGTTATATAGGCATTAATCATGTGCTGTCCTTATATATATGAATGTTTCTACTGAATATTTTACCTAGCAGCATTCATGTGGTCACCAAATGATCCCATTTTCCAATCATGTAGTGGCCTGTACTTTCTCTTTTCGTATCAACTAACTTTTTGTATCAAGGCTCATATCTCTAGGCACTTAAGTCAAGAAGCTCGTGGTTGTGGTCATCTGGTACTTTGGTTAGACTGTGATCGTGAAGGGGAAAATATATGTTTTGAAGGTAAAGTTTATTATCTAAAGATACTTTGATTTGGATGTTCTGGTTCTTGATGCAGTGTTACTTTAGTATCTTTAAACTTGCTTCAACAATCAAGGCCTTACTTTTTAATATTTTCCATGGAAAGTGCATCTGGCTTAGTGATGTTGGTCTGAGGAATGTTATAAATGTCTTATTTCTTGACTTATTGATTGTATGAAATACTTTCAAATTGGCTGGTTGAGTGTTAGGAATAATCACAATTTCAAGCAGCTCTACTACCGGCTGCAATAAGAATTTCAACAGAAGGCAGAACAAGTGTTTATGAGTGCTCGTTTCCTTTATTTCTCTCCCTCTCCTTTATTTTTGTCTGTAGCCATTACAGTTTATATATTTTAACTTTGTGGTTCCTTTCTTTTAGCCATTTTTAAATATTTGTCATAACGATGAAATATCCTTGTTTTGGGACCCTCAACTTAATAACATGATATAAATCCCTTCAAGGGATGTGTACTAGCTTACCTTTCATTTGGTTTTGCTGCCTCTTTAATTGATGAAACTAAAATTAAATTGAACTCGTTTGGTTTGTGGCAACAAAATCTAGATGTGGTAGAATTACATTCAAGCAGGATGAACTTAATCATCAAGTCAAACTTATTTAGTCTAACTCTAAAAGTTTCATCTAACAATGTAGTGTCAAAACTTCCAATTGAAAGCAATTCAAGAAAACATGTTTAGCAAACTAAATTATTGATTGTAAAATCACAGAGGCTATGGAATAGAAACAAGAGAGCAACACAACAAAGCCAATTAGACATCCTAAATAAATTTAAACTTATAACTAAGACCACTAATGCCTTGCTCTGCATGTATACAGCAAGGCCAATTCCTTTAACTGGAAAAGTTTCTCAATGCTTGTATATTTTAGTAGCAGATAAGCTTATGGTAGGGACTGTACGGTAAAGACAACAATCAAGATCTTATTAGATTATCTGATTTCTTCTTGTGTAAAGGACATATGCAATGCATATGTTCCAAGTTGGCTGCAGTATATAAGTTAAATGGTTGTACAATTAATATACTGAGTTCTTAATTCAAAAGTTTACCTGTGAATATGCTCTCCCCAATCCTGGAAATCAAGGGGTCTCATTTTTCATTGAATAGAAAATATGTAATTCTTGCTGTTTTCTGGCAATTCATGGCTCTTGCTTTAAAATTCGTGTAATAAAAAACTGTTGCTGGTGTTGTTCAAGTAAATGCTTTAGCTTGTGGTTACTTGTGCTGTTTTGATGCATGTAGAAGAAAATTTAAATTTGTACTTCTATGTTTATTTTAGCTGTGAAAATAAGTGAATTGTTGCATTCACCTTTTTCACAGAGGTGGATGACCTAATTCTTTTTTTTTTTTATGGAAAATATTCAATACCTTGACATTTGTCAGGAAAAACTAATATAGAGCAAATTATGGTGTTTATGTAGCTTGGTTACCATCCTTATAAATAATTGTATTTGCAGTTATTGAGTGTACTGGTTTTAATGTAAATGATGCTGGAAGAAAGGTCCATAGGGCGCGGTTTTCTTCAGTCACTGAGAATGACATTTTGATGGCTATGGACAGCCTTGTTGCGCCCAACAGAGATGAATCATTGGCGGTGGATGCCCGGCAGGAGATAGATTTGAAAGTTGGTGTTGCATTTACACGATTTCAAACTAGTTATTTCCAGGGAAAGTATGGGAACCTTGATTCAAGAGTGATCTCGTAGGTCCCTTCTCTCATTTGTAGATCAAAGTTCTCTTTATGATTGTACTGTTTTGCGTTCCTGTTTTCTAGGCTAGTGTGTTATATGACCAGGAGTTGTAATATGATCGATGGAATTGGTGCCTACAAATATGGTTAAAGACAATTGAAGTTTCTTTTATGGTACTTCTGAATTTCTTTCATAGTGCCCTTATACTGTCAAATAATACCAGTGCAAAGCTAGAGGACATGAAAGATCTCATTTATTGCGGACCTGGCCATTAAGAGATCAATTCTAAGTTTCAATGACCTTTATAATTAACTCCTCTACTATTTAGGGAAAGTTAGTATGCTCTGCCTAATAAATAATGAAGTTATTTAGTAGTAGACTGACTATTTATCTTCCAACTTCACTATCAAGCATGGTAGAGTGAGTCCTTGATCATGTACTTCAAATCCGCTCCTTGAGGTTTAATTGCCATGCTGTCATTGCTTGCTGTTGCCTTTCTCCCCAATCAGTATATCATGTTTCTATGACCTTTTTCTCCCTGGTTTCTATTTCTGCTTATGAATGATTAATTTATCAGGCTTTTCATGTTCTTGCTCACCTTGCTGGTGCAATAAAAATTTCCAGAAGTCAGCATATATATTATTGTTTTGTTCGGAGTATTCATTTTCAAATGTTAAACTTGTTTAACACATCTTGTGGTAACTTTTTGTATAATGTGATGGATTTGAAACTTGTAATTTCATTGGTTGATGGTTGGTTACCGTTGATTTTGCTTTTATTTGCTGAATATGTTATCCAATTCAATACTATACCTTGGTGACATTTCCACTATTTTGTGGTGATGCATTTGTCAGTAGATATATTATTATTTTGTTGATAGTACTCCCTTTTATTTGTTTAACATAGATTTTGCTGACATTACCATATATAACTGTTCAGTTTGAAACTTGTTATTTTATTTGTTTGATAGGTGGCTAAGGCTTGTTTTCTTTTATGCACTTCATATGTTATGAAATTAAAGTATCTTGAAGGTTATCTTTGTACCAATTTCGAGGTGATGCATTTGTAGTTTTGATGCAACAGGAAGTCGTTGTTATTTGTGACTGCTGATTCTTGCTTTAATTTGTTGACTTCATTCTTTGTTTGTTCAATATTCTTTTTTCTTCTTCATCAGCATTGGGTGATAAAAGGAGCACTTGGTTTGAACATTTTACTGCGTTATTTCTCTGTGTGAAATCACATACTGTCAAAAACAATAAATAAACTTCTTATGTTAACTATGTTTTAAGAACTTTCTTCTCAAAGATCTTTAAATTCTTTGTACTCCTTACAGCATATGCATAGATCTTATCATTCTTTATTTTATCATTGATTGGCAGATCTATCTTTTAATTTCATTGTTGTCTGAAGTAATTAGTTAACACTTACTAATATTTTTTGTTTCAGCTACGGACCTTGCCAGACTCCTACCCTTGGTTTCTGTGTTCAGCGGTATCTTGAAATTAATACTTTTAAACCTGAAATGTTTTGGGCTTTACATCCTCACATTTTAGTCAATGGCTATGAACTTCAATTAGAATGGGAACGCCACAAGCTGTTTGATTTTGATGTGAGCCTCCCTTTTTCTTTAAATTATATTATACTACTCTTGGCTTGTAACAAGGGACAGCTAATTATCAATTACATTTGTAGGTTGCTATGATGTTTCAAAAGCTTGTAGTACAGGATGGAATACTAGAAGTAACTGATGTATCAACGAATCAGGAAACCAAAGTTCGTCCTTCTGGTCTGAACACAGTGAATCTTCTAAAGGTTAGGAAAACTTATGGCATGGTTTTATGTTTCCTGAATACTTTTTGCTAGGGCTATCAAGAATTGATGTGGACCAGAAAAGAATACATGCTCGTCTTCAGTGGCAAAGAATGCTTACATCATTTGAAAAAAATAAACATCTCATCTCACCTATATGGCCTATTCTTTTGGTTGTTCAAAAACACGTGGACTTATGAAGGTCAGCATGACTTGACGTGTGATCAGTGACGCGCTATGTGTTACACAGTTATGCTTTACGCATTACGCGGTGTCACCTTTGTAACATATTAACTTTCTTTGGAGTGTTTGATGAATGTTTAAGATTTAACTCACGAAGGATCTGAACATGATGTATTTCCTGCACTGCACTTAGATTTTCATGAGAAATTTCTTATAATATGGTGTCAGTAATTTGCTAGTATTGTCTAGTAATTCACTGTACAATTATGGTTAAATTGAAGTGGACTCCAATCCGTGGAACAAAAGAGAACCTTTCTGTTCATTATTTCAGAATGATATGGTTATTCTCATTTCAAATCCCTTTGTAATTATGTTTTCAGGTTGCTTCTAGTGCATTAGGCTTTGGACCTCAAACGACCATGCAGCTTGCAGAGCGCTTGTATACTCAAGGGTTTATCAGGTGACTAAGTTCCTATGCTTGTATTGTGGCTGTATTTTGCCAATCAATGAAACAAAGAATTTCAAAGTAGTAGTTCTTATCTGTTATTTTTTCGTATTTCACAGTTAGGTTTTACATGTTATTTATATAGAGAAACAGATATATCTATACAAGGAAAACTAAAACCCCAATAACTCTATTTCCATACTAGCTAACTAGGCTAAAATAACACTGGTCAACACTCCTACTCAAGGTGGTTTATAGGTGTTATGCATGCCCAATTTACACACTACGTATGAAAGATTTTACTACCCAAATCTTTAGTGAGTACATCATCTGGTTTATTGGAAGTTAAAAGAAATATGTTTAAGAATTGGTCTCTTTAATGAAGCATCTGTTAGTATGTTTTGTTTCATCATGTTTAATTGAATTGTATGCTATATTGATAGCAACTTTATTATTGAAAAATAGAGTCAAACTATTCTTCCTTAGTAGCTTCAATTCCTCCAATAGCTTCAATTCCTCCAATAACTTCAATTCCTCCAATAACTTCAATTCCTCCAATAGCTTTTGTAACCACAATAATGCACAATCTTCTTTGGCCATAGCTAGATATTAAGCTTCAGCACTATGCCAAGCAACGTCACTTTGCTTCATGCTTTTCCAATTAACTAGGTTTCCACCTATAAATGAGAAGTAGCCATAAGACCCCAATCCATTTTGTATGCCAGAGATGTGGCAGTAAAGCTAAGGAGAAGAAAATGACAGTAGAGACTGTCATGCCGTTATACAACAATCAACATACTACACACGCCCAAGGGAGTGTCAGCGAATGATTGTGCTGACTAGGTTTGTTGAGAGGATTTAATTACGGAAGGAGAGGGTATATAGGGACCAGGAAAGAGAATAAAAGGTTAGGGAGGGTTTTTGTGGGTTTCGGTTGCCTTGAGAGAGGGTAGCCTCTCAAATACTATCTGTTCTCTGATAGACCTATCATTAAGTATGTGTATCAAAGGAGGAAGAAAAAGGGCAGTGTGGCTACGATAGCTGTCAACATACGGGGAGGGGAATCTTTATAGGGATTGTTTTCATAGACATTCCATTGTGTATAAGTCTTTTGTCGTTTGTTCATAGGAAGGATATAGGGACACTGACACTCACACACACGTCCATCGTGAATTTTACCTAGATTGTTATTGGTCCCAGTTTTCTGAGAAAGGAGGCTCTCAGCCTCTCGGATGCTGATGGTCCTTTCTCTTTAGGACAATGATACTATCCTTCCTCATTGCACTTTTGCGTGTCCATTACTAGATTTGTCCTTGTATGCGATTTTTTTGATTAATACACAGGAAGGATAAGCAGGAGCTTATCAATTGGTAGCGGAGCATTATTGGATAGTGGGTATGCCAGCAACAAGAATGGAGTCTCGTTTGGAAGCAGTAGAGAATGAGCTGAGAAGGTTACTTGTGTTGGAAGGGGAAGTGACAGCAATTAAAGGTGAGGTGGAGTTGGTTAGATCAGAGTTAAAAGCCACTCTCAATGCTTTCACTTAGAGAATGGAGGGGTTATTAACCGGCACATCTAAGAATAGAACCAGTGCATCATCAGAGGAGAACCAGCCTAGTTCAAGCCGCGCGAAGGAGAAAGAACCTCTAGTAACAGAGAATGTGGAGGCTCTCAACGTAGTTATGTCACCTCAGAGCTCCATGGGTGGGGAAAACCGATTGTCCATCCGAGGAAATTTAGGATAGTAGTGGGGCTACTGGTCAGACCCAGATGTTCGGAAGATTGAATTGCTGGTGCTCGAGGGTAAGGAGCTGATATATGGATCTACAAGACAGAACATTACTTTTCAATGCTTGAAATGAATGAGGAAGCTAAGTTACGCGTGATAAAGTTATGCCTGAATGGTCCCGCTCTCGTTTGGATGAGAATAGGGGATCGGAAGAAAGCTTTTCGTCAGTTAGAATAAGTTCAAGGAGAGGATGGCACATCAGTTCAGGGGAGCGCACGTCTTTAATATGCGTGAGAGACTGCTGTCAATCAAACAGGAGACCACTTTGCGTCATATGCAGAAACATTTGAGCTGCTCTCGATGTAGTGCGAAAGGCAATCTTTATCAAGGGATTGAATCCAATCATCAGAGCAGATTTAATGATTTTATCTCGCGGTTCTCTCCAACAGACGATACAGATGGCGTAGAAAATAGAGGAGCGGAATCAGATTTTGGTGGAGTACCACTTTGCTATGGGCTCGTGGAGTGTCAGCTTGTCCAGAAACACCTCTCCGGGTTTGCTGTCTAGTTCTATGATAATTACTCACCTAAGCCTGACCAAGCAGCTAGTTAACGTGAGCAGTTTCAGTCCTAATTCTCAGCCCAATCAGCCGCAAACCGGGGTGTCGGCCCAACACACAAGGACCGCTCCAGCCCTAACAACTAGCCTGGTTTCAAGACCTGCTCGTCACCAAACAACGACACCACCCTAGAGTAGCACCAGCTCGAACACAAGCAGGTTCCATAGGCTATTGGCAGAGGAAGCACATGAGAAAAGAAGGAAGGGGTTATGCTTTAAATGATACAAGAAGTGGCACATAGCGCATGTGTGCAAGAGCAAGGAGGTACACGTGCTCATCGTCAATGATTACCCGGAAGAATTGGTGGAGGCGAGCGAGGAAATCCAAAGGGAAACAGGGGTGGATGAGGACCTGAGCCATGTTGAGCTATCACAAGGGGATATGGAGGGGTATACAGAACCGCATATGCTCAGATTGGTGGGTTCGATTGAAGGAGAAAAAGTTATAGTTATTGTTGAAAGCGGCGCCACACACAATTTTATTTCCCCAAATATAGTGGAGAAATTGGGACTGGTAGTAGTGCCTATTGCCAGGTATGGGATAATGATTGGAAACGGGGGAGTAGCGAAAGGAGAAGGGATTTGTAAGGGAGTGGAGCTTCTAGTAGGAGAGCCGTGGGTGATAGCTGATTTTCTACCATTGTGGATGGAAAGTTCCGACGTGATCTTTGGGTTGAAGTGGTTGACAACCCTCGGGGAAACCAGGCATAACTGGAGCCAGCTAAGGATGCGGTTTAGAGTGGAAGGGTTTGTGTGGATTACAGAGCATTAAACAAAGTGACTATTCTTGATAGATTTTCAATTCCCAACATCAATGAACTGATGGACAAGATTCAAGGAGCGGAAATTTTCTCCAAGCTGGATCTCAAATCAGGGTACCGTTAGATCAGAGGTCACGGGGAGGACGTGGAGAAGACAACTTTTAGAACACATATGAATTAACAAAGTATGTGGTTTCCCTTTCATTAAAGAGATCTTCAGATATGGTTTGTCCATACAACCAACTATTATTCTTTTTTCTTTCTTCTCTGCTGGACTTTTATCCTGATTAGGATTTTCTAAGTAGGTAGGCATCTCAGAACTAGGATCACCACTTCTTTCTTCTATATTCTCCTCCTGAAGAGGTGTGGAAAAAAGGAAATTATGGTGTAGATTCTTGAAATTTATTATCAATATTAATGAAATATTTTATAACTAACAGATAATAACATTTATATTCTTTTTGCATCAGAGAATACCCAACACTCACATATTTGAGAAGTCTTCATGTATCTATTTTCTCCAAACCTATAATCCTTGTACCAACATTATATGAATTAACAAAGTCGAATGATGCGACTGTAACCGAATACTCAGTTAGATAGGAGGTTTCAGATTTCTTTGCAGAATACCTTAGTAGTAACTGGCCCATGAGAAGGAAGCACAGTTTCGGATAAATGGGCTGGTCATTTTGAGAATTTTCTACCACAACCTTTTGGTTGACCATGAAGCTTGCAAGAAAGCTCTTTTACATGTCGCGATTTGCAACAAAAGTCTGTAGTCAAATGAGTATGGCATTCTCTTATTCTCCTGATGAACATAGGAGTAGTCTGCTGTAATAAAGACATAAGATCCTTACCCTGTACTTGAACTCGAAACTAAGGCCAAAAATTTGAGACTTTACTGTAAATAAAAATATTAATCACATGAGTGGCAAGTTATCTGCTGCTTCAAATAGCAAAGCCGTGACTTTTAATTGTTTATGCCTCTGAATTCTGTTCTTGTGGTCTGTGAAGGTTATAGGTTTGGTGTTTTGATATACTTTAGTAGTGCTTTTGTATTAGAATCCAAATAATAAATTAGAGCAGATTTAACATGCCAGAAGGGATAGTATGATATTTTGGCAAATTTGATTATCTCCTCGAATCTACAACATCAGAAGTTAAGCTGGATCTCTTTTTGGTTATTGTGGTTGCAAACACAAAATATTATAGAGGATATCAGTTTGCTCTACCTGACTGTTCTTATTGTACTTTTGTATTAATTTATTATGACATAAATGTTGTTTCATTTCAGCTATCCACGTACAGAAAGCACTGCATACCCTTCGTCATTTGACTTCAGAGGCATACTTGATGCCCTTGCAAAGAACCCATTTTGGTTTGACTATGTCCAGGCTTTGCTTTCTGAAGGTTATCATAAACCAAGATCAGGAACAGATGCTGGTGATCATCCACCGATTACTCCAATCCGGTTAGCTACTGAGGAAATGTTAGGAAATGATGCTTGGAGGCTGTACAAATATATCTGCTTACATTTTCTTGGAACTCTATCACCGGACTGCAAATATGTAAGGTAGACAATACTCGGCTTTACACTGTCATTATTTAGCATTTTGTCTTGAGCTCTTGGCTTATTTAAGTATTGCTGGGATTCATGTCCATGCTATATGAGAACTAGTCTTACCAGCTGAGTAGGTGATGGCTGTCTGCTGTTCAGCAGCCTGGAAATAGTTTCTGCCACGAACTTACTTTGGCTTGGTGCAAAATGTGGTCTAGTGCTATCGATGTTCATAATCTAATAGACTAAAATCAAAGCAGGCAAGGCAACGATTCATTCAAAAGTGTGCAAGTTGGAATTGTTAACACTTTTGAATAGGGTGTGGTGGGTATGCTGTTCGTGATGAGTTTTTAGTCCTATAAACTTTCTGCTTTGACACATGCATTTTGTTGGCACTGACCATAAAACCCACGAGCCTATCTTTCATTTTAAAGTTTTTCTTTTCTTCATATTTCATTCAAACCTTGGGTTGGACTATGATTCTGGAAGTTGATTCATCAAAACTCAACTATAGAGATTTCATAATTGAGAATAGCCCATTACCAAGTTGCATACATGAAACATGGGAAAGAGACTTTATAGTTATGGATCCACTCTTATTTTCTGCTTACGGGAACAGCGAAAGAAATTAATCATTGTTACTGATGATGAATATTTTTTAATTTCAAGAAAAAAGTTATGAAGTTTCTTTTTTTCTTATGCATAATTGATGGTTACATGACTTGTTTGCTGTAACAAATTTTGGATCATATCCTGCTCTTGAAATTCAATGCAGGATAAAGGTTGAATTTTCAATTGGTGGCGAATTTTTCCATCTTGTGGGGCAGCATGATACTGTCAAAGGATTTACATCCATTATGCCATGGTTGGCAGTAAATGAGAAAAACATTCCTCGGTTTGCAAAAGGGGATAAGATAGAAATTTCAAAGGTGGATCTAGTTGAGGTACCATTGGAATAGTATAATGAAATCTTATAGTCTTTTAGTTCTTGTAAATTTTATTTCATGCCGTATTCATATCCTCCTTTCTAGCACATTTGGTTTAATATGTTCTAAAATCTGTAGGGGAAAACCACTCCTCCAGATTATCTTAGTGAAAGTGAGCTGATATCGCTGATGGAGAAGAACGGAATTGGTACAGATGCATCGATATCTGTCCATATTAACAACATATGTGAGCGCAACTTTGTGCAGGTATACGGGGGTATACGGGCATTTAATATTTCGATTAAAAAGATTCTGAATGTTATTTCTATTTTTAATATATTTAACATGGTCAGATTTTTAGATGTTCACTTAATTTTGTTTCATAGGTACAAACTGGCAGGAAACTGGTTCCAACTGCATTAGGCATCACCCTAATAAGAGGCTATCAATTGATTGATCCAGATCTCTGTTTACCTGACATTCGCAGTTTTATTGAGCACCAAATTACTCTTATTGCTAAGGGTCTGGCAGATCATTCCTGTGTCGTGCAGCATGTGTTAGAACAGTTCAAACAAAAGTACACATACTTTGTTAAGCAGGTTACTTTCTAAATGCTTAATATATGGAACATATTCTACATTCAATCTCTTTGTGGAAAAGGATCATCCAAGTGACTGTAACCAAGTTGGACTCGTAACCGTATAAACTCAGACTGCTAAGTGAAAATGTAATTGCTCCTAATTGAAATGCACACTCATTGTTACTTGCCTTTTGTAGATTGAATGTGATTTTGCTGAAATATACTATGAATTATGAGAATGCCAACAACTTCTATAGCATGCAAATGTGTACCAAATGTTGTTTCTAACCAAATGGAATAACCGGCCTTTATTTAACTTTATCCACTTTGTTTCATTCCTCGTATTAAAGATTGCTTTCATTTTCCTTTTTCATTTGTTTTTTTTTCGTAACCGTCACTTCCAACTCATGCAGTAACTGATTTAGCATTCTCTTTTGAGCTACTGTTCTTTTGTTTCTACTTGACTCAACAGAGTGCATTTTGCAGTATTTTATCCTTTTTGAAAAGGAAAATTAATTGGTTATAATTTGATAATTTGCACCAAGTCTAGGCCACTAATACAATTTACCGTGTTTGGAGGTTAGAGATGCTTTGAACATAGTGGTTGAGTTGCTTTGATGTTTCTTTGGGCTAATCTTCTCGTTTCATCTCAGGCATCGGTTCATCATTCAGTTTCATTTGTGTATAATGTTATGTTTCTGCTCTTCCCATGTTTTGTCATATAATGAAAAGACTGCAGAATGTTCAGCGGTTACTTTTCTTCCATGATAACCGGCTTAGCTTAGCATTTTTGATGTGTTGCAGATTGATAACATGGATGCATTGTTTGAAGCACAGTTCTCTCCACTTGCGGACTCAGGACGTGCTCTTAGTAAATGTGGTAAATGCCTGAGGTACATGAAGTACATTTCTACCTTACCATCTCGTCTCTATTGTGGTACATGTGAGGAGGTTTATTATCTTCCTCAAAGGGGCACAATCAAGGTAATAAACTTAATCACACTAAGTGATGCTGTGAATTTAAGTGGGAATGATAGACCTACATAAACTTGAAATGGACATGTTTAACAAATGATATAGGTGTACTTGTATATGACGATGTGCCATATAATAAATGAGGGGCAAAAGAATTCATGCGCTTGTGCAGGCTTTTCCTTACTTTCACTTTGTATACTTATTGTGCGGTTCAGTGGATGGAAGAATCATTAGCCTCGTTTGAATTAACCACAGTTTTTTTTTCAATATTATAATATTATAGCATTCAATGGTAACTGATAACTAAAAGAAAGGCGAAATGTGGATTAGTTTGAAGGTTTTAGTAAGGCAGGGACAAACAAGTCAATTCTAAGAGCTGGTGATTTAACTGGAAAATTTTCCGTTACCGGGCCAAATTGTTACTATGCTTGGCTGGTTTTCACCGTGTAGTTTGCACTTGGTTTTCCATAGCGTGTGACCACGCAATGTATTGATGCATAGAGTGAGATTTCATTGTTTTTGCTGAGAATTAGGGGGAGGATGCGGTTTGTCTGTTTTGGTTTGGGTTTGGGTTGATTAGAAGCTGAAATAGATATGTGAATAGGAGTCAGGTATTACTGTCAAATCTTGAAATAATACCCATGGAGTTTACTCTCGACATGGATACTGCAGCTTCTTTTTCCATATCTGTGTTGCTGATGCATCTAACGTAAGATCAAATGGTTTGCCTTGATTATTACGTTGTCATTGACTTCAATGCAAAATTCATAACTAGGCAATTGATGTTTCTGTAGCTATACAAGGAACTCGCATGCCCTCTGGATAACTTCGAGCTGTTGCTATTCTCCATGGTTGGTGCAGAAGGGAAGTCGTTCCCTCTTTGTCCATACTGCTACAATAGTCCGCCTTTCGAAGGTATAAACACGCTCTTTGGTGCTTCTAAGACCGGTAGCAGTAGCAGCTCGGGAAAGTTGGGGAAGGGAGCTGGCATGCCATGCTTACTTTGTCCGCATCCAACATGCCGTCATTCTCTGATAGCTCAAGGAGTTTGTGCTTGCCCGGAATGCTGTGGAACACTTGTATTGGACCCTGTAAGTGCCCCCAAGTGGAGACTTAATTGCAATATTTGCAATTGCCTTGTCATGCTCCCCCATGGTGCTCACAGAATTGCGACCACACGGGAGCTATGCCTCGAATGTGACTCGAAAATCATAGAGGTAGACTTCAACAAGAATTCAACACCCCTGGAGGACGGAGCAACGCTATATTCCGGTTGTATTCTATGTGATGAGTTGCTTCATTCCCTTGTGGAGGTGAAGCACGGGAAATCATTTTTCAAAGGCAGGGGAGGGAGGGGGAGGGGGCGGGGGCGGGGGCGAGGATTTGGAAGAGGTGCTCGTGGACATAGGGGAAGAGGACGCAGTTCCTGGTTGGACCCGAAAATGAGTTTTCAGAATTTCTAAGATGCCTGGATGAGTTTTGACTTTGGTCATTCTTTGATTAAGTTTTGATAAAGTTGTTACTTTTTGTTTAAGGAAAACTTATTTTAATATGATTTTCAAGAGCTCCTATTGCAATTTTTTTTTCTTCTACACCATATTACATTAATCACTCCCAAGGATGTAAAATAGAACAATTGCCCAAAGCATCCAGGTTAAGGTTAACGAAAGCCTTTACAACAAATGGTATTTCCCTTAACAATCTAATACCAGCAGCGAAATTAGAGCCCATCCGTGCTAGTGCATCAGCAAGATAATTGGCTTCATGAAAGGTGTGATTGAAGACAACTTCACAAAACAGTGAAATAGGGTACCTGTATCTATATTCATTACGAACAACCTGTAGCTCCTAGAGAATCACTCTCTACTTGAGTATCTTCAGCAACTGATTAAAATTGACTAATCTGATGTCAAAAGCAGCAAAGCTTGAGAAACCAAATGCTGAATTGACAAACACAATTTCGGGATGATGATAATAATATTAAAAGTCATAATAATCCACGAATATAAATAGATTTTTTTGTGAGATCCCATCTTTGGGAAAGTCAAGTCAGTATTTGAGTACAATTAGATTGATCGGATTGGTCTGTTTGAGTGTGTTTGATCAATTAACCAGTTAGAATTGACTGTTTGACTAGCTAGCTAGACAGTGGATCAGAGTGTCGACCTGTTGGCTGAGTGACATGGGCATGATCATAG
Organism: Passiflora organensis; assembly: GCA_019739055.1. Lineage (NCBI taxonomy): Eukaryota > Viridiplantae > Streptophyta > Magnoliopsida > Malpighiales > Passifloraceae > Passiflora > Passiflora organensis. Next base: position 499,173 of record JAEPBF010000212.1, on the reverse strand, counting down.
AGCCTAGATATTGAGTCTAGGTTGTCTAGAGAGTCGTGTCATCAGTTGTGTGTCAATGGTTATGCATGACATGTCGTTTGGTGATATATTAGTATACATTAGTGTGTTTTCTGGATTTGTGAGTTGTTCGAGGCCTGAGTTCAGTGGAATTATCTATTTTTGCTTTTGTGACACGAGAATGTGTTTACCAAGCCTGTTTTGAAGGGCCAGAGGCCTTTTGATCGATATATCAATTATGGGCCTGATTACTATTCATCAAACCCATTTGTATTTAAAAAGCCCATTCTTGATATTTTGAGTTTTACAACATCATTTTGGTCCACTCGGTTCGTTTCAGCTGTTTTAAAAATTTATTTCGAGTTTTCTGCTACTTTTGGGTCCAGAGGTATAAATACACAACCTAACACTTAGAAAAATTTTTTAAGTGTTGAGCCAAGCCCCTTCCCCTCTTTCATGTTTTACTCACATCACTTTCACCCAAAAAAATCCACACTTCACCAAATCAATTTTTCTCTTGAAACAACCCTTGGACTTTCTTCTAAACATCATTCTTAACCCCTCTTAGTGTATTTGCAATGGTGGTTTGAGGATTTGGAGTGATTTTTTTCTGGTTTGTTCGTTTTAAGGAAAAATCATATTTTTGAGGTAAGGATCCGATTTCTTTTCTTTCATGGTTGATTGATAGTTTCTTTAGCTTTTTGTAATGTTTCCTAAGGTGCCCCATTAGTTTAGATTGAATGGTTTTGTGTATGGAATAATTTGGATGAATTGATGAATTTGTGACTTTTGGTGATCTTGGGGATTTTGATCCAATTGGTGTTTTTGTTGCTTTTGATGGTTTCCAAAGGCTCATTTGAGCTTTCTGAAAGTGTTTTTGGGCTTTGTTGCTCTTGGTTTGAGTTGGTGTGGATTGTAGTATGGTGTTGTGGCCTCAATAGGCCATCCACTTTTGGTTCGAGGTGTGTTTTAGTGGTCTTTTGAAGATGGTTCGGATTGGTTAAATGTTGGGGGATGGTTTGGTAGTAAGAGAATGTGTTGGAAGGGCTCTTAGGCTTTGTCTTCGATTTATGTCGATTTGTTTATGTTATTTGCTTTTGGTTTTGAGTGTGATTGGTTAGTTGGTTGCTTTGCTTGTAGGTAGTGTTTCAGCTTGTGATAAGAGAAAAGATGTGGTTGTTAGTGAGTCGTTCGCATGACAAGAGGTAAGAGTCTATATTTGATTTACATGCATGAAATTGATTTTCTTTGTTAACTAAAACTTGAAAAATGCATGGTTTTGAGTAGAGACAATATATACATTGATGAATGACTTGGTATGCTAAGTTCGTTATATGCTTGGCATATTTGTGATGCATAAAATATATATTTAGAACTTATATGCATGCTTGAATGTCGTTGAAATGCAATGTGAGGTTTTATGTTGATGTTACTTGATAAGAATGCTTGATTCATGAGTGATGGTTGATTTGAGTTGTTTTTTATATGGTTGCTTTGTATGAGTGAGTTGTGAGGGTGCTAGGAGTGTTTTGTGATGATTTGGAGTGAGGAAAAGGTTGATTTTGTGAGTGTGAAAAATATTCCTTATAAGTGTGAAAAAGTTTCCTTATGAGTGTGCAAAACCCAGAAACCATGCCCCTGATTCACCCCTACACAGGTTATACTACTGTGTCCCTGATTCACCCCTGCGTAGGTTACGCCCAAGTGGCCCCGGACACCTCCTTCTCCAGTATACATTCTTGTGGCCCTGAATACACGTACGACTCATCTACACACCCATGGCCTTGGTATACCCCACAACCAATTCATATAGATGATATGAGACCTTGATCCTTTCCTTGATAGATATCCTAGAAGTTCAGGTACCAGTGCAACTGAAATAACTATTTTTCCCTGAGAAAATTGGTATGTGGTGGCCATAAATGATTTTGATGGTTCTTTCTTATTTTGATTCATTTCAATTCCTTCTTATGTTATTTCTTTCCTGCTTCATTTATTTACTATATGGTTTCTTTCTTATATGGTTTCTTTCTTATATGGTTTCTTTCCTATTCTTAAGAGATAATTCCAGATTTAATTCCTAAGCATTATCTCTTTATATATAACCTTAAAAGTAAGGAAAATTAATCTCATTAAATCCTATAAGTATAGCAGCCGACCATACATATATCCCCACACAAAAACAGCCTAAATTATCATATGATACCCTCTCCTTCCATTGTTGCCGAAATTCTATCTACACAAACCCTACACGAATTCTTTCATCTTTCCACCAGTGTTGTCCAAGGCTTTGCTGCACAAAGGGTAAAAGGTTAAGACAGAAGCTAAATAGCAAACTTATTCATCTTGCCAGCACACAGGACAAGGCATCTAGCCAGCACACAATTCTAGGCTTCTAGCTAGCACACAAGACTAGGCATCCAGCTAGCTCTTGCTGGGGATTACCACCCATACGACTCCCTTACTAGTAAGAGCCTCCCCTCTCCCAAGGAGCATCATCGCTTACCCCGAATGGCCACCGGAATAGGATCCTGACCCACAAACACGTACAAGCACACACAGGCAAGCACAAAGCATAATACCATAACAGGGTATCCTCAATAATATCAGAACACAATCAGCATGTTCAATACACACAACACATGCAAATTAGGCGCACATAACCTATCTCAAGGGTTCGTTATAGCCTAAGTAATCATATCCCAATCCGCAATTCATGTATACACCCTACAATCAATTCACATGCAATAATAACAGGGGTATGCATCGAAAATAACTAACAAGCAACAAGGATCTCTGGAGAAGACGATGAGGCATAGATATTCTCTTGTCTCTGAACAAGAAGCTATTCCTTTGCCTTTATTTAATGGTTTCGAACCACCTATAGCATCACAAGGCAAAGACAAAACCAAACTAAGCATGCATACTCAATAACCAATTGAATACCCCATTTTCTTACCATTTCCACTCACCAAACCTATCAGAAACCAGTAGTCAGATGCCGCAAGTGCCTCCCCTTTGGATGTGTGTTGTGATAGCCAAGAACTTAACAAGATTCAACCTGAATTACCACCCCAATTTAACTATGTATATTTCGGCACTAAGCATAGGACACAAGAAAATTTGCGATTTCATGTTAGCAAGGTGTAAGGGTTGCAATTTCATGTTAACAAAGAAGGATTAAGTGTTTATGACTTGTACAATCAAAAGAAACAAGATCAGAATCCAATAGGTTAATCAATTGATCAAGATAGGCAACAATGAGGCAAGGGTAGAGCATACTGATTTCATGTATAGAAAAGATTTAAAGGTTGAATTCATGATTTTACAACATGAATGGATGCCAAAAAATCATACGAACAAGAGGAACAACAAAAAAAATCAATTGACAGCAGAATCACACAATCTTGAAACCTAATCCCGCCGAAATATGACTTAACATTCGATAAAAAGAAACTAACCTCCTGAAAAAAACCCATGATGGTTGGAAAGATGGAAGAGAGCTTTCCAACAAGCTATTATTCGCAAGAATCCGACAAAGGTTGAGGGAGTTATGCCTGTTTGAAGTTCAAGCAGATTTTGGCAATTCTGTCGAAATACGACTTATCTTATGACAATGAAAAACTAATATCCAGAAAAAAAATCCAAGATGGTTGGAAAGAGGATGAATAGAACTTTCCAACAAGCTTTTATTCGCAGGAATCCGACGAAGGATGAGAAAGTTATGCTTGTTTGAAGTTCCAGCAGATTTCACTAGAAATAGGGAGGTGTAGGATTTTTGGTTGGACAAATTTTGTATATTTTCTATGTGAGGTTTAAGTGTGGCTGACTTTCTAATTATATAAGGGAGTTATGGGATTAATTTAACTACTTTAACTACATTCAGCACAATTCTCAAGTGCTTAGCATTCTCCTCATCCAATTTTGAATAAATCAGAATGTTGTTGATGAAGACTATCACAAATTTATCCAGGAACTCACGGAACACATGATTCATCAGGTCCATGAACACAGCTGGTGCATTGGTCAAACTGAATGACATAACCAGAAATTTGCAGTGGCCGTATCGTGATCTGAACGCGGTCTTTGGAATATCAACTTCACGAACATATAATTGATGGTATCCAGATCTGAGATCGATCTTGGAGAATACGACTGCACCCCGGAATTGGTCGAACAAGTCGTCGATGTGCAGAAAAGGGTACTTGTTCTTCATGGTCACACGATTCAGCTGCTGATAGTCGATGCAAAATCGCAGCAAACCGTCTTTCTTCTTCACGAATAAGACAGGTGCTCCCCAAGGTGACACACTGGGTCGGATGAAACCACGATCCATCAAATCTTCCAATTGCGTTTTTAGTTCCTTCATTTTTGCAGAAGCCATACGATACAGAGGAATGGAAATTGGATTCGTACCAGACACTAATTCAATGCCAAATTCCACTTCCTTTGCTAGTGGTAAACTGGCTATGTCTTATGGAAATACATCCGGAAATTTGCGAACCATTGGAATAGAATCTAGATCCAAGGACTCTTTTAGAAATATCATGTACGTGTGCGAGGTATGCTGTACATCTTTTGCTGATCAATCGCTTCGCATTAAACCAGGAAATCATGCAAGTTGGAACAACTCGCCTATCACCTTCAAAACAGTACTCGTCACTATCAGGAAAAGTGAACCACACACGTTTGGTGAAGCACTCCATACAGGCTTGATATCTCGCCAGACTGTCCATGCCTAAGATCACATCCAGTTCTCGGATGTCTAATGGAATAAGATCCACCTCAAGTACATTCGGACCCATACACACAGCACAACTGATGTAAGCTAGATTACAAATCAGTTGCTCTCCCAAAAGAGTTAGAACCGCAATAGGAGTAGTCAAGGGAGATAGAGGCCAATCTGTGCTAAGTGCTATCTTTGGACTTACAAATGGCCTGTTTGCTCCGGGATCTAATAATACTTTAGCATTTTGAGAAAAGGCTGAAATAGTACCTGTCACCACATCAGGACTAGCCTCGGCATCAGTTAGGGTGAATAGCCTCGTTGGTCTTCGTTGAGACTCACTTATAGATCCGTTGGGTGGTCCTCCTACTGTGCGTGTTGGGGGTTTGGCGGGGTTGGTATACCCACCTCGGCCTGCGTTTGGTGTGCCTGTGATACGCCTTGGTTTCGGGTAGTCCCTCTGAATATGGCCTATCTCACCACAATTATAACATCGACGTGGTTGTGGATTCCACATAGATACATTAGAATTTAGACCAGAAAAGTTCTTTCTGTTGTTACCTCCATTGCCACCATTGTTTTTCGGAGGATAGGACCTCAAAGGATAGGGTCTCGTACGCCGATTGAACTTCGAATCTCGCCTGAAAGATCCCCCATTAGTGGCTGCGAATGGCTTCCTGGTTTGCACGATCTTTTTGGCTTCAATCGCGGCAACAATTAGTTCTTGAAAATTCTGCACCGGTGTCATACCAACGATGGTTTTGAGTTCGGTACTCAGCCCATCCTGAAATCGTCTCGCAAACTGATATGGTGAGCGATCCTCTTCAGGTGCAACTCGAGACAACTCCCTTAATGCCTTCTTATATTCCAGCACCGAACGGGTGCCCTGTTCAAGCTTGTACAAAGCTCGTCGCTGCTCGCTTTTATGGAATCTCGTACAGAACCTCTCGTTTAATTCATACCAAAATTCCTCCCATGTGGGCAGATGATCGCCAAATGGCAATAGGTGAAATGACCATTTTTCCCCTGAAGAAATGGATATGTGATGGCCGAAAATGGTATGGAATGTCTAGCAATTATTCCTGGTTTCATTTTCCTTTGATTTGGTTCCTTATTGGTTCAAAATTACCTTAGGAGATAAAATCCCTAAAATTTAGGAAGAATAATTCTAGAATTTAATTCTGATAATTATCTTACTTTAATCTAGCCTTTAAAGTAGGAAAATTAAACCCATAACCACCCTATATAAAGAGGTAGCCGACCACACTTATATTCCACATTAGAAACATACAAAATTCGTCAAACATCAAACCCTACACATATCCTATTGGTGCAGAAATTTCTTCAACTTCAAACTAACATAACTCTCTCATCCTTTGTCGGATTTCTACAAATAATAGCTTGTGAGAAAGCTGTTTGCATCCTCTATCTAGCTACCTTGTTCTGGTCATCAGGAGGTTAGTTATTCACTGTCAAAATTTAAATTGTAATTCGTCAATTTTGGTTCCAAAATTGTGTGATTCTTCCTTCAATTAATTTCTGTTGTTCTCCCTCTAGTTCTCATGATTTTTTGGCATCCATTCACGTTGTAAAATCATGAATTCATCCTTTGAATCTTCCCTATACATAAAATTGGTATGCCCTACCATTGCCTTATTGTTGCCGATTTTGATCAATTGACTAACCTATTGGTTTTTGATCTTGTTCCTTTCTATTTTATGTGTTATAAACACCTAATCATTCATTGTTCACATGAAATCGCAACCCCTATAACTTTTTTACATGAAATCGCAACATACCCTATTGCCCTATTCTTAGTGCCGAAGGTTGTATGCTGATTGGGATGGTAATTTAGGTTGTCTCTTGTTAAGCTCTTGGTTATCACATCATACATCCAAGGGGGAGGAACCTGCGGCATCTGATCACTGGTTTCTAATAGGTTTGGTAAATGAAATTGGTAAGAAAATAGGGTATTTACTTGGTTATTGAGTATGCATACTTAGTTTGGTTTTGTCTTTGCTTTATGATGTTATAGGTGGTTCGGATCCCTTGAATAAAGGCAAAAGAATAGCTTCTTATTCAGAGACAAAAGAGGTAGGATATATGCCTCATCGGTTTCTCCAGAGATCTATGTTGTTGGTTGTTATTTTCGATGCATGTCTTAGGCATAAAGTGTCACATTGCTGAGTTCTTTGCCAAAAGCTTTGTATGTCAACAAGTGAAGATCGAGCATCAATGACCCACTGGTCTAATTCAGTCACTTCCGATTCCAAAATGGAAATGGGAGCATGTCACGATGGATTTTGTTACCGGTTTGCCTAGATCGCAGCGAGGATATAATGCCATTTAGGTAGTCATGGATCGATTCACAAAATCTGCACACTTCCTTCCCGTACGTGTGACAGACACACCCGAGAAATTTGTTATTCGTTACTTAGATGAGATTTTTCGATTGCATGGAGTGCTAGTTTCCATCGTTTCAGATCTTGACCCTCGCTTCACATCACGATTTTGGGAGAAATTCCAGAATGCGCTGGGTTCAAGATTGAATTTCAGTACAGCATTTCATCCTTAGACCGATGGTCAATCAGAGAGGACGATTCAGACACTCGAGGATATGCTGCATACGAGTGTACTAGACGAGCATACCGGTTGAGATTGATGCCTACCATTGGTGGAATTTTCTTACAATAATAGCTATCATGTAAGCATTGGTATGGCACCTTATAAATCACTATGTGGGAGACGTTGCAGAACACACAAGTCCCATACAAGCATTCTGGTATCATACGGAGTTAATAAAATATTAGCGGAAGTCTTTAAATTTAATCAATGAATCCACAACACACAAGTCCCATAGGGATCCAAGTATCAGTAAGTAAACCTCCAACATAATTCGGAAACAACAAACAAAGGAGGAATCTTGAAAAACCAGAAAATAGTCCAATCATAGTTCATGTTATATGCGCAAGCAATCAGGGAAACAGGAATGAAAATATGATGCGATATCGCCCCGCCATACAACCTTGATCTCACACAATGGTACCACGAACAACGAATGTACCTAAGTCTGAAAAATGGTGAAAACAATAGGATGAGATTATAAGAATCTCAATAGGATCACAACATCATAAGCTCTACAAAAATCTTAAACAAACTTCTTCCAAATAACATCAGATGAGCCTGTACATCTAAAAGGAGTCAAGCAATCATCATTCAATAACAATGGGATAGGGCTGAAAATTAAAGTTGTGGGTGGACTACAAACACTTGCGAAAATCATAAGTACACAGGCAGGTAAATCGTCAATCAATCTCATCAATAGGAAAGGTCATCCCCTTCCACCTGTGTTGTTCAAGGCTTTACCGCACAAAGGGTAAAAGGTTAGCACACAAGCTAATCAGCAAGTCTATTCATCTTGCCACACAAGAACAAGACATCCAAGCCACACAACGACAAGGCCATCCAAACCAAGCAAGGATAAGGGCATCCAAACCACACAAGGATAAGGACATCTTTCTACACAAGGAGAAGGCGTCTAGCTGCACAAGGACTAGGCATCCAGCGTGCACATGCTGGGCATTGCCACCCAAACGACTCCCATACTAGTCAGAACCTCTCCTCTCCTAAGGAGCATAAACATTTACCCTGAATGGCCACCGGAAAAGGATCCTGACACAAAAACACGTACAAGCACACACAAGCAAGTACAAAGCATAATACCACAATAGGGTATCCTCAATCATGTCAGAACACAATCAGCATATACAATTCACACAACACATGCAAATAAGGCACTCATAACCTAACTCAAAGGTTCAACAATGCCTAAGTAAGCCTCAAATCAATCCGCAACTCATGCATACACTATCTCACATATGCGCATACAACAGTACAAAGACATGCATCGAAAATAACAACCAACAACAAGGATCTCTGGAGAAATCGATGAGACATAGATCCTACCTCTCTTGTCTCTGAATAAGAAGCTATTCCTTTTCCTTTATTCAAGAGATCCAAACCACCTATAACATCATAAGGCAAAGATAAAATCAAACTAAGCATGCATACTCAATAACCAAGTAAATACCCTATTTCCTTACCAATTCCACTCACCAAGCCTATCAGAAACCAGTGATCAGATGCCTTAGGTGCCTCTCACTTGGATGTGTGATGTGATAGCTAAGAACTTAATGAGATTGAACCTGAATTACCATCCCAATTAACTATGCAAATTTCGACACTAAGAATAGGGCACAAGACAAACTGCAATTTCATGCATACAAGGTAAAAGCGAGCAACGACGAGCTTTCTACAAGTTTGAATAGGGCACCCGTTCGGTGCGCAGGAATATAAGAAGGCATTAAGGGAGTTGTCCCGATTTGCACCTGAAGAGGATCGCTCATCGTACCAGCTTGCGAGACGATTTCAAGATGGGCTGAGTACCGAACTCAAAACCATCGTTGGTATGACACCGGTATGGAATTTGCAAGAACTAATTGTTACTACGACTGAAGCCGAAAAGATCTTGCAAACCAAGAAGCTATCCACAGCCACTAGTGGCGGATCCTTCAGGCGAGATTCGAATCGGTATACGGGACCCTATCCTTTAAGGTCCTATCCTCAAAAAATTAATAGAAATGGAAGTAACAACAAGAAGAACTTTTCTGGTTCAAATTCCAATGGGTCTACGTAGAATTCTCAGCAACGTCGATGTTACAATTGTGACGAAATGGGGCACATTCAGCGGGAATGCCAAAAGCCTAGACGTATCATAAGCGCACCTAGTGCGGGCCAAGATGGGTATGCTAACCCCACAAAACCGCCAACTTAGGGGTTCGATATAGCCTATGAGATCCATATCTCAATCCAAAATTCATACTCTCACCCTATAATCAAATCGCATGCAATACAACAAGGGCAGGTATCAAAAACATCAAGAAAATAACAGGGGTCTCTGGAGAAACCGATGAGGCGTAGATCCTACCTCTCTTATCTCTGAACAAGAAGCTACTCCTTTTCCTTTATTAGGTAATTCCGAACCACCTATATTGTCACTAGGCAAAGACGAAAACAAACTAAGCATGCATATTCAATAATCAATTGAATATCCTATTTCCTTACCAATTCCACTCACCAAACCTATCAGAAATCAGTTATCAGATGCTACAGGTGCCTCCCCCTTGGACGTGTGATGTGATAGCCAGGAACTTAACAAGATTCAACCTGAATTACCATTCCAATTAACTACGTTAATTTCGTAGCTAAGAGTAGGGCATAGGATAATTTCAACTTTAAGCATAGAGAAGTTTAAAAGAAAAAAATTCATGATCATACATCATCAATAGATGCTAAGAAATCATAAGAACACGCAAAACAACAACAGAAATCAACTGAAGACAAAAACTGTAGAAATTTAAAAACCTAATTCCGTCGCCGATGAAAACCTAATTTCGTCGCTGATTTTCAACTTAACCTTAGACAAGGAAATATTTATGTCCAAAAAACAAAACATATATGGTTGGAAAGAGGATGAAAAGATATTTCCAACAAGCTATTATTTGTAGAGATACAACAAACGATGAAAGAGTTATGTTATTCTGAAGTTCAAGAAGATTTGGCAGTGCCGCCAAATTTCAACTTAACCTTAGAGAAAGAAATACTAACCTCCCGAAAAAAAAACCAAAGATGGTTTGGAAAAAGATGAAGAGAGCTTTCCAATATGCTATTATTTTCAGGGATCCGACAAACGATGACAAAGTTATGCTGGTTTGCTGGTTTAAAGTTTCAGCAAATTTTGACAGCTACAGGGAGGTGTAAGGGTTTTAGGCTATATGAGTTTTGTGTGTTTTCTATGAATGATTTTTGTGGGGTTGGCTTCCTATTTATAATGGATGGGTATGGAATTAAGATTACTACTTTAAAGGCTTTCTTAAAGTAAGATAATTACCAGATTTAAATTTTTTAATTATCTTCCCTTATTTTTAGGAATTTTAATTTCTAAGAAAATTATCTAGCTATAAGGACTTAGATTAAAGAGAATTAAAACCAGAATTAACTACCATGCAACTCTTACCAATTTTGGCCATCACACATCCTTTCCTTCAGGGGAAAAATTGTCTTTTCACCTGCACTGGCTTCTAGACTTCTAGAACTCAAAATTCAGGGTCTCACAAAGGGAGCTGGAATTTACAGTAGGTGACAAAGTATTTTTGAAGGTCGTCCCATGGAAAGGAGTCGTTCGTTTTCTGCAGTGATGTAAGCTAGCACCTCAATACATTGGTCCGTATGACGTTGTCGAGAGGATCGGCCCTGTTGCATACCGACTTGCCTTACCTCCAAATATGGAAAGAATTCACAACGTGTTTCACGTTTCAATGTTGAGAAAATATGTGTGAAACCCTACCCATGTGCTCAAAGAACCCTTAATCGAAATTGCTGAAGTCCTATCCTATCCCGTATAGCCAGTTGTCGTACTAGATAGGTCAGTTCGACAGCTTTGCAGTCGAAGTGTGCCTATGGTACGAGTTGTTTGGCGTAATGGCCAAATTGAGGAACGGAGTTGGGAGACTGAGGAATCTATGCATGCAAAATTTCCTTACCTTTTTGCTTAGGTACTTTTGCTAAAATTTCGAGGACGAAAATCTTATAAGGAAGGGAGGATGTGAGACCCCAAATATTGAGTCCTAGAAGTACAGAAGCCAGTGCAAGTGAAAAGACCATTTTACCTCTGAAGAAAAGGATATGTGATGGCCGAAATTGGTAAGAAATGTCCAGTAATTAATTTTAGTTTTAATTCCCTTTAATTTACTTCTTTATAGGTTGATAATTATCTTAGAAAATAAAATCCCAAAAATTAAGGGGGGATAATTACAAAATTTAATTCTGATAACTTACTTTAATTAAGCCTTTAAAATAGGAATTTTAATCTCATAACCACCTTATATAAATAGTAAGCCAGCCACACAAAAATCTTATACAGAAAACACACTAAATTCGTAAAACCTAAAATTTCTGCAATTTCAGCCACTCAATTTCTGCTGAAATCCGCTGGAACTTCAAATCAGCATAACACTTTCATCCTTTGTTAAAACCTATTGGATTCTTGTTAAGTTCGACACATAACACACATCCAACGGGGAGGCACCTGCGACATTTGACCACTGGTTTCTGATAGGTTTGGTGAGTAGAATTGGTAAGGAAATAGGGTACTTACTTGGTTATTGAGTATGCATGCTTAGTTTGGTTTTGTCTTTGTCTTGTGATGCTATAGGTGGTTTGGAATTATTAAATAAGGGCAAAGGAATAGCTTCTTGTTCTGAGACAAGAGAGGTAGGATCTATGTATCATCGGTTTCTCTAGAGATCCCTGTTGTTTGTTTGTTATTTTCGATACATGTCCTTGTTATTATTGCTTTCGAATTGATTGTAGGATATGTGCATGAATCACGGATTGAGATATGAATCCTATAGGCCATACCGAACCCTTGAGTTAGGTTTTGAGTGCCTGAATTGCATATAATTGTGTTCTGACATGATTGAAGATACCCTGTTGTGGTATTATGCTTTGTACTTGCTTGTGTGTGCTTGTACGTGTTTGTGTGTTAGGATCCTATTCCGATGGCCATTAGGGGTAAGCGTTGATGCTTCTTGGGAGAGGGGGGGCTCTTACTGGTATGGGAGTTATATGGGTGGCAATCCCCAGTATGCGAGCACTGGAAGCGTTGTGCTTGTGTGGCTTGGATGACTTGTCCTTCTGTGGCTGGAAGCCTTGATTGCGGGGCGATATCGCATCACATTTGCATACCTGTTCCTTGATTGCGTGTGCATATAACATGAATTATGATTGGACTAATTTCTGGTTTTTCAAGATTCCTCCTTGTGGATATTTAGATCCCTGTGGGACTTGTGTTGTGGATTCATTGATTTTATTTAAGGACTTCCGCTGATATTTCATTCACTCTGTATGATACCAGAATACTTGTTCAATATCATGCTCCAATTGTTGATAAATATAAAGAATGTACATGCTAAAAATCGAGAATTTGATGAGTAAGCCTTGTGGGATTCATATAGGTCTTAGTTTTTGGGCTTGTTTGGGTTTCACGGCAGTAAGGGCCCTAATTGGAGCAATTAATAATAGGTTAGGAGTTAGGGTCGTTACACAAGATGCCTAGTCTTGTGTTTGGCAAGATAACTTGTCCAGTGTGTAGCAAGATGCCTTGTCCTATGTGTGGCAAGATGCCTTGTCCTGTGTGTGGCAAGATGCCTTGTCCTGTGTGTGGAAAGATGCCTTGTCCTGTGTGTGGCAAGATATTTTGAGGATGAAATTTTTATAAGATGGCACAGCAAAACACAACTTCTTCGCTCCTTATTATCCCCCTTGTGGCCGAAATTTACCCTATTTTCCATAGTGCTGAAATTTGTCATCTTCATTAGATTCTTTCTTATAATAGCTTGTTGAATTCCTCTTTTCATGTTGCATCTTCCTAGTTTGAATTCACATTCAAAAGTTCAGTTCTTTCTTTTTATTTTTGCTGCCGAAATTCCCTACCTAGGTATGTGTGCCAAAATTCCATCATCTCTTTCTGATGCTGGTTAATCTTGTTCCTCTTATTCTTATAGGTATCTAGCACCTATTCTTCTTTTAATATTACAAAATGGCATCCTATTTCCCTTCTAATTGTGAAATCGCAACTTGCCCTAAGAACCCTAAGTTGATTGCCGAAACATGTACCTTAAAGGGATTGTATAATCAAGTTGACACTTTTTGTGTTCTTGGCCATCACATCACACATTCAGGGGGAAGATATTGTTGTATCCGGATTGTTGGTTCTTGGTAGGTTTTGGTAAGGATCATAGGATGCCTTTGATTTTCTTGTTTTGTATTATATGCTTAGTATTGTGTTCTCTTTGCCTTATGATTGTTTTGGTGTTTCTTATTCTTGTGATAAAGTCAAAGAGATAGCATCTTGTTCAGAAGCGTGAAAGGTAGGATGTACACCTCATTGGTTTTTCCGGAAATCACCTTGCTTGTTTCTTTGATTTTAGTTTGTTTGATAAGGGTATGCATGCTTGCGGATATATATACAAGCTTGCAGTACATCTACATGCTTGCGGATTGATGATTGGTTCCTTGAGTGATTTCAGAACCTATAAGAGAATAGAATTTCCCTCTTTTGGATTGATTGTATAGTATTGAACTGTGCTTTGTGTTATGACTTGATTGAGGATACTCTATTGTGATTCTATATGCTTGTACCTGCTTGTACCTATATTGTGCTTGTGTGTCAGGATCCTCAATCCAGTGGCTATACGGGGTAAGTGATCCACGCTCTTAGTGAGAGGAGAGGTAGTTACCGTATTGGGAGGCGTATGGTGTTTGTTGCCCAGCAAGTGCATGCTAGATGCCTTGTCCTATGTGTGGCAAGATGACTTGTCCTATGTGTGGCAAGATGGCTTGTCCTGTGTTTGGCAAGATGGCTTGTCCTGTGTTTGGCAAGATGGCTTGTCCTATGTTTGGCAAGATGACTTGTCCTGTGAATGGCAAGATGCCTTGTTCAGTGTATGGCAAGATGACTTGTCCTGTGTATGGCAAGATGACTTGTCCTGTGTGTGGAAAGATGACTTGTCTTGTGTGTGGCAAGATGACTTGTTTTGTGTGTGGAAAGATGACTTGTCATGTGTGTGGCAAGATGCCCTATCCTGTTTGTGGCAAGATGCCTTATCCTGTGTGTGGCAAGATGCCTTGTCCTGTGTGTGGCAAGATGCCTTGTCCTGTGTGTGGCAAGATGCCTTGTCCTGTGTGTGGCAAGATGCCTTATCCTGTGTGTGGCAAGATGCCTTGTCCTTTGTGTGGCAAGATGCCTTTTCCTTTGTGTGGCAAGATGACTTGTTCTGTGTGTGGCAAGATGACTTGTCTTGTGTGTGGCAAGATAACTTGTCCTGTGTGTGGCAAGATGACTTGTCCTGTGTGTGGCAAGATGACTTGTCCTGTGTGTGGCAAGATGACTTGTCGTGTGTGTGGCGAGATGACTTGTCCTGTGTGTGGAAAGATGACTTGTCGGTCTTTAAAGGTTGGGTTTGTGTCCTTACATTCAGACCCAAACAACTCAAAAATTTCAGGTTCTCACACATATGGCCTCTTGTGTGAATGATTAAGTCTTATGCTAATTGTGTGTGCTGCTCTATTGTGTGTATATTGTCCCTAGGTTTTTTGTAAAGTGACATGCTCTATTTAGAAGAAAAGGAAAGTTTCAAATTTATGCGTATTTTTACAAGATATTTTGGGAAAAGAATTTGAGAAAAGTCCTGTGCAGGTTCCTCGGGAGATGCACGACAGTGAGGATCCTGTTATTGGGATTGGATCCTCACACTTTTTTTTACGTAGTGACTCATGTTGAGGTCCCTAGGATCTCATCCCCATTGTTCATTATCTTTTTCAGGGCTAGGTGCTTAGTTTATCCTTGTGTGGTGCATCACTTTTCTCATAGGTGTTGGACTACTATATTATGTGTATTTTATACTTGCACTTTTATGTATATGATGCTTGTGTAGCTTTTTGTACTTATTTGAGATGTATATCTTGGTTGACTTTTGCTATACTTTATTGATTATGTATATAAGGATATATGTGATGACATGATATTTTGGATATTTGATTTGATTATCTGTGTTTTATGACTTCTGCTGATTTGACATGTACTTCATATGTTGATAAGACCATCGCAATGAAATTGGAAAATCCCATGCTCTATTTTAAAAGGAAAAAAATGGCTAAAATTTGTATGCATGTAATTAGATGTTTTGGGTTTAGACTTTTAGAACAACATTGTATGGTCTCGATTGATTCACAAATCAGACCAATCCAGATCATAAGGCAATGAGGATCCCGTGGCGGATTTGGGTCCTCACAAAATATCAACTTAAAATTAGGATCAAAACCTTACCTTACCTCTCTGAAAGTTGAAACAACAACAAGAACAATAAGAGATTTGATTTCTTAAGACTTCCACGCACTCCCCAATGTAATCCTATGTTTAATAATGTGTTTATGTTTTTTATTTTTGTTTTTCAGGTTGAAAATCAATGGTTTCTTAGAGGTTTCTTGGTTCAAAACTTTTGGGGGAAGAGAAAGAATGGTCGAAGATTTTTCAGAAAAAAAAAAAAGAAATGAGAGAGAGATAAGAAATTATAGTCAAACCTCTCAAATTTAATATCATCCATAGATAGAAAAATTATCAATTATTAGAGGTTATTAATTAACAGAGTTACATCTTATAATTAATGTATTAATAAATAGTAAAAGATAATCATATGATTGGCTGAAAATGTAACCTAATAGGGGATTACTATTAAATAATAATATATTATCATAATATAGAAGTAAATCATCACATCATTCCTTGTTGATAATGCGCCTTCGCACATTTTAGACAATCTCAAAGCGTCTACTGTCAAAATCGCTCTAATTCCACCGAATACCACATTTAAAATCCAACTGATTGAGGCTAGGATAATTTCATCCTTTAAGCATCGGTAACGCTGCCACAAGCTACAAACAGTGCTTGATATGAATGAACCGGGTTCCAATGATACTTACATGGTTGACCAACTAACTGCATACTCTGATGACCTAATTTTAACACTAGTCATCCATATGATTTCAATTTGATTTTGAGGATAATTGCATGATAATTACGTTAATTTAGTGAACGTCTTGATCATTTGTTGAGTGTTGTGGTTAACCAAGTGTGTAATGGTTTTTAACAGCAAAAGGGAGTATTTTCATATGAAAAATGTACCAAAACATCAAAATTGGAGTTGGCAATTGAGAGGGCCAACCGACCGGTTGGTTCATCTACACTGATTGGTCGGTTCATCTACACCGACCGGTCAGTCAACAAAACTGAGGAAAAAAATGGTGTTGCCAAAGACACACCGATCGGTTAGTTTCCCTACACCGATCGTTCGGTTCACCCTGACAAATCTGCCGAATATCAACGAACTGGTCAGTTCACATACACCAACCGGTCGGTCGTACGAGATCGACACTAAAGATATCAGATAAAGACTACCATCATACAGATAAAGATTATCTTCTAAATTTCTAATATAAAATAGACATCAAGGCTGTATTATTTTTCATCAAACACCTTATGCAATCAAGCTTTATTTTCAGAGCGTATCCTCGATTCGTCAGAGATCAAGACTTTGGTATTTTTGTTAGAGTTTTAATTAATACCAAAACTATTTGGGTTAATTCAACTAGTTCTTGACTCTATTTCTAAATCTTGATTAATTAGCAAACCTGGCCAATTTGTTTACGAGTCTTCACTGATTTGGGGGAACGGTTAAACTTCGAGAATAGATTAGAAGTCCTAGAGCTATTGTGGAAACTTGGTAGAATAGGAATATGTCTACCAACCTAGGGTTCATATTGATTGGGCAAAACGGTTCAAAAACTTAATTAACATAAGAATATAGTTAGTTGGATATCTTGATTAGCTCTTAATAGTTCTAGAGGATATTAGGAGTATGATCAAGAACAGACTACAAAATATTGGAACTGAACAATAGTTGGATTAGTTTTCAAATTATCTAACAACCCTAACCCTAACATTTAACTAGTTAACTTAGATTTTAGATTTAGTTTAATTGCAACTCTCCTTATTCGATTCATTTAACTAGAATAGTGGATTAGGCGAATTGATTGGTTTTAAACAGCTTTTCCTATGGGATCGATACTCATTCTTTTGAACTATATTACTTATTGGTAGTCATGCGCTTGCGATTAAAGGTGAATTCAATTTTATGCTAACAAGTTTTTGGTGCCAATGCCGGAGAAACGGTTTTGAAACTAACAATTTAACTCTAATTCTTTTTCTCGATTAACTTTCTTTTCTTTTTTTCTAGTGTTTAGAGCCAGAGAACAGGTATAACGTAAGGAGTAAGAAGCTTGACCTGGAACCTATTGACTTCTCAATTGAAAAAACTATACAGAGGCTTAGGTGACTTAAGTTATCAGACCAAAAGATGGACAACCAAAACTGAGATGTTGTCGATGAAGGTGATAATACATACCCAGTAGGGGCTAATTGGCAGCCAAGACGTAGAACTCTCTTAGATTACAGCACACCAATGTCTGAGGCATTAGGAGACAGCATCCGCAGGTGTGCCATTCAGGCCAAAATCTTTGAAATCAAGCCTGCAATGATCCATATGATGCAAAGCCACAAATGCAAGCTATAAACTAAAGCTCAAAGTGTCATGCCAAGACCTCAACCTAAGGTGCTGAATGGGAGGCAACCTATCATAAAAAAAAATAAAAAAAAAAGGAAGAAAAGTGAGACGAGAAAAGAAAATAGTGTTTTTGCGCAGTTGGTTTCTATGCAGGTGATTAAGTTTGAGGAGGAATATGGAAGGGAAAATATGTCGGAGGAGCGTTCGCAGCACAACCAACTAGTCTGTACATCATATCCGACTAGCCAGTTGTAATTAAATTCTGTACAAGAGGCCACCGACTGGTTGGTTCCTAGCTACCAACCGATCGGTTAAATAAAGAGGTTTTATGAGAGCACACCAACTAGTCAGTGTCAACCAACCGATTGGTCGGTGTATAAAACCAGACATGCCGAATGTGAACTGACTGATTGGTTCACTCGAATCGTCCAGTTGGCTAAGTCAAGATGGGTTTTTAAATCCCATTCTTCCCTTTTTCTCCCCTCATTCTTCAAACCCTAAGCCTCATGCAACTTATCCTCTCTCTAACTTGGCCATCACATCATGCATTCGGGGGGGAGATATTGTTGTATCTAGTTTGCTAGTTTTTGGTAAGAATTTTGGTAAGGATCTTAGGATACCTTTGGTTTCTGATTTCGTATCATATTGCTTAGTATTGTGTTGTCTTTTCCTTATAGTTATTTAGGAGTGTTTGATCCTATTGATAAAGGAAAAGGGATAGCATCTGACTCAGACACGTGAGATAAGATCTATGCCTCATCGGGTTCTCCGGAAGTCCTTTTACTTGTTTACTGACTTCGATTTGTGTAATGGTGTATGAATACTTGCAGTTTG
This sequence comes from Passiflora organensis, assembly GCA_019739055.1. Lineage (NCBI taxonomy): Eukaryota > Viridiplantae > Streptophyta > Magnoliopsida > Malpighiales > Passifloraceae > Passiflora > Passiflora organensis. The sequence continues at coordinate 480,375 of JAEPBF010000212.1, read as the reverse complement.
TATACCTACGTTGTGTGGTAATTTCCGAATGTGTTAGGGTATGTTGTGTGCCTATTTTGACGTTGATATTGTGTGTTGGATTATGTATTGTGCTTGTGTCTAGTTGAGGATCCCCTGCTGGATTTCTGTATGTTGTACTTGCTTGTGTTTGCTTGTACTTGTTTGTGTCAAGATTCTCTTTTCGGTAGCCATTCGAGGTAAGTGACCGACGCTTCTAGGGAGAGGGGAGGTACTTAATGGTATGGGAGTTGTATGGGTGATTGTTCATAGCAAGTGCACGCTAGATGCCCCTATCTCAATTCGAGTCCGGACGTGGGATGCTTTGTATCTCAGTTCAAGTCTGTGTAGCAAAATTTCCTATATCTTATTTCGAGTCTGTGTGGCAGGATGTCTTGTATGCCGGTTCAAATCCGGACGTCAGGATGCTCCTTATGCCAGTTCAAGTCAGGACGTAGGGATGTGTGAAGGCCTATTGTTTGTGCTTATGATTCAATGAGTTTCGGGATATATGTGTTTTGTGTTTGTTTGCTGGTTATGTTTATGGTTGAATAGGTTTCGGCCCTACCTATTTGTGTGTGCTTGCAAATTTTTTAACCTTCTATTAGTATATGCATTGATCTTATGTTGATTGAAAGATATTTGATTCGGTTTCTGCAAATCTTATGATGTTATGACTCTACTGAGATTCTTGTAATCTGACTTCCCTTATGTTTCCCCTTTTTTAGGCATAAGTTCGTGATTTACTGATGATACAAAGTTGTGAGATCAAGGTTGCACAGCAGAACGATTTGCATCACATATGCATTGAACATACTTGCTGGTTTTGTTTGCGCATGTTCCCTTATAAGTGAACTATCTTTGCTTTGATTTATGTCCTTTCCCTTCTTGTTCCAAAATTATGATTTTTACAAATGTTGATGTTTTGAGATTCCTTTGGGACTTGTGTGTTATGTTTCCACTAGTTCCAGAATCTGTATAAGTCATTCGCTGATGTTTTCTTTCACTCCATATAAGCCAGAATATTGCTTAATGAAATTACATGTTCCAACCTTTTAAAGCATATAAATGACCTAATAAGATTAAAAATTTGTAAGACTTGAACCTTGTTGGATTCAGATGGATCCTTGTGAGGGCTTGTTTTGGTTCCACGATGGTAAGGGTCCTTATAGGTTGGGTTAAGGCCCTTACAACGGAGAATTTGTGGGAGGTACAGGCTGACCAAAACAGGCAAATAGAGATGTTCCAACAAATGCAGCATTGAAAAATACATGCCTTGCAATACTAGCAGGACTCTAATTAGTGGATGTTTGAACAATTCAGATATCTGAATCTAGGTGGCACACCTCCACTACAATGGGGGGATGATGATCAAGCATCAGGAGGGAGCTAAGTTTGTTGTCTCACTTATCTATCTTTATATTATGTTTATTTCAGTTATTAGAATTTCTGTTTGTTCTATTTCGTGTTCTATTTAAAATATTTTGTTATTGTGTTTCGTTATTTGTTATGTTATGTTGGGATTTGATGCTATGTCTAGGACATCCATTTATCTTAAGTTTTAGGGGATTGGTTTACTTCTGAAAAACTGACAATGAATGTTAGATTTTGTTTAGTATGGTTGATTAAATTTGAACCTAGGATGTGTTGAAATTGGTTTTATAAATTAATTGTGGCATTAGGTTCAAACATTAACCAATATTTAGAGCAGCAAAGCATCAAATTGATTAGTTTATATTGACGAGAAAATTAAGAGGGATGGTTAGTACTAGTTAAGTTATTGGTTAACTCACCAATGTTGTGCATGTAAAAAATACAATTTATGTGCTGAAAGCATTAAAAAAATAAGAGAAAGAAAAAATATTTGCAATATAAATGTAAAAGCATTTATGGTGGGTTAATTCAATAGGACCTTTGAGCTGCACTTTTGAAATTCCAATAAATATTCTGATTGATTTGATGAACTAGTGCATGAGTATTGGGTGTTTTGTAAATCCTAATTTCTTTATTTAAAACTTAAATTAATGCATCTAGGTAAGAATTGAAAGATTTCTGAATTGAGTATTTGTTGTTAGTTATTGATGAAGTGAAATAAGATTGTGTGATCAAAATTATCTGGGTATTGGGTGTTTGTGTTTCTTTATCGAGCTACTTTTGCTAAAGACTAGCAAAGTTTTAAGTTTAAGGAGATTTGATGACTTGTTTTTGACAATGGTCATCCATATAATTTCGATTTGATTTTAGGATAATTGCATGCTAATTTTGTTAATTTAGTAAATATTATGATCATTTGTTGAGTGTTGTGGTTGAGCAGGTGTGCAATGGTTTTGAGAGACAAAAGGCAACATTTTCATATGAAAAATGTACCAAAATATCAAAATTGGAGTTGGCAATTACGAGAGCCAACCAACCGATTGGTTCAATGAGGAATTTTTTCCAAAGACACACCAACCGGTCGGTTCACCTACACCGACCAGTCGGTCAACAAAACTAAGAAAAAAGACGGTGTTGTCGAAGACACACCAACCAGTTGGTTCACCTACATCGACCGGTCAGTTCAACCTGACAAATCTTTCGAATATCAATGGACTGGTCGGTTCACATACATCGACCAGTTAGTTGTACAAGATCAACACCAAAGATATCAGATAAAGACTATCATCGTACAGATAAAGATTATCTTCTAAATTTCTAGTATAAAATAGAGGTCAAAGCAATCAAGCTTTATTTTCAGAGCATGTCATCGATCCATCAGAGATCAAGACTTTGGTAAGTTTGTTTGAGTTTTAATTAGTGCCAAGACTATTTGGGTTAATTCTTTCTCTCTATCTTTTGCAATCTTGATTTATTGACGTAAAATTGGGATTCTAATTTGTTGTGTTCTTATTACAAGTTCTTGACTCTATTTCTAAATCTTGATTAATTAGCGAACCTGGCTAGTTTGTTTACAGGTGATTCTTAACTGATTCGGGAGAACGGTTAAACTTCGACAACATATTAGAAGTCCTAAGGATATTGCGGAAACTTGGTAGAACAAGAATATATCTACCAATCTAGGGTTTATATTAATTGGGCAAAACGATTCAAAAACTTAATTAACATAGGAATTTAGTTAGCTGGGAATCTGGTTTGGCTCTTAATAGTTCAGGAGGATATTAGGAGATTGAAAGATGATCAATAACAAATTACATAACACACATTAAAACATATCAAAACACAATAAGAATCATGGTAAACCAACAAGAAAACATATTAAATCACGCAACCAAATAAGCATAGTATGCGCAAGCAATAGTCAATCACACATATTAACATGCAATCAACAAACAAAACATGCAAATCCCATAATCATGCTTTCATACTTATAAGTCATAATCAATCAAAGAACATGCATAATCAAACAAGGAACATGTAGGCATGCTGCGCATGTAACAAGAAAGTATACATCAATTCACGAAACCAATCATGTCAAAACATGTCCATGCATCAAGCGAGCAATACAAATCATGAAAATTACACAAAAAAAATAACCATGCTCCACTACCAAACTTGTAAGGACCCAAACCCAACCTATAAGGCCCTTACCACCGTGAAACTTGAATGAGCCCTTGCAAGGTCATATTCGAATCTCACAAGGCTCAAGTCAACTAGTTATCAATTTTATTGGTTACTTAAGATGCTTTTAAATGTTGAAGCATGCAATTCATTAAACAATATTCTGGCTTATACAGAGTAAAAGGAACATCATCGAAAAACTTAGATTTAAACTAACAAAGTTCAGTGGAAACATAACAACAAGTCCCAAAGGAATCTCAAACACCAACCAATGTTCATAGCAGAATTCGTAAACAAGAAGGAACAGAAGTTGGAAAGCTAGAAAGAGAGTTCAAACAAAGGATAGAATGTGCAATCAAGTACAATCAAATCCAAAAAGTATGTGCAATGAAAACGTGATGCAAATCGTCCCACCATGCAGCCTTGATCTCACACCTTGATACCACCAGCAAAGCACAAACTTATGCTTGAAAAGGGGGGAAAATAAGAAGGGTGAGATTACAAGAATCTCAGTAAGGTCACAACATCATAAGATCTACAGAAACCCAATCAAACATCTCCCAAACAACTAATAGATCACATAGGCTAGTAATAGGCTCATAAAAAACCAGCAAATAATCACACAGATAGGTAGGGCCGAAAGTAGAAAATAAGGGGAAGGACTCAAAACACTTCTTAGGCAGCCATCACAAGATTGATTCAGAAGCACACAAGCAGCTTATATCACTATCTAATTTCCAAAACCAATGTTTATCTCCATCTGCCTATATTGTCCAAGGTTTTGCTGAAAAAAGGAAAAAATGGTTAGCAAACAAATTACAGCAAACTTTCTTACAATACCTCCCATGCATGGGGCATCCTACATACAAATGTACCCAACCCAAAAGATATGCAGGGCATCCTGCCAAACATCCTGTACCCAACCCCAGTTAATATATAAGGCATCCCACAAGAACCTATACCCAACCCAAGTTACTCGTAGGGCATCCTGTGCCCAACTATATCCAACCCAGAAGCTATGCAAGGCATCCAACGCACAAGTGCTGGGAATAATCACCGTACAGCTCCCAGTTCTGGTAAGCATCTTTCTTCTCTAAGAAACATCAACACTTACCTCGCATGACCAGCGATAAGAGGATCCTGACACACAAGCACATAAGCAAGTACAAGCACATAAAAATCCAGCAAGGCATCCTCAATCAAACACAAACACAAACACAATACACAATACAATATACAACATAAACCTCGAAATAGGCACATATCAAGCCCTATTATATCCTGAAATTCCCAATAGCATAAGCATATAAACCACAAGCATATAAACCATAGTAGGCAAGCCAAAATCACATAATCAAACAAGGGTATCCGGAGAAACTGATGAGGTATAGATCCTACCTCTCAAGTGTCTGAACAAGATGTTATCCCTTTTCCTTTATTACAAGAATAAAAAATACCTAACAACCATAAGGCAAAGACAACACCAATACTAAGCATATAATACTAAATCAGAAACAAAAAGCATCCTTATGATCCTTACCCAATAACCTATCAAAGACTAGCGATCTGGACACAGCAATATCTTCCTCCTAAATGCATGATGTGATGGCCAAGAACCAAAAGAATTAACCTGATTATTCAATCCTTTTTATCATATAAATTTCGACAATCAACCTAGGGTTTAGGGGGAAATTTCGATTTCATAACTAAAAGAGAGGGAGGTTGAGATTTCATCAAATTAAAAGGGGAATAGGTGCCAAACACTCATACAAATAAGAGGAACAAGATTCAAAAGCATTAGAAAGAGGAATCAAAATCGACACACATATCTAGGTAAGGAATTTCGGCAGCAATAATAAAAGAGAAAGACAAACCTTTTGATGATGAATTCAAGATAATAAAAAGGTAGCACGAAAAGAGGATTCCAACAAGCTATCACACGCAGAAATCTGATGAAGGATTGATGAATTTCGGTTAGGATTCGGCCAAGAGGGAGAGAAAGAGAAAGAGTCTGTGTTTTTGTGAAATAAAAGAGAGATTTAGGTGTGAAAATGAGGTTAGGTCGGCCACTTACTTATAGGTGCCTAACGAGATTTAATTAAGAGATAATTCTCTATTTTTAAGTTTAGAAGGATAAGATAGGATTAAAGGATAAGCTTTCTAGAAGATTTCACTAAAAGATAATTCTATTAAAAGGATAATTCTATTAAAAGGATAATTCTATTAAAAGAGTAATTCTATTTAAAAGGAAGAATTATCTAATACTTTGGATAATAAGGGATAAAACTAAGGATAATTAACACAGAAATACCATAATTAAAATAGGATTAATTAGGCTACAACCATTTTAGGCATCACGCACTCATTTCTTCAAGAGTAAAATGGTCATTTCAACTGCATTGGTACCTAGGTGTCATTTCTAACACACAAACTTTTAGGACATCTAACCCATTAAGGAATAGGGTCTTACAGAATACTCATGCACTAGTTCATTAAATCATTCAGAATGTTTATTTGAATTTCAGAAATGTAGCTCAAAGGTCCTATTGAATTAACCCACCGTAAGTGCTGCAAACATTTTTTCTTTCTCTTATGCTTTTGTAGCTTTCAACACATAAAGTTGTATTTTCTTACTTAACCAATAACTTGGTTAACTATCCCTCTTAATTTTTTTCTCAACATAAACTAATCAATTTGATGCTTTGCTGCTCTAAATATTGGTTATTATTTGAACCAAATACCACCTTTAATTTGTAAACCAATTTCAATACATCCCAGGTTCAAATTTAATCGACCATACTAAACAAAATCTGACATTCATTGTCTGTTTTTCATAAGTGAACCATGCTCTAGAGCAAAGATAAATATGAGGAGATCCCCGTAGTCTATGATTGCAAACAGCTTCAAGCACAGTGGGCTTTCTGCAACCAAATCGCATAAAAGGACAAAAAAATATAGGTAGAGGAAAGTACGATCAACTAAGATTATAGAGCAGCAATTTAGACACTTATTATGAGTCATCTGATGTCAATTGAGAATCTTTTGAATCCAATAGAGGAATCGCAAAAAGCGCATCAATAATTAACAAATGAGGAGCATATAGATTTGGTGGTAGATAGCAATGACAACACAAGTGAGATGGAAGAAGAGAGTATCGGTCAAGACAATACAGTTTCTAGTATTCGTGATCAGCAGCATGCTATGCACATAGTGGTATAGATGTTGGACGTTGATAAAGTGAAGTAAAGAAGTGTGTGGATACCGATGACAATAGAGGTGAGATGGAAGAAAAGAGTGTTAGTCAAGACAACATAGTTACTAGTCTTCGCGACCAGCTGCACGCTATACATATGATGGTAAATATGCTAGACATTGGTAAAGTGAACTAACAAAGTGTACTGAGAATATTACGTCATCTATAGAATATACTAAAAACCCAAAAAACGTACCAGACATTGTTGGATACATGGATAAACAAAATAACGACAACCTTTCAAAATTAATAAATACTTAAGATTTTATTAATTATTAAAAATTAAAAAAATATTAATTATAACAAAGGAACGACATCGGTGGATGCAAAACTTATAAGTTATTGGAGGATATTAACTTTTAGAGTATTAAATTTGAGAAGTCTGATTGTATGTTTATATAGATGTTAGTTTGGTTAGTTAGGTTAGTGTAATTCTTAATTTAACCTTATCTTTAACTTGTCTTTTATTTAATCGGTATTATCTTTGAAATGTTAGGTTTATCTACTTAATTATTTTATTTAATCTAATGATTTTTAATCTTATTGAAAAGTCGTAGACCTAATTTAACTAACCTTATTACATAACATAATAACATGTCTGAACATAATCGTATGTTATAAAACTAAATAAATTATAACATAATGTATTAAATTATAACACATTATAGCATAAACTTTTATAAAAATATCATCAAGTTTACTAATTCTAACGTTTTCAATTCCAATCTTTTCTCACGTTTTCATCCATGCACGTACCAGTGAATGCAAGAAGTTAACATTTAATGATAAGAAAAAAAATGAAACAAAAATACAAACACCTACTTCCAACGAGTCCAAGGTATACACTTCGGGCGCACACAGCTTGTCGCTACTGATCTATCTCGACGCATAAACTATCCACAATGCAGATTCAAAATAAAATAACATAAAAGTTGTACATAAATCACATCATAAACAAAACCACACAGACACAGCGTATGGAATCAATCTATCCATCGCATAAGCAGACCAAAGACAGATAAAAAAGAGACAGGGCACTGGTTAGAATAAGCCGGCCTATTTCAATAAACATCAACTATATACTTTGATCGAATGATTTTGGTGCTCACTAAACCCCCTTCACTCAATTCCATATCGGCCTTCACCAAGACAGCATAGCTTAACATAAAATGTTTAGCAAGCTCGAAAAACAGCCTTGCTTGGGATTGTAGCATCTTGCTTGCCAACCTGAAATGAACTGCCAACCTATCCAGCCAGCACTTGGCACACAATGAATGCTGACATTTTAAATGACCTACAAAGACTAGCAACTTTTCACAAACCGTTACTGGAAGCAGCACTGCCTGCTATTGTGTTGCTTGTGGTTCCATTACTGGTTTTGCTGATGATGCCCTTACCAAAATATTCTGCAATCACAGAAAACCCATCCTTGGAACTCTTCACTTGCTGTAAAAATCTATCTTCATCCTTGGAATTCTGTTCCAGACTTCTCTTCATTTCCAGAACAGCTCTGTACTCGGGAGCACACTCGGGGCATTCTTTTTCATTATCGCCAAGGCAACGTTGATGGAAGGAGTGCATGCACATAAAGTGGACAGCAGGAAGATCAAGTGTGAAAGTGCACGCACTGCACTTGCTGAGCTGAAATATCCTAGCATTTGTCCTTAGATCCTGAATCTCTTTCCTCATTGCCGATGTGTCTTCCTGCAGGATTAAACAACTCCTGAATACTTTATACTTCTTCTAAAAGTAAATAATTTGAATGGGAAGGAGTGTCGCAATTTGTTCACTTTGAGGTTAGACCAAGTTCAAAATGAGAACAAATATATCTGCAATAATTCACAACAATAACCAAGAGCTTCACATATGACAATGATGTATGCATGCTTGGATCATGTGAAATAATCAACAAGCAACACCACTGCTTTAAATAAAGCTCACCTCCACGGCTACTCAAGGGGGAATATTTTACAATCAAAAGGTGTAAACAACAATAAATCAACAAAAAAAAAAAACACAACATGAACCTGATATTTCTCAATAGCTTGCCGGTCTTCTTCGATCAGTTTTGACTCCTGCTCAAGCTTCCGAGCAAGATAATCCTTTATGACAGACAGCGTAAGGCATGGATTTCTTGACAGTGTTTGGAGCACAATAATAGGAGGCAAAATGTCGTTTCTTTCAATATAAGTAAGAACTTCTTTCACTTCCTCAGAGCAATCTTCTCCAAGTTCACCAAAATACTTCATCAAATCGGCCCAAAGAGAAGGGTCACCTCCCTTACCAGAATCCCCCAGTCTTTTACAGCATGCTATCAATCCCTTGTGGTCGTGGGCCTGCATGTAGCAAGCAATAACCTCTTTGTAAAGTTTCATCTTCTCATATAGATACAGAAGCCCATCTCTGAATGCATTCATCTCACAGAGAATGATAGCAAGATCAACGTCATAAAGTGGATGCTCCAAGTCAGAAGGCCATGCACTCTTCAGCAAGAGGAGCCCCTTCTCGCGCCTTACTGGACGATCTTTTTCCAGGTATGCCTCCTTATGACCAGGTACATTCTCACTGAATTCAGCTTTTGTCATCACAGGAGAAGCTTGTAGAGAAGGATCTATGCCTTTGCTGGCTTGTGAAACTGATGGGAAGTTCAAGTCATTTGACAGGTATAACTCCAAAAGTGTATTATGGATTTCTACTTGGGCAGGAGAGTCTTTCACCTTGTCGGTATATTTTTCAAGAAAGTCCATGAGAGATTGTGGATAATGGAAAAAAATGTTAAGAAAATCAACAGGAGATGGCAACATGGATAAGTATGCACTACTTGAAGATCCTTTCTTTGCCAGTTCAACATCTTCAGTACAAAGCCTCATCAGTATCTCGATTGTTTCAGCCGGTTTATGTTCTATGAGAATTTTGCCATATTCTTTTATAGTGGCACCTGCTTGACTTGACTCAAGGCTTCTGATGTACTGCAATGCTTCATCATATCTGCCAAGGTCTTCAAGCAAGATCTTTAAATATAATTCATGTCTCCCAGCCTTCTGGGCCACATACATTGCATGCTCATGGTAATTGGCTGCTCGACAGACCCTTATTGCAGTTTCCACATCAAACTTATGTTCCCCAACTCCATCCTCACTTTTAATAAACAGATTCAGCTTTTCAACATCCTTCAGTTTTGTATAGCAGTTCAAGAGAAGAGTCGTATGGTCTTTAGAAGCAAGTCCCTTCTCGTGTAACTTCTCCAGGTAATTTGTAAGATTGTAAATTCTCTGGGCATCCAGAAACTTCTGTATGACATATGAAGGTTCAAGGTGACCAATGGTGCTGATGTACTGGGACATAGCCTCATCATAATCTTGTTTGCTGTACAGATGATCTCCATATTTTCTTAGCAGTTCTGCAGTAGCGGCAGCATCAGCCTGCTGACTTTGAACAAGATTGATGGCCACGGTATACAGATTTTTCTTGAAGAGCATATCTAACTTGCTCTCCATATCCTTCTCCCCAATACACAAAGCAGACCTGTCTGCCATTATAAGGATAATGTTGCCCCATTCACAAAGCATATGAGAAACTTCTTTGACCACTAGACTGTGAGCTATTAAACGATTCTTCAAGTCATAAACGTTAAAGCTATCTCTCCCACTTCTTTGATCTGAAATAACACATAGCAGGTAACCACGAAACCATCCCAGAAACTTCTTTTCTCCCTCAAATGCCCAACAAGGACCACGTCCATCCACTTCATAAAAATACACAGCTTCAGGCCTGCCAATAATGAACTCCTGGTAACAGAAACACATAAAAAAAATCCCGCAAACTAAATCAATCAACTCAGAAAAGCAACAAAAACAAAATGACAATTTTACAAAAGAATGTTTCAGGAAACTTCATACCGAGCGATCACTCATTGCTACACTAGTCACAGTAGACCCAATCTGATCAAGGGTTTGCCGCCTGGGAGGCTGGTTATGCAAGCTGAACAAACTCACGGAATCCGGCGTCACAGCAAATAACTGAAGCGACTGACCATCCACCCTAAATCCAAGACCCGTAACGGCCGAAGCACCATCAACCTGAAGCTTGAAACGCGTAATGCGCTCCCTGGCAATGTCCCCTTTGATACAATAAATACAACCATTATCCAATCCAATAGCAATCAGCAGTACAGGCGGAGCTTCCTCCATCACTAGAAACGACGTAATCTGCACCAACACCGCAGCATAATTTCAATTTCCAAACAACCAAAATGAGGTGCAGAACCAATTAAAAGACAAAACCAGTGACTAACAAACAACCTTTGCTTCGGGGAACTGACTGGTAAATATCCGCAAAATTCCAATGCAATCAGGAGCAGTTGTACTTGAGCCCTCAGGCTGCATCTTATCGAGATCGAAAACCTTGAGACACATCGCCGAGGACTGCGGAGATATTTGCTCATCTTCCCCAACAGTAACAAGGAAGTTACGTTGCTGGTCCATCAAAAATCATATCAAACTCCAATTGTTGCAGAAAAAGGAAGGAAGAGCAAGTTACAGGCTTAGCATTTAGCACTACGTTGGAGTACCTTGAGCTGTTGGAGGAAGAGAACGGAGGAGGAGTGGGGCTGGAAGGAGAAATTGAACTTGAGGCCGCGATCGAGGAGGGTAACGGTGCCATCGTCGCAGCCAATCACGACTTTACCTCTGCCGCTAGAGCAGCACTCGATCTTCCCGGTGACGTCATCGGGGATAGAGCTTTTGCCTCCGTATTTGTCCTCAAAGAAGTCGAATTTTCTCCACTGGTACATTGGTTGCTCTTTTTTGATTGTTGAGTTCCGGATCAGGAATCCAATCCAGGGAGACAAATAGTTTGTTGTGTAGGAGGGGATGGCGGTTTGTGGGACGTTAACGATGAACAAGGCAAAACGACACTGCTGCGACGTCGTGGAACTGCTACTGTCTCTCGGACTGGATTTAATCAGGCTTCTCGTGATGGGCAATAGGAAAAAAACGAAAGAGAAAAAGAAAAGAAACTCGAAGCCAATGATGGGCTTACGGCGATGCTTTATTGGGCCTAGCAGGTCAATAACCGACGTTTACTTCTTCTTTTTTATAAATAACTGCCGTTTACTTCAATATTGATTTTATAGATGAGATGAGATGGGATGAGCATTCACCCGTCCCGACCCGTCCCGTCCCATCCGGTGCGCCCCGTTTAAAAGGATTTAATGATTGGATGTGCTAAAGAAAACATGACCCACGACAATCCCAGCCGTCAAACGTCACATTCTAAACAACTTGCGATGTGAAGCCAACGGCTGAGGATTGTTGCAGTTTGGATAGAGATTTGCATGGGGATAAATGCGGGCAAAAATATATCCTTGTTGAGAAAATTCGACTTTATTGAGGACAAATCTCAAAAATTGGAAAAGCAAGAAATCTTAACTGCTGGAAAGATTGGCCGGCGATTTAACAGAGAGGTTGGTCCGGCTCTAATGGAGCAAGCAATATGATAATTAGCTATGTGTCAGATCATTTCGAACGATTTTGATCCCAAAAGAAAAAAATTCCAACTATTTGCGAGATTTGTTGACAATATGGCATAAAGCGATGGGGGAGAGAGAGACATCAATCACGGATAAGTGTAGTTGGCAGATAGGATTTGAGGGGAGAACATGGAGTTTCGGTATGCGTTATATTGACGGTTATAGTGGAGTAGCTTTAAGATTCATCGGGATTATCTGTATGATTTACACTATTCAGTCATAAATATTATTTTATAATATTCAATCACCTATCACTCAGCATCCACCAAGTAAATTGGGATTGTCAAGAGGATAAATAGTCATTTTATCGTTCCAGTCTTTCACTTAAAAATCAAAATTTAGCCCCCAAATTTGAATTTCGAACCAGATATATAAATACAATCTTATCTGTTACCACACAATTTGGCCATCTTCAACGCAATCTACAAGATTCACCATATAATCTGTATGACCCATGATTTTTGTTACAATCTTCAAACCCCAAATGAATATTCATAAATTCCACTTTTCTATTCCAAAAAACCGAGTTTGTAGATCAGAGGAATATCCAATCTTGAAGCCACCCACCAGTCCTCAATATTTTAGTAAGACATTTGATAATTTGGTTTTGGGTACCTCATGTGATGTGACATGATTCTATTAAAATGATAGATATTACATTCGTCATAGTGGGTGTGTATCTCATGTAATGTAGTCCGATTCTATTAAATGGTAGACATTACATGCTCATTTGGGGTGTGTACCTCATGTGATGCGACCCGATTCTATGAAATGGTGGACATTACATACGTCATATTGGGCGTCTACCTTATGTGATATGGCCCGATTCTATAAAATGGTGGACATTACATACGTCATATTGGGCGTCTACCTTATGTGATGTGGCCTGATTCTATTAAAATGGTAGACATTATATTCGTCATATTAGGTGTGTATCTCATGTGATGTAGCTCGATTCTATTAAATAGTGGACATTACATGCGTCATATGGGGTGAGAGTACCTCATGTGATGTGGTCTGATTCTATTAAATGGTGGACATTACATATGTGGGTGTATCGCATGTGATGTCGTTATATTGTTAATAAAATCACAATCATAATGAATATTAACCGTGAACAATCAATTCCCTGATAAATATCAGTTACCAACAAAATCAAAGACATTAAAAGTTCCAAAAGATTAGCAGACATATCAAAATACAGGAAATAAACAAACACCATACTACGCCAAAATATTTCAAGTATTCAGTACAATCGGGGTATACATCACCCTTTAAAATGGTGAGCTCCATACCAAAACATTAACTTTTCTATCTAATTGACAAATTCTTATCAATATCCACTCCCCACATTCTTGACACCGTTTGTTTTTGTAACATAATAATGAAGCTTATTGAGAAGAAAAACCACTGTTAACAGACATCCGCAAGTAAAAAATAACATAATAGTACATACATAGTATTAGGTACATACCCAATGTCCCATATTACATATATTACATCACACAAACAAACACTAAAACCATAACATTATACAATATGAACAACGTTACCTAATATCAATATATTCACAAAATTTCTAAGGCAAACTCTGCATAAATTACTATCCATAACCAAATTATCCAATGTCTTACCAAAATATTGAGCACTTACTTGGTGTGTCCTCTGATCTACAACCTGAGTTTTTTGGGATAGAAAAGTGGAGTTGACAAATCAATAAAGATTTGTGGGGGGCTTGAAGAGTTGGTTAAAGATTGCCTAAAAAATCATAAGGAGCTTGAAGAGTTGGTTAAAGATTGCCTAAAAAATCATAAGGGGCTTGAAGATTTATAAAAAATCATGGGTTCTGCAGATTGTATCTATATATAAAAACCTAATTTAAAATTCAAATTTGGGGACAAAATTTTGATTTTTGAGTGAAGAACAAGAAGGATAAAAAGACCATTTAACTTGTCCAAATTTAAGTTGTACTGACAATGACAATCCCAATTTGTTGAATGACAGGTAACTGGATCTTATAAAATAATATTTATGAGTGGGTAGTATAAATTTCAAGTGGTACTCCCAATACACCTTAAAACTATCTGTTATATTGGTAGAATAGAAAGATTGTAATTTGCTGTCTAATTGACGACACCTGGCTGCCATGCAAACCGCTGGATAATCCACACATAAAAGAGTTTTAAACTTTTTAACCCACAGGCAGACCAAACTGGAAAAAAACTGCTTTGTAACAAAGTACAACAAATCACGCCCACTAACTCCTACACCTGGGGCCATCACCAATTACCAAGATTTTTTATCATCCTCATTTACTGGATCGGATAAGAGGTGACACTTATTTTTTGTTACGAAGGTAGAAGGATATACGTATGTATAACCATGAGTTGATATCCTCAAAAAACAAAAACATCACGTGACGATTCTAATAAATTAAGAAAGAACCAACAAAGAACGCCGTGGTTTTCCCACCAAAGCCGACAGATATGTTGATTTTGTCATTCCGTTTCCGAAACAAGACACGCCGCTTTGGTATTTCCGGAAAAAGAAGAGAGAGATCCAGTATATATTTAAGGAGAGACAGACCAAATGATTAAGGGCAGTAATGTAATTTCGGTCCAGGGTACAGTTTCGGAAATCTAAAAGAAATTCCAGCCACCAACATGCAGAGCCGGAGTACAGAGGTAGCCCAGAGCCCAGAGGAAAGAAATGCAATAAAGAAATTGTTATGAAAATGTTATTATTACTCTAATTACATATTGTTTGTGTTTGTGTTTGTGTTTGTGTTTGTGTTTGTGTTTGGGAGTGTGAGACAGCGAGTTTCGTACTGTATATAATAAATATTTATCGTACAGTATTATGTGTTGATTTGAACTAAAGACAAGGCGCCCTTTAAAGCTAATCGCTTCTGTCATCTTTGCCTTTTTCAAGAATGCTGTCGTTAGTGTGTGAAGAAAATTGAGAGGGAGTGCAAGTATTAGTAGAAGAAGAAGAGGAAGAGGACAAGGAAGATAAAAGATTTTTAAAAGAAGCAAAAGAAACGAGAGAGAAAAATATAAAACTGAGTTTATGTACAAGAGTTGTCAATCTACCATGGCCGTGAAGGAAGAGATGTGTGCCTTCTTGGCTTGGTTGTTTTGAGTTGCTACCCTTCGTCTTCCTCAAGCATCCCTGGAGTTTTTCCCTCTCCCGGGTTTTGGAACAACTTGGCTGCAGGTCCTGCTCTTTTGTCTTGTTACGCTGTTCTTGTTTGAATTTTTCTCGGTCGTGGGTCATCTCTCAAACGTTCCAAAACTTTTGAATTATGGCCTCCAAGTCCGTCCTTGTGGTTATTTTCGCCAATTTATTCTACTGTTAATTAGGGGATATCCGGTTGTTTACTTGTAAGAGTAAATGCTTTGGCCGATTTGGCAGTGTTTTTTTGGGATTTGCTTCTGGAAATTGTTGTATTCCTTCACGGCGACATGAAATGATGAGGAGAGAGCATATGATATCAGCCTCGACTTTAATTTTTTTTTAAAAGTTTTTCTGATCTTATTAGTCGGTCAGTGCCCTTATTTTGGAAATGATGGTTTCTGAGAAAATTGGAAAACCATGATTGAGCGCTCAAGTTGTGTTCCGTGGAGTTGTTGCAACTTTGACTTTAGGTCTTGTGTGTGTGTGTGTGTGTGTGTTTGTGTTTTTTCTAATAAGAATCCCAAGCAAGGAAGGAGGTTTCTGATTGCTTTACAGCAGGCAGTACTGTCCCTGTGAAATGGTGTGTTTCTTCAAGCACAACACTTATCGTTTTGTGATTTAGTTTTTTCTAATTAAGGAAACAATCATCTGTATCACTTACTGTTCTCCTTGCGTGAAGTGGTCATTTTTCCAGCTTTTCCCCTGCATCAACTTTTCTCAAATTGCGCTGTCAGTTGGAGCTTTTTCCATATGTATTTTTTGGTGTAAATGGTAGCCTCTTTTAGTCAAAGAGTATATATGGTGAGCGACATAGAAAAACAAAATTGTCGCCAGAAAACACTATTCTGTTCTGATATATGCACCAACAAACTTGTATTCTTGTCTGTCTTGAGAGTTGGTGAGATCCGGGCGGGCTTGTATGCAAGATTTTGTAATGGACTTTGTTCTGTAGAATTCTGTCATGTTTTGTTTTGTTAGTGTTATTCTCATATAAAACTCTTCTAACCGTATGCTTCTCATTTTACTGTTGTTGCATATTCAGGGTTGAGAAATCAGATGGATTTTACGGAAGCTACAAAAGTGGTCTACAATAGAATCCAGAAGCTAGAGCCTGAAAATGTCTCTAAGATTATCGGATTTCTTTTGCTGCAAGACCATGGAGAACAAGAGATGATTCGACTGGCATTCAGTCCTGATAATTTGATTTATTCATTCATTAACAGAGCGAAATCCCAGCTTGGGCTGAACAAGCCGCCTGTGTCTTCTCCCATACCCATCCACCCACTTGTTTTGGATGTTCCTCGGCCGTTTACTCCTTACTCGACCACTCCTTCACATCCACTGTCCTCCCCAGTACTGCACAAGCCTGCTGCAGCTTCTTACTGGGATGCCCACATAACTGGCGAGCAGCAACAGATGCACAGCTCTGATTTCACTCGGCCTGCTTACTCAGAGCCTGTTGCTGACGACTATCGCCTTGAAAATCAACTGCAGTTGTTGACTTTGGATGATCAGTCAGAATTTGCTAATGCTTCTAACTCTGACTACCCTTCTTCCTCCTCCTCCTCCTACTACTCGGAAGCTGCAGTTGGATCTAGAGCTAGCAGAAGGTCTCCAAGCTTGGCTGAGTTCCCTGTTAAGGTTTGCCACTACTATAGTAAAGGATTCTGCAAGAATGGAAGTAACTGTAGATATATTCATGTCCATCCCGTGTCAGAGATTCATTTCGGCCCAAATGCAAATGAAATTGCAAATGAAGAATACGTTCTCTCGCCACTTTCTCTGGAAAAGCTCGAAACTGAGTTAACCGAGCTCTTAAAATCAACAAGAGGGATGCCTGTATCCATTGCTTCTTTGCCAATGATGTATTATGACAAGTATGGAAAGACGCTTCAGGCCGAGGGTTACATGACCGAGAGCCAGCGACATGGTAAGGCTGGCTATAGTCTGACAAAGCTTCTGGCTCGATTAAAGGGCAGCATTCGACTGATTGACAGGTGCAGTGTGAGCAAGGTTTGCAGTTTTCTTTGCTCCTCACGTCTTTTTATACCAATGTATATTATCTATTGGGCGTGGTCTGTGGCAGGCCTCACGGTCAACATTCAGTCCTACTGGCAGAAGATGTTGCCAAGTATATGGAGTATGGTGGCGAGAGAAATGACCCTGGGGGGATTGTGGCCGGCTCGAGACAGATCTATCTTACCTTTCCAGCTGAAAGCACCTTCACGGAGCAAGATGTTTCTAACTATTTCAGGTTAGGCAACTCAGATCCTATGATTCTCATTTTCTTATTTTAATTAAGTTTTCATTCTTAGAAAATATGAGTCTGAGAAAAGGAAAAAAAAATAATAACAATTATGTGGCAGCAAATTTGGCCCGGTTCAGGACGTCAGGATTCCATGCCAGCAGAAAAGGATGTTTGGATTTGTGAGTTTCAGCTTTGTGGAGACAGTGAAGCAAATATTGGGAAAAGGGAATCCTCATTTTGTTTGTGGGGCTCGTGTTTTGGTAAAACCTTACAGGGAGAAGTCAAAGCTCGTTGATAGGTAAAAGTGAAAAGAGTGATTGGGTTGAAGGTGAAGAAGCATTCCCCATTTTCCCTGCTATAGAGAGAACAATTTAATTTAATTTAATTTAATTTAATTTAATTTAATTTAATTTTGTATTTGTCAGGAAGCACACAGATAAAATGCAGCAGCCAATGTTTAACAGCCAGCATTTCATAGATGGAGATTCTGAGCTTCCCTCATGTGCGATGAGTCTTCAAAGCAATATAGTTAGTTTATTTCTGTAATCCATCCTGTGTCTGGCATTCCTGAGCATTTCTCTCGTTGGGTTAACTGTCAGTTTCCGGGCAATCGAGATTGTTGAGGAAGCAGTTGATGGATGAATATGAACACGAACATGAACGCGAACATGATGCAACACCCAAGCTTCTGGATCGTCAAGCTTTTTTTGGCTACTCAATGAATGGATGGAAGTTCTCAGCAGCGGCGGCGGCAGCAGGTTGACCATCTTCCATTTTCAACTAATATAATTACTAGGATGTTGCTAAAGTTTTCTAAAATTTATCTATTGCCACATTGTTTAGCGCATTCAGAACAAGCAGACTTCCCTTCTGTCCACCCACAGCAAGCTGAGTTCCCACCTTCAGAGCGTTTCCATTATTTTCTGGACGTTCTAAACAGCAGGTCCTCCAACGAGAGCAAAGTGAGGCATATAAGCACTCATGCTCATTTGAATGAGCAAGATAGGTAAGAGACTCCCGCCCGTGAACTCAAATCAATGTGTCCATTCTTAGTTTTGTGATGTTTTGATTTGTTTTGGTCTGTTTTGGTCTGGTCTGTCTCTCGCAACCAGCCAATCTCTAAATCACAGAAACTGATCCCAAATAGCATTTTCTGACTATTTCCGGATATTGACAGGCAGCTTTTGTAGGTCATAACATTACAAATCCTCTGCCGGTACCTGGTGGAGCCAAAATAATAGCACAGGAGACAGACAAACAGAGAGACGTATTCAGAAGGTTGATACGTTACAGGTTTCAAAGCTTTTTACTTTTTTTTTATACTGAGTTGAATACAATCACAGAAGCAAGCAAAGAAGTAAAGGATATTATATTTAAAATCATCGTTTGTGTACAGTTTAGTTTATCCCCAGTTCATCGGGGAGTATCTCCAGAATCCTGGGTATCTTCTCTTGCCGCTAAGTTACCTAATCAACAATCCTGGGTATCTTAGTTAACTCATTAGCTATTACATCCAATCCTGGGTATCCTGGGTTTCCTCAGTATTCATTCCACCCTCCCATCTGTGAGCCTCTCTAATTTTTATTTTTGTGCGTCGACATTTTGAAAAATCTCGGTAACAGGATACCTAAACTCTCATCCCTATCCCACACCTCATTCCAAAACTAATATTGTCTTCTTAACCCACACCCTCAACCCATCTTTTTGTTTATACAACTCACAATATCTTTTCATGTATTAGACATATTAGACATATTCATTGTATTCATTTCAATTCCAGCTTCTACCAATCTTAGACTGTACAAATCCATAAACATCTTCGTCCACACTCTATTGGTATCCACCCTCTTTCCCATGTTTCGGCTCTCCTCGGATTAGTACATTGTTCTACTCACTTTCCCCTTTATTTAGCTTTACTGTAGTTAATACTGATTAAGGCACTTTAAAATAATTAACCTTCAACCTTAAAACAATCGCAAAGCATCTTATGATTCTCTTCAAGTTATTGAGTCCTCTAATATTATCCCTACTAAAGACGATCACAGCATCATTGTAGATGTGGCATATGAAATACCACCCAGCTTGACACCTTAATAATTCCTTCCTCTTCAGCCCTTAAATTATATTTTAAAATTCGAACTCTAACCCAATTCAAAATCTATTATCTTTTTAATAATTAAACTCATTATATATCTATTGGATTTTTGGATTACCATCCATTATTAATTTATTTATATTAAATATATATTGTTTAAAAAATAATTAATAAATTTTAATATCAATTATTTATGTATTAAAGTATACAAATATATTTTAAATAAAAATATTAAAATTTATTATAATTATAATAAAAAATTAATATTTATTAACAATTAAATTATTTCTAATATATAAATTTTAAAAAATAACTATTATAATTTAATCTTTTATTTTCAACAATATATATTAGAATATAATAAAATTATTATGATGATATATATTTTCTTATCAATTCACTAACTTTGGATGACATTATAAAATCTTAAGAATAATTATAAAACAATATTTTTTCAAAAAATAATAAATAGTCTTAGTACTTTTCTATCTTAATATATTTATAATTCAGGAATAAAAATTATAAAAAATAAGTATTGAGTTTTGAGATAAAAAATAATAATAATAATTAAATAAAATAAAATAATAATAATAAAAATTTTATCATAATTTTTTTTTAAAAATAAAATATAATTTTATTTTATATTTCATGGGATGACATTTTATGAGATTAACACTATGATAAATAATAAAATATAATAATAATAATAATATTAAATTAATTAAATTATATATATTTTTATAATTTTTATTATATATATATATATATAGACAAATCGAGTGGATTTCTATAAAATCCATTTTTACCCATATCATTATATTATTTTGGATTTTGGTACAAACCTAGCCAGCTCGGGTTAAACCCATATTGATCGGGATATGGGTCAGCGAATATCCATGGGTTCGGATAAAAATTTCTATCCCTAAACTTTTGCCATGTAAAATTATAGAGTCGGCGACCCATTTTTTTTTTGATAAGAAAGCTCAGGAAAAATATATTAATCTCCTGGTCTGAAAAAGCAAGACCCAATACAATCTTTATGCATCAAAGAAATAATACTAGAAGGAGGCATTGCAAATCTATGGACTCCAGTGCTAACAAAACGCCCCATATGGGCAAGTGTATCTGCTATTGCATTAGCCTCCCTGAAGATGTGCTCCAAGTGAACAGAGGAAAAGCTACTAAGCAGAACATCGCACTCACGAACTAGGTGATGTGCTGGTTTGGATGGTAAGAGGTTGAGTAAGGTATCCACAGTCTCCCAAGAATCAGTTTCAACTTGGAGAGAAGTGAGATGCAACTCTTTTGCTAAAGCCAAGCCGGAGTGAAGAGCCCCAAACTCAGCCTCCCAAATCGATGAAGGACCAATATTCTGTGTGAAGCCAGCGACCCAAGCTCCTCTATGATCCCGAATGACACCACCAGCATAGCCTAAACCAGTAGTTGGGTCATAGGAGCCGTCACAATTGAGCTTGAAACTGCCATCAATGGGGGGAATCCAACGAACCCACTTACCGAGGCGTGGGGATCTACCAATCTGCGCCCTGCAAAGAGATGAAGTACACTGTAAAAATTCCATGACAGTATATTTAATAATAGGTACCTCCCTGCTTTCTGCCGGACAACTATCATGGAACACCAATTGGTTCCTCCAGCGCCATAGCAACCAAATAGTCGTGGCAAACATCAGGGGCCAGGAATTGGAACTAGAGGTAGTATCCCCCGTGGTTGACAGATTAGCTGCAATCCAGTCCTCCAGGTCCAATTGGAAGAAAATAGGGCGAAGGGCTGCAGGGATAATGGCACCCCACACACGAGCTGAATGTCTGCAATCACGTAGAGCATGTAGAGTGGTCTCGGCTAAGCCCATGCATCTCAGACATTTCTCATCCTGCACGACCTTCCTCATGTAGCATAAATGTTTAGTCGGAATCCTATCATGGGCCACCGTCCATAGAAAACCTTTAACTCTCTCCGGTGTCTCTAATTTCCAGATACGGCCCCATAAGGCTTTGAGCTCCTGATCTTCATCCTGTTGTAGTATGGACACGGCAGATTTGATGGTGAAAGTTCCACTGGCAGAGCCTGTCCATAAAAGCTGGTCCTCATTTTCCCTATGGTGGATAGGAGACATCTGGGCAATCTGCATACAAGCATAGGTAGGGAGAAGATGACGAAACTTCTCCCAACTCCATTCTCCATTTGCCTGCATAAACTCATTGATGGTGGCATCTTGAAGTGGAGTAGGAATATCCTGCAAAGCCACATTCATGAGTATATCAGAATTAGGTAGCCATTGATCCTTAAAGAAACGAATATTGACACCATTTCCAAGTGACCAGGATACTCCCTGTGCTATCAGGGGCATGACTCTGGCTAGAGCCCTCCAGGTATTTGAGCACCCAGACTTAGCAATCACATTACTCGGATTCATCTGCTTCAAGTTATATTTTGCCTGTAGCACCTTGGACCATAGCCTGTCCCCCTCGGTGAGGAACCTCCATCCCAGTTTCATAATGAGTGAGATGTTAGTTTCCTTTGTGCTCCTGAGACCTAAGCCACCCTGGTTCTTTGGTCTTGTCACCTCTTCCCAAGCAATTAGGTGAATCTTCCTCTTGTCAGGACTGGACCCCCAGATGAAGTCTCTCGTGAGTCTGTCCAGTTCCTTGCATACACGTTCTGGCAGAAGCATCGATTGCATGGTATGGGATGGGATGGCTTGTAGGAGGATTTTGCCAGCGTCACACGTCCCGCAAAGGCCAAATTCCTAGTTTTCCAGGTAGCCAGTCTATTCCTCACTTTGTCCTTTAGTTCCTGAAAAAGAGAGACAGTTTTCCTTCCATGAATGAGAGGAACACCAAGATATTTGCCCAAATTATTTGCTATTTTAAAACCAAGAAGATCAGACACTTCCCTTTTCTGAATGAGACTTGTGTTCCTGGAGAAGAATATCCTGGTTTTTCCATTATTGATCCTCTGTCCTGAGCTTTGACAGAATCTCTCCAGAGTATCCTTTATTCTTTCAGCCTGAGACAGTGAAACAGACGAGAACAGGAAAATATCATCTGCGAAAAATAAGTGAGAGAGAGGGGGACCTTTCCTTCCAAGACGGATAGGCTTCCAACCACCACCAGTAACCTCGTCATTGATTAGATGGGCTAGCCTCTCCATACATAACACAAACAGATAGGGGGACAAGGAATCCCCTTGCCTCACTCCTCTTGAAGGATAGAACATATCTGACATACCACCGTTCCATAATAACCTCATAGAAGGAGTAGATATGCAACTCATAATTCTAGCAACAAGGAGATCAGGAATGCCTGTCATGTTTAAGGTCTCCTCAATGAATTCCCATTTTAGCCGGTCATAAGCTTTCTCCAGGTCAATCTTGATAGCCATCCATCCTTCTCTTCCTGTTTTTCTACTCATAGAGTGGATGACCTCCTGCACAATAATTGTATTATCTGTAATTTTCCTCCCTTGCACAAAACTCGATTGAGTGTCTGCAATCCAAGAGTTCATCAAAGGTTTGAGACGATGAGCAATCAATTTGGTAATGATTTTATATGACACATTACAAAGACTGATAGGCCTAAAATGTGTGATCAATTCAGGAGATTTAATTTTAGGAATCAAAACTAGCAAGGTGTCGTTTACTTCCCTGTCGAGGACACCATTTTCCCAAAAATCTCGAATCATATGGAGGACCGAATCCCCCACAATATTCCATTGAGTCTGCATAAAGATCGGTTGGTAGCCGTCCTTCCCCGGGGCCTTGAAGCTGCCCATAGATTTAAGGGTCTTGACTATTTCTTCCTTTGTTACCTGAGACAATAAGAGATCATAATTAGCAGTATCGATTCTAGGAAAAGTATGAACTGTGGTAAGGGGGGAGAAAACAGGAGAATCATTCATGTACAAGTTACTAAAGAAATTGATAGCCAGAATCTTCAAGTTCTCCTCATCTTTTACCCAGGTACCTTCCTGGCTACGAAGAGCCGTGATACGGTGTATACCTCTTTTGATGATGGTTTGAGTATGGAAATAATTAGAATTCTTATCACCATATCTAATCCAATTCGTTCTAGCTTTTTGATACCAAAGAAGCTCCTCTTGAAGGAGGACATTTTCCAAATCACATTTAAGGTTCGAGTATACCTGTTCGAGGGTAGTTGACTCCCTCCTTTCCAGGATGTGCTCAAGATCAGTAATTCTCTTGAGAAGGGTCTGCTTCCTGCGAAAAATGTTTTTAAACACATTCTTATTCCAAACCTGTAGTTTATTGGTGAACACGCGCTGCTCTGATGCCCAACCATTATGCATATTCCAGTTATTCTTGACGAACTCCTCAAAACTGGGATGAGTTAACCAAGCAGCCTGAAACCTGAAGGGTCTATTGCTCATAAATTGACCTCCTGGTTTCTCAACGTATAATTGGATGGGCCTGTGATCGGATTTTAGACGCGGCAGGTGCCAAACCTCAGAGTTTGGGAACTTGTGTTTCCACTCTATATTGCAAATGGCTCGGTCTAGCCTTACTCGAAGAGTTCCTCGGAACCAAGTAAATTTTGGTCCTTTGTGACCCATATCAAGAAGACCACAATCATTAACCATTGACTGGAAATCTTTGTTGCCTCTATGAGTGGAAATACTAGTTCCCGATCTTTCTTCAAGAGACAAGGTTGCATTGAAGTCTCCAAGAATAGCCCATTGCTCATGAGTACAACAACTAATGTTACGTAGAGAATTCCAGAGTTCCCTTCTTCGATTCAGGTTTGGGCTAGCATAAACTGCAGTACACACACCAGAAAGATCATTGTGAGACCATTTAAAATGAACCAACTGGGCATTAGAGTCTAAAATTTGAATAGAAGTACTTCCCTCACTCCATAGGACCCAAATGCCACCTGCAAAACCTTGGGCATCCTCCACAAAGTGGTTAGTAAAGCCTAACTTACTGATGACCTTGCGAGCTCTCTCCCCACTGATCTTGGGCTCAATCACAATAAAGATGAAAGGTTTGTGAGTACGATAAAGCTCTTTAAAATGAACTCTGAAACTGGGGCTCGCAGCTCCTTGTGAGTTCCAAGCTATTATAGAAGACATAGGTAGGATTAAAAATTCAAGGACAATAGGAAACAACTATTCGTAAAACAAATTGGCAAAGACGTGTAAAAACCAAAGTATAAATACTCAGTGCAAAAGGCAAATAAGAAAAACCAATAGAAAACGAGTTACACTGACGCCGCCGAGGGGCAAGCCAGCGACGCTCCCGGCGTTACCTCCTGATTATCTGAGCTCTCCCTGTCCGTTGGGTGGGCATGCTCCTAGAGTCGGCGACCCATTAATCATCAGAACCACACACGAGCTTTCGATATACATTGTTTGATACAACTCTGTTATTTTTCTTTGAATCCCATAACTTGCATCACTTCTAAGAGAACACCTTATTTCATTGTATCATAAGCTTTTCTGAAATCTATTTTAGTACACCAACGTTTAGTCTTCATTGATTTCAGTTTGTGCAAGACTTTTGAAGCTATTATTACCGAATCGGTAATATGTCTACCTTCAATAAAACCTGATTGATATGAAGATATTAGATGGGATATAACCCTCTTTATTCTCTTGGCATGGAGTTTGGAAACTATTATACATATACCATTGATCAAACTAATTGGTCTATAGGTATGAGACCCCATCTTTTGGAGTGTGAGACCCCATCCTTGTGTGCATCTAGTCAGTATTTATCATTATGTCAACATCATTTTGATTGGTCCGTTTGTTAGTTTGAACTTTTTGATCGAGCCAGAATTGAGACAGTAGAAATTATTATTTAATCCATATCGGACCCGATGTGTGTTTTTGGGCTTGTTTGAATAGTCGTGGGCCTTCTGATCGATTTTTTGACCTTGTTGGCCTGTTTGTGTTTAGGCCAGTTTATTCATGTTCGGGCTCGTTGACTTCTGATTGGGCCGTCAATTCATTTTTGGGCCATTTATTTGTTTCCAGGCTATAGTTGTTATCGGGTCGGGTCACTGGGCTTTGGACTCTGGCTATATAAGAGTACCCTAGCTCATTAGTTAACCCATTAACTCATTCATTTTATTTCTTGTTTCATTCCAAACAAAAATGTCGTCTGCTTTTCTTCCTATTTAGGCACGCCGCCTTTCCTTTCCTCTCTCCTGTTTATCGTGCACCATTACAATAGTAAAGGACCACTATTTCTTGTTCCCTCTTCTTTAATTTCGATTATCTAGTTCTATTTCTAATAACCTGATTTGTTTATTCATATCCAACTGGTTTTCAGTGTACTCATTCGTTGTGTGTTCGTGAGTTTAGGATTGTGATTTAGGGGGACTTCTGAGGTAAGAGCCCTAGTGTGTCACATGTATACGTGAGTCTAAGGGTAGTCAGAAAAGGGTATATAGGCTTTCTGATAACATGATTTTAATATCATATTATCATCTGATTTTAGTATAATATTAGGATAATTTTAGGACATAATTGGAGCTTATCTACACAAGATGGTTTCATCAGAGATATCAAGCGATTTTTTAGGAAAAGAAGATATTCTGGACAAAAGATAAAGATTGAAGACTTTAAGATAATCTATTCTGTCACGTCCCGTACCCATACTCCAGGAGTGAACACCTCCACCACAGAATGCTAATAATAACAATTATTATGCTACGCTCATTATTCTGTAAGGCTAATAAAATAAAATAGTAAAAATACGCAACAGATTAAAATAAAAATATAGGATAAGTTCAGATCAAAAATAATTTTTTTAAAAATCTATATAACTCTAAATATCTCACAATGTTAAATCCATGTTAAAATCTGTACCATCGTTAAGTATGATAAAACCAAACAGTTTCACCTCAAACATGAAATCCAATAAATCCAAGCACGAAAATTTAGTTAATATATACAAAGTAAAATCCAAATATAAAATATGAAAGTACGTCCAACATATGGGTATACAAACCAAATCGGTTGCTATGATCATACCTAACGGTAATTGACAATCCAGATAAACAAGTACCACCGATATTATAGTTAACTTGAAGAACCTGAAAGAGTAACTGGACAACGCTAAAATATTAGCTAAATATCCAGGTAAGGGGAAATAGAGACAACGAAATGCATAATAAAAATATAATCAACAACCAAAGCTGAAATTATAAAATCTGTGTAAACTCTCAACATTACTTTAACTCAAAGCTAGGTAAGCAGTAAATACTAAAATTGTGAATGATCCACACAAGCATACTTTTCTTTAATAAAAAGGGCTGGAAAGTCAGGTAACAAAACACCTGCCTACACCTGGGCCAGGAGGGAAGACGAGGCCCATTAGTGGTTCTTTTATTCATTTTATAAAAATATAGCCCACACTAGTGTTGCCGAAGGCTAAGGTTAACCCATGTTGACCATCTCCCTATGACATTAAATCCTCTCCGCGACATGGGTGCCAAAGGAAGTACGTGACCTGTCGGCCACTAATCTCGGTCAATTGTCGTCAGTGCACTAGATACTCATAAATAATAAGAGTGGGATATAAAAATCAATCCAAGCAGGTCAAACTCAAACATGCATAGAATCTCATAGACAATCATGTCTCAACAGTCGATGCAACCATATACACAATATCAAATATGCCTCTTAGTTTCAACCATAACAAAATCAGTAAACATGTCAAATTTGTAAAACCAGTAATTTTCCAAACATAAAGTATATAAATTCAAATTCCAACACGATTTACCATTTAATTTTCTGAAAACTGTAAATCTCAATAATGTATCTTAAAATAAAACTCAGCAAAGTGTAAGTCCCCACTCACTTGTATGTAGAAACCAACCAAAGGCAATCAAGCACCGTATATAGTCCATCAGTCCACAATACAACAACACAAACCTCAATATAGGTCAAGCACCTACATATACCATTACAAGCTTACAATCACCATATATACCAATCAAACCAAACAATAAACAGTGCAGGTACTCAAATGTACCAGGGTACACAAACCGAGGCAAAATAATATTTTTTTATAAAAAATTTAAATTATAAAATAGGTCAAATAAGTCTCAAATTATATTTTTATCAACGTAATATTATTATAAAAATTATTATTTACCACTTTAAGCCAAAATACGTTTATCCGTAAAAACTTTGAAAGCCTTATAACTTACAAATGAAAAATCAGATTGGAACATGGATCGCATCATCGTGTTCAGAACGTTGAAATTAGGTAACAAGGTCAAAATAGGAATTTTGGGTATCAGGTGACGCGTGGTTGGACAGCATCGACGGAAGGCGATGTGAGCAGTGGTGAACGACAACGACGAGCAATGAAATGTCCGACTAAACCAAAAACTCAACCAATACACACAATCTTTATATCAAAACGAAGCTAACAACGAGAGGAACTCAAATCTATAGTTTTTATGGTGAGATCGGAACCTTGTTGGCCAGAAAATTGAGTTTTCCAAGGAAGAAAACCCATCACTTTGTAGCAAGATCACCGGTGCCTCGGAGCTCTGATCAGGATATGATCAGTGGCCACATGCTTCTAGATAAGTGGCGTATTGATTGAGATGGTTAGTGTCGACATCAAGCAGAAGAAGCCCCCATGTCATACACTATGCTTTGAAAATGCTAGGTGCCACTCTAGCAAACTATTCTACCACTGAAAAAGAAATTCTGGCCGTGGTATTTTCCCTTGAGAAATTCTGAAACCTTTATCATAGTGCTAAGGTCTTGGTTTATTCTGATCATGCTGCCTTGTGATACCTCATGGCCAACAAAGATGCCAAGCCACGACTTGTTTGGTGGATTCTGCTCTTAGAAGAGTTCGACCTAGAGATTAAAGACAAAAAGGAAGCTGAGAATTATTTGGCTGATGATGTCAATTGTATTATTTCTATGGATAATCCTCTAGTCATCAACGACGCATTTCCTAATGAACAACGCATGGCCATACAATATGCCCTGTGGTATGCATACATTCTTAATTACATAGTTATGGAAGTGTACCAGAATCATTCGACATGAATGAGAAAGAAAAGATAAAAAGGAAATCCAAGCACTACGTATGGGATGTACCATACTTAAGAAGGTTTAGGAATCCAATTAATGAGAAGTTGTGTAGATGATGAAAAAATACCTTTTATATTACAATTCTATCATACAGAAGTCTACGATAGACACTTTGAACTATGGAAGACAGCTAGAAAGATTCCTGAAAGTGGATTATTCTGACTTATTTTTTCCTGAGATGTTTACGTGACTCTTTACTACAAGGTGTGCCCAAATTGCCAGAAAATGTGGTCCTTAGGACACTGTAACCAGATGCCTCAAATGTCTATACTAGCATGTGAAGTGTTTAACATATGAGGAATTGACTTCATGGGACCATTCCTATCCTCTATTGGGAATATCTATATCTTATTAGTTGTCGGTTATATTTCAAAATGGGTAGAAGTCAAAGAAACTAAGAAGGATAATGCTTGCATAGTAGTGGACTTTGTTCAAACTTTTATATTCAACCACTATGGTGTGCCTAGGGTGATCATAAGTGAAAAAGGCACACACTTCTATAATAAAGTCTTCGAAACCATGATGACAAAGTATGAAGCCAATCACAGGACCTAAACAACCTATCATCCACAAATTAATGGCCATTATGAGATTTCAAATAGGAAAATCAAGAACATAATGAAAAAAATAGTCAATCTAAATTGGAAAGACTGAAGCACCAAATTAGATGATGCTTTGTGGGCATATAGAACAACCTACGAAACACCAATTGGGATTACACCCTATTGGTTAGAATATAGTAAAAAATGTCACCTTTCTATTCAGAATAAACATAAAGCATATTGGGCTATCAAAGCGTGCAACTTGCAGATGAAGGAAGCAGTGAAATATAGGAAATTACAGCTCCAAGAGTTAGAAGAACTACAATTGAACTCCTATGATAATTTCAATATCTACAAAGAAAGGACTAAAGCTTATCATCACCAGCAGATTTGACAGAAGACATTCCAAGAAGGGAAGAAGGTATTGTTATATCATTCAAAAATTAAATTATTTTCAGAAAAATTAAAGTCACAATGGATAGGTCCTTTCATAATTCATTATATATTTTCACATGGAGCTATTGAAATTGTGAGCGAGTCCACTGGTAAATATTTTAAAGTCTGTGGGCAATTGTGAGCGAGTCCATTGGTAAATATTTTAAAGTCTATGGGCATAGACTAAACCCTACTACGAGCAAGTAGGGATAGTGAAGGACATTACACTTCAGCTACCAGCTTTCAATTAATTGCTAAATAAACTAGCTCGAGCCAATGAAATTAAATAAAGATGCTATTGGGAGGCAACTCAAAATTTTAGTACTTATTTTAAAATAAATTTGAGAATGTGTCATGGACCGTGTCCATATATATACACAGAAGGAAAACAACTATACAAAGGCATGAGAGGAAAGCAACTATACAAAGGCACGAGAAAAAACACAAAAGAAACACTATAATGGGCATATAAACGGTAACCAAAGGAAGCGGGCATGCTTGTGACGATTTCTAAGAAAAAAGGGTCACAACATTGGGTGGGGTAAGTACTTCAACATTCCTTACTCCTATGAAGAACTCATTTATGAGTTTTATACAACTTTCACGTACAAGAAAGTGTCGCCCATGTAGAACGACTAGGAGGGCACAATGCCCTTCAGACTCATGGGATTATAACATGAGATGTCCATTGATGGCCTCAACGAACTATTTGGGGTGACTCAAAGCAAGAAGATGATCACGGATTATCCATCCAATTTGGATCCAAAGAATTTGTACGAGATACAGTCGACTTGTTTGACCTAATATAATCTGGACAGCTCTAGAGACAACTATCTCAAATCAGGCATGATGAAGTACATCTATCAATTTCTGGCTTATAGTTTCTTAGGCCGTGCCAATTTGTCCTCAACCCTTAAAAAAAAGAAGTTTCTCATCCTATGGTGCATGGAGAAGCGAACAAGCTCAATGTGGCATACCACCTTTGCTTCCAATTCCATATAGTGCAACAAGCTTAGATGTATGGACCCGAATTTTCTCCTATTAGGACCCTTACCACCGTGAAACCCAAATAAACCCAACACCAGGACCTATCTGAATCTCACAAGACTTATCCCCTTAGTACCGATTTTGATTAGATTCATTACTTAAAATTTTTAAAAGTTGGACCATGATAATGGACATACATTATAGCAATAAATGGAGTGATAAAAAGAAACATCAGCGAAAGTATTTATAATTCAACAAAGGTATCACAACACACAAGGCCCATAGGGATCTTAAAATCCAGCAAATATACCCTCAATAAATTTTCGTAACAAGCAAACAAAAAAGGCACTCAAAAATCCAGAAAATAGTGCAATTAAACTTCATGTTATATGCGCAAGTAATCAAGGAAACATGTATTCAAATGTGATGCGATATCGCCCCGCTGTGCAGCCTTGATCTCACACACTGGTACCACGAATAGTGATGTACCTAAGCCTTAAAACTGGTGAAAACAATAGGGTGACATTACAAGAATCTCAGTAGAGTCACAATATCATAAGTTCTACAGAAATCTTAAGCAAACATCTCCCAAACAACATCAGATCAACCTATGCCACTAAAGGGAATCTTGTATGCATTCAAGCAATCAAAGGGTGTAGGGCCGAAACTAAGGTTGAGTGTGGACTACGAACACTTCCGAAAATCAGAAGTACACAGGCAAAATAATTCATCGATAACTCTCGGTAATAGGAAAAGGCCATCCCCTTCCACCTATATTGTCCAAGACTTTGCTGCATAAAGGGTAAAGGGTTAGCACACAAGCTAATCAGCAAGCCTATTCATCTTGCCACACAAGGACAAGGCATCCAAGAGACACAAGGACAAGGGCATCCAAACCACACAAGGATAAGGGCATCCAAACCACACAAGGACTAGGCATCCAGTATGCATATGCTGGGGATTGCCACCCATATGACTCCCATACTAGTAAGAACCTCTCCTCTCCCAAGGCGCATCAGCGCTTACCTCGAATGGCCACTGGGAAAAGATCCTGACACACAAATATGTACAAGCACACACAAGCAAGTATAAGGCACGATACCATAACAGGGCATTCTTAATCATGTCAGAATGCAATCAACATGTTCATTGCACACAACACATACAAATTAGGCACACATAACCTATGTCAAGGGTTTGGTATAGCCTAAGTGATCCTCAAATCAATCCGCAACTCATGCATACACTATCCAATATATGCGTATACAAGTAACAACAAGCAATCAACAAGGTCTCTGGAGGAACCGATGAGGCATAGATCCTACCTCTCTTGTCTCTGAACAAGAAGCTATTCCTTTCCTTTCCCTTTATTCAAGAGATCCGAACCACTTATAACATTATATGGCAAATACAAAACCATATTAAGCATGCATACTCAATAATAAAGTAGATATCCTATTTCCTTACCAATTCCACCCACCAAACCTATCAGAAACCAGTGATCAGATGCCACAGGTGCCTCCTCCTTGGATGTGTGATGTGATAACCAAGAACTTAACAAGAATTAACCTAAATTACCACCTTAATCAACCATACAAATTTTGGCACTTAGGATAGGGAGATAGGGCAATTGCGATTTTATGTTAACAAGGAAGGATTAGGTGTTAATAATACACACAATTAAAAGGAACAAGATCAGAAACCTATAGGTAAGTTAATTGATCAAAATCGGCAACAACATACAAGGGTGTGAGGTATGGAGATTTCATGCATAGGGAAGATTCAGAGGATGAATTCATGATATTACAACATAGATGGATGCAAAACAATCACACGGACAAAAGAAACAGCAACAAAAACCAATTGAAGGATGAATCACACAATTTTGGCACAAATACCCTTCAAATTTTGATAAGGATTTTGACAGGGAAGAACTGACCTTTTGATGATCAAACCAAGATATCTAGATAGAGAATAAAAAGAGCTTTCCAACAAGCTATTGTTTGCAAAAATCTGACAAAGGATGAAATAATTCGGCTATGGTGAATGGTTGGAAATTTCGACAGCAGAGGGTAGGGTGTAGGATTTGAACACTTGATAATTTTGTGTGTTTTTGGTGTAGGAACTAAGTGTGGCCAACTACTCTTTAAATAGGGTATAATAGGATTAATTTTCCCTACTTTAAAGGCTAGATATGGGGAGATAATCATTAGAATTATCCAATTAATTTTAGGAAATTATCATCTAAGGTAATATTGAACTAATAAGGAAATAAAAAAATAATCAGAAATGATCACTAAACCTTCAATACCATTTTCGGCTATCAAATATCTATTCCTTCAGAGGCAAAACGATTATTTCACCTGCACTAACTTCTGGACTTCTAGCTAAAAAATTGAGGTCTCACACTAGAAACAACTAATGCTTAGCTAGGTAATCACATACTTAGCGGGTGAGCTGAAGGTACCATATCCTGCAAACAACAACCTCAACATTTATGTTGAAACTATACCCCTCAATATCAGCACACTCATGAGCATGCAGCTGATAAATCAGCATTCAGATGGAGGGTACAAATTCACCAAACCAGGCCTTCTGACAAGGCACACTGAGGCATCAAGAGATGACTAAACACCAACACCCATGCCCATGTTCACCATTGCACAAAGGGCAACCCCTATGCTCGTAAAGAAAAGACAAACAAGGCTTATTACCTCTTCAGTAGCATTTGTTCCAAAATCAACACTAGCATCAACCATGCTCACTCGAGTCAAGAAAACCCAGCTCGTGAGGATATCTACACCTCCACCATAAATGGAGGAGCTTGCACAAGGACAAGATGAAACATAACTATGAAAATAGCATGACATTGTATAAGACACAGAGGAGGCACGACGACATGAGAAGAGAATGACGTAAACACTTCAACTTGCGACAAAAAGATTTATAGAATGGTACATCAATGATGATGAGTCAAACTGTGAGACCCCCCTACGGGGGGTCAGGTTACCCATTCCCACATCGGAAAGAAGCGGGGGAGGTCTTGGGCTTATATGTGTCGTGCGAGTGGATCATTTGTAACAAGAAGGATCATTTGTAACAAGATGCATCTTTTGGGCCCTGTGGTTATAAGCCCAACTGAGCGTTGCAGTTGTGATCCATCATGCGCACATATACGTCCGGGCCCGCTGGGCCGAGGGTCCAGGGACCGGGTCGTGACAAATGGTAACGGAGCCAGGTTTCATTCCCTCTTCCGGGTGGGCTTGGGCCGTGTTGTGTGTTCACGTTTGGGCCCAAGTTAGTTACGTTTGGGCTCCCCTCGTGAGAACACGAGGTCTATAAGGAGGGGAGATTGTGAGATCCAGCCCGTAGGGGGGTCAGGTTACCCAATCCCACATCGGAAAGGAGCGGGGGAGGTCTTGGGCTTATATGTGTCGTGCGAGTAGATCATTTGTAATAAGATACATCTTTTGGGCCATGTGGTTATAAGCTCAACCGAGCGTTGCAGTTGTGATCCATCATGCGCACATACACGTCCGGGCCCGCTGGGCTGAGGGTTCGGGGGCCGGGTCGTGACACAAACAATGAAAGAATTGACCACATAGACATAAGGCTAGACCAAGCTACTGAGAGCATCGACAAGTGACACAGATCCTGACAATTATGCACAATAATGCACCTCCACCACCTTGACCTTGACTAGGCACAATCTTTGTACAAAAGTTTCTTTTCATTTACTTTTATGGTTAGGTACAAGAAAAATTTTAAATATGAGGATGCTTCTGTAATGTAATTAAGTGAAGAACCGTGCCTAATTTTGTAATATGCTTAAGTCCTATGAGAATAAATATATGCCTTTAAAACTAAATAAAATTTTTTAAGGATGTGGATAATGACAAACAAAAGGATATTACTAGCAAAGCTTATGTTGCAAGTAAAATCCTATTTGAATTCTTGAAAACATCCATAAAAAGTTTAAATTTAAACATATGCTTAGGGACAAGCATCAAGAAAGTTTGAGGATGTTTGATGACATGATTTTAATGTCATATTATCATCCGATTTTAGGATATAATTGAAGTTTATCTACAGAAGGAGGTTTCATCAAGACATAAAGAGATTTTTAAGGAAAAGAAGATATTTTGGACAGAAGATAAAGATTGAAGACTTAGAGATAATCTATTCTGGATAAGAAGAGCACGATTGTTATCCATTAGAAGGTATATAAACCCATGACCACCTGAGGTTACAACATCTAGTTTTTAGTATTCAATAAAACCTAGAGTAATTACACACATGTATGGCTAGAAATTTATAATCTAGTTATGACTTTACACTGGGTTAATTTCAAAAACCTTTGGGATATTTTATTATTAACATATGGAAGTGTTTTACTTATTATTTTTCCTATTAATCGTTGGTCATAGCTAGATTACTATGATAAAGTTCTACATCATCAGAAGGAGTGTTGTCTTACAAGCCTCCAGAATTGAGTGACACCCTAAAGAGAAGTAGTTATCACCTTAAATATCTATGTTAATGTTAAAGGGGATAGGAGAATCGTTGTTTAGAAAAAAAAGGAGCCTTTAGTCACAGTAAGCCTCCCAAGTGCCACAGTCATTCCTGGTTTCCTCATAGTCAAGTTTCCTAAATGAAAGAACCAAACCATCTTACGATTGAATCTGTGAACAAAATATAAGTTGGGGCTAGATATTTTTCTCTTATTGTTTACAAACCTTAGTTTTCTTGCTTTCAACTACTGTTTGTAGCTTATAATTATCTCAAAAAACTATTCATTCCATCGTCCCCACGCTTCTTGACCGTGTGCTCACAAGTAGCTTTCGCATAAAAGTTATGCCTCAACCTTTGACTTGATCCTAATTTCCTATGGATTGAATGAGCCTAGTATCTATACTATACTATGTTCGCAAGTAGGACTTTATCTTTGGAGTGTTTCGATAACACATAACTTTTCTTTCTATTTATTATTTTACTATTTTAAGTTCTCTCATTTCACAGTTACCTTGTGTGTTTGTTAGGTGGATTAGGGTTACGTGACAAGGGCAAGGTTGCCACAGGTTTTATTGGAAATTCTTTTATGTTTTCTAATTAAAATATGGTACTTGTGTGGTTTTGAATATAACTCATGTATTGTGCATCGTTGTGTGAATTTCATGGCAGGTTCATCTTGTGTGTTGCCCTTCTTCTATTGCATCTACAAGTTTTAAACGATTAGGCTTAAACTGTGTGTTTGGTTCACATGGGTGATGGCTCTGGTATCCGATTGAGTATATACTAAGTCAAAGGATTGGTTTGACTGAGTTCCCAATTTACTTAAGTTAGTGTGTGTGCGTGTGTAAGTATCAGGTGGGCATGTGAGTGTAGGGGAGAGACCATGTGGTACGTGGGATGAATCGTGATTCAGATTGTGAGACAAGTTGGGTGTGTGTGCCATTGTGTTAGGGTACGGTCAGTCGTGGGTGCGAGAGCGACTGATTGAGGAAACAAGTGTGGGCAAAATATCAAGTCAGACTAGTGTGTAGAGTGCGACCGGTCATAGGGTCTAGTCTAATTAGTCAAAGTAGAGTGTCTGACTGGTCAAAGTCGGTTTGGCCGACCAGTTTTGTCTTCTTCCCTTATTTGTCTGTCCTTTTAAGCATTCATTGTTTTCTTGTGAATTTCCCAATAGGTATCCTTCCGAGATGTGAGTTTTGAGTTCTTGTCTAAGTAAGATTGAGATACACATATCTTATTGCATCCATCACAGTTTTCATACACAAAGTATAGTTTTCGTATATATGTGTTATTATAAAATATGTTTCTAAGTACTTGACAATTGAGTTCGCTTGGTCAATGCAAGATAAGTATACAGAATCTCAGTGTTGGAGGAATGTTAATTTCCTATTTGGTAGTTGTATAGATGATGTTAAGTCTTAGATAATGTTAATTGCCTATTAATTTCAGGCTTATTAGTTACGTATATCGAGGCAAGTATGATTGTGTTATATGTTTCTCTATCTGGTCTCGAATAACACTGGAAGTAGTGGCTTATGTTTATGGTTTTCTTTCTTTTTACATTAAACTTATTACTATCAACGGGCTTCCGGTTTCCCTTTAGTGGGGGCTACTTGTGAAATGTTTTACTGTCCATCTCGATAGATTTTGGGCATAGTAGATTGTGTGATGAGTTTGAGTATAGGAGTTTACAAACCTATTGGGTTGGTTCTTATATACAACTTTATCACATTGTAAGTTTTGGGTTGTGTGTGCACATCAGTTGCATCGAATTCAATCGTTCTTTTAAGTTACTTGTTTTATACCTAGTTTTTGTATACACCTTTGATCCACTGTTAAAGCTTATTATACTGTGACTTCCACTGAGGTCCCTATGATTTCATCCCGTTGTTTTTCCACTTTTCAAAGATAGTTTGTGAGCAGTAGCTATTACCCTTTGAGCTTGAGTTTTTGGACACCTTAGGAGCTGGAATATCATATCTGCACTTCATGGTTTTTCTAACACTTTGCCTTGGATATATTATGTTTTTGGTTTTAAACTCTTATTTCATTTTGTATGATTCGTTTTGTATGACATTTTGGGTTTGGATGTTTGTTGAGTTATGAGCTTGAGGCTCGTTCTTGGTTTTGGCCTTGCGAGTTTTGGATTTTACAGAATTCAGGTTTTAGTGTTATAATAAATCCTTCCATTGTGTTATTGTTTACTCTGTTTACTATTTTGTGCTAGGTGTTGTATTTTAATTGGTCATGCTTTAACTTTACTTGAATTAACTGTTTTTTGTCTTGGGAATTATGTTTGAAAAGTCTTACCATTCTTGTGGGAATCCTGATTGGTCCACCTGTTGGGTCACTCTAGGTTCCACAGTGGCAAGAGCCCCGATTTCTAGGAGTGAGTCCTTACACGTAGAGTCCAGTCAGCATTGACCACTCAATGGATGTAGTCAGATTAAGCAGATTGGTCTAGTTGTAGTAGTTTGACCAGTTGACTAGTCAATTTGATTATTTGACCAGAAAGTGGATCAGTTGACTGAGTGACGTGGATACAGTCAGAGTGAGAGATTGTGTCCTCATAGGATACCTTTTCATTGTAGTTTACCAATAAATCCCACACGATGGCACTGAATCATTGTGAGACCTCGACCCTTTCTCCTAGAAGTCCAGAAGTCAGTGCAGCTGAAAGGATTATTTTTTCCATAAAGAATTGATCTGTGATAGTTGAAAATGGTATTGAGAGTTTAGTGTTCATTTCTGATTTCATTTCTTCCTTATTTTAATTTTATCATTAATGGTACATTATCTATTCTTAAGAGATAATTCCAGAATTAAATTCTAAAGATTATCTCCTTATATCTAGCCTTAACAGTAGGAAACTTACTCCCATTACACCCTATAAATAGAGTAGTCGGCCATACATAAAATCCCACACCAAAAACATACAAAATCATCATGCAATCAACCCTACTCTTTACCATTGCTGCACCATAGCTGAATTCTTTTATCCTTTGTCAGATTTCTGCAAATAATAGTTTGTAGGAAACCTTTTTCTATCCTCTATCTTGTGATCTTGGTTTTATCATCAAAAGGTTAGTTTTTCCCTATATTTTTCTATATCGCAATTTGAAGGAGGTTGGTGCCGAAATTCTTTGATTGATCCTTCAATTGGTTTATGTTGTTATTTCTCTTGTTTATATTGTTGTTTGGCACCTATTCATGTTATAATATCATGAATTCATCCTTTGAATCTTCCTTATATATAAAATCGGAATGCCTTATACCCTTACCCTATGGTTGTCGATTCGTACCAATTGACTTGTCTGTTGGTTTCTGATCATTTTCCTTTGAATCATATGTGTAATTAACACCTAGTCCTTCTTTGCTATCATGAAATCGTAACCTTCAAACCTTGTATGTATGAATTCGCAATTGCCCTTGTATCCAAACTTAGTGCCGAAATTTGCATAGTTAATTGGGATGGTAAATTAAGTTGATTGTAAGGACCCAAACCCAACCTATTAGGACCCTTACCATCGTGAAACCCAAACAAGTCCTCGCAAGGCCCTATTTGAATCCCACAAGGCTCAAGTCACCTAATTGTTAATTTTATTGGTTGATTCATATGCTATTTAAAGGTTGGAGCATGTTTATAGATTAATGGATTCCTGACTTATACAGGGTGTAAGAAAACATCAGCGGAAAACTTATATTAACACTAAAAATAAATGGAAACATAACACACAAGACCCATAGGAATCTCAAAACATCAACCAATAGTATCATTATATTTCAGATGTAACAAAAAAGAGAAAGAGGGATTGAAAAGCTAGAATGCAGTTCCACACAAGTTCAAAGACATGGCATGCACATTCAATAGGAAAGGGTGCAAATGAAGTATAAATTCGTCCAGTCGTGCAACCTTGATCTCACACCTTTGGTACCAGCATCAAAACACACACCTAAGCCTGCAAAGGAGAATAAAAGAAGGGATGAGATTATAGGAATATTAGTAGGGTCACAGCATCATAAGTCCTAGGGATTCCTAATTAAAAATCTTCCAATAACTAAAAGATCAACACCTAAAATCAGTTAAGATATCTAATTAAAACCGCAAGCATCAAACATACATAATAGGGGCCGAAATCATCACAAGCACACTCAATATGAGGGTAGGCCAAAATTGATAGAAAATTAGGGAAAAGACTGAAAATATTTTTTATTCAAAAACACACAGGCAGCCTATAACATAAGTTGATTTTCAAAACCAAGGTTTGTCCCCATCTGCCCATGTTGTCCAAGGTTATGCTGTAAAAAGGGTAAAACAGTTAGACAATCAATATTACAACAAGCCTTTTGGTTGTCTCCGACATCCATACTTTAACTAGCCTAGGAGCACTCTTGCAGCTGCACATGCAAGTCATCTTGCCACACAAAAACAGGGCATCCTAACTTCCAGACTCGAACTGGCCTATAGGGCATCTTGATGTCCAGACTCGAACTGACCTACAAAGCATCCTGACGTTCGGACTTGAACCGGCCTACAAGGCTTCTAACGAGCTCTTGTTGGGAATAACCACCCATAAACCTCCCAGTTTGGTAAGCACCTCTCCTCTCCCTAAGAGCAACAATACTTACCTCGCATAGCCACTGACAAAAGAATCCTTCAAACAAAACACAAACAAGGAACATACACGGATACACATATAGTACACACATACACAAATCACAATAAAGGATCCTTAATCAAATCACAATATAATCCCAAATCCGTAACCATATTATAACCGTATGTATGC
Source organism: Passiflora organensis (assembly GCA_019739055.1). Lineage (NCBI taxonomy): Eukaryota > Viridiplantae > Streptophyta > Magnoliopsida > Malpighiales > Passifloraceae > Passiflora > Passiflora organensis. Next base: position 440,146 of record JAEPBF010000212.1, on the reverse strand, counting down.
CCTTCTAATTTTTGAGATTATCCCAAAGATAAATCACCCAATTGCGCAATCAATTCAAAGATAACCAAACCGAAATCAACAAAAAATTAAGCATACAATCAAGGGTAACCAAAGGAACCGATGAGACATAGATCCTACCTCTCACGAGTCTGAATCAAATGCAATCCTCTGTCTTTCCAACAAGATCAGAATCTCTTAAACAGTCACAAGGCAAAGACCACACAATACTAAGCCACAAAATTACTTAATTAAAAACCAAAGGCATTGGGAATCCTTACCAATTAACCTATCAAAATTCAACGATCCGGATGCAGCAATATCTTTCCCCTGAATACGTGATGTGATGGCAAAAAATTCAGCAATAAACAACCTGATTATTCACCCTAATTCATCATACAAATTTCGGCAACACCTTAGGGCTTAATAAGGTAAATTGCAATTTCATCATACACATAAGAAGAAGCTGCTATTTCATGTGAATAAAGAAGGAATAGGTGCCAGACACTGAAACGATTAAAAGGAACAAGATCTAAAACCAATAGACAAGTCAATTGATTAAATTTCGGCAAACATAGGGTTAGGAATATGGCATGCCGATTTCATGTATAGGGACGATTCAAAAGATGAATTTATGATTTTACAACATAAATAGATGCCAAACAATCATTCGAACAAAAGGAATAATAACAGAAATCAATGGAAGGAAGAATTACACAATCTTGGCACCAAAACTGACTTATTATGACTTGAATTTCGACAAGGAAGAACTAACCTTCTGATGACCAACCCAAGATAGCTAGATAGAGGATAGAAAGAGCTTTCCAACAAGTTATTATTTGTAGAAATCCAACCAAGAATGAGAGAGTCATACTAGGATGAAGATCAATGAATTTTGGCAGGGTTTAAGGTAGGCAAAAATCAGAAATTGAGAGGAAGGAAATAGGATAAATTTTGAAATTTTCAGGTGGGTTTTGTTATGTTTAAGTAGGGTAGGCTGGTCAGTCTTTTATAGGTTTCTAAGGAGGTTTAACTAAGAGATAATTTCCTACTTTTAAGCTTAAAAGGATAATTAGAAGATAATTTTATTAAAAAGGATAATTCTAAGAAAAGAGATATTCTATTTAAAAGGAATAATTATCTAATACGTTGGATAATAAGGGATAAAACAACGGATAATTAATATAAAAATACCATAATTAAAATAGAAAATATTCGACATTAATCATTTAAGGCCATCACATATTTCTTCAGAAACAAAATAGTCATTTCAACTACACCAGTACCCGAGTTCAATTTCTGACCTGTGGACTTCTAGGAAATCTACCTTATGGAGGAAATGTACTTTGTGAAGAACTCTTGTAAGGCTTTTAATTTTTTTTAATAGTTTCATGCTGATAACGTGTTATGTAGTCAATAAATAAATCAAAGCTGAATTTTAATCTAATTTGGAGGAGAACGAATGAAGGAAGAAAAATATTTCGATATTTTTATTGCTGTGTACATACAATATCATAATAATGTTGTATGTATTTATAGGTATACAAATATACTATTTATATTAGTTATATATCTTATATTTGTCCCTTAATACAATGAAATTAAAGATTTCAAAGATATTCATTCGTTTATAATAGCAGATGACGAATAGTTATTTGTAGTATGTTTGTTGGTTTTGAAAGACATGCACTATGGTAATTGGAGTAATTATGGGTGAAAGAATATCCAAATCAAATAGCAAAAATCATGATGTTGGTATAACGTTGATTGTCTAAGGTCAAAAGCGTCCGTTCGATCTTGGATATAATCATATGGTGCCAATGACTTTCTCGACCATGAAAAATTGTGATTATTAGCTTTCTCCGCCGCAAACAAGAGGAGAGAGGATCCCAAATCAGAACAAGCCTCTCTCTGCCGTTGCCGTTGCCTTTGGTTGGTTGTGATTTGTACATTTATAAGAGACCGCCGCGTGATGGCTTCCGGGACGTTGCTAGCGTCATCGTCGATACTCAGTACACCGTCTTATCCCTATCCCTCATCCTCATGGTCATCATCTTCTCCGCCTCCCGCTTTGTCATTTAGAAGAATTGCCTCGGTGGCTCATAAATTCTCTATTTTCACTGCTCCATATGCTAATTCCCGCCTTCACAATTCCAAGTCCATTGCTATTTCGTATACACGATGCGGTAATCTCTTCTTTTTGTTCTTCCTTTCTGTGCTCGTACATGGTTTTGATCATCTGTTTCGTTACTTTTCAGCACTAACACCTCAGCTGAAGACCACTTTGGACAAGGTCGTTACGTCCCACAAGGTTGTTCTTTTCATGAAAGGAACTAAAGATTTTCCCCAGTGTGGATTTTCCAACACCGTCGTCCAGATATTGAAATCCCTCAACTTCCCTTTCGAAACTGTCAACATTCTCGAGAATGATATATTACGTCAAGCCCTCAAAGAATACTCTAGATGGCCAACTTTTCCTCAGCTTTATATTGACGGAGAATTCTTTGGTGGCTGTGATATAACTGTTGGTAATGGGCTTCTTTTTCCTTTTACATTTCCACTGCTCCACTAACTATCACAATCATTTTTATTCTGTATATTTTTATGATTTTGTTTCTTAGGATAAATTTGGTAAACTACGTGTTAATACGTTGTTGTGGTTCAATTGATAATTGATGGGTCTACGAATCCCCATCTTTGCAGAGTGTTTACTGAGTAATTGACGAGTGAGGAGTGTCCAAACTCAATTGCTAGGACTGGTGATACAGTCCGGGGCTTCATCACTAGATGACGTTGAGTATGACTTGTTTGAAATGAAAGCATGCCCTAGAAATAAGGACTAGAAATTAATTATTTTATCATTCGTGTCTTTGCACCATGCCTATTTTGGTTATAGAGGGCTGTGGCTAGATTTTTCCATGCATCACCTTTTGCGGTAGCTGATGTAGTTTATTGATGATTATTAAAATTGTAGGCTGAATGCTGAGTGTCTCCTAGACCGAGGACGAACAAGTCTGTCCTGCTTGAGATTTCTAGCTTGTATGGTAGAAGTAATGATAATCAAGTTCTGAGATACAATGTTCTGTTCTCTAATCCCGAGTACAGTGTAGGGCCAGGAGGTTCATCATAGATAAGACACCTTCGTTAGTGACACGGATGAAAATGGTTGGAAAATTCATATGTACCCACAAATAGGCTCAAATTTTCCAGAATATGGATGTGCTGTTTCCCTAGGCTATTGCTAAATGTGGCATTGGATAACATTATAGCATGGGAAGTTTACTCAACCTGGTGTTTGGGCTTACAGGCTGGTGATCCTGCTAGTCTACGGTCACTATGGACTGGGAAGCACCAAGGAAAAGCAAATTGTTTCAGGCTGCTCAAGTTCCTCTTGCATGCTTTTCCGATTAAAGTTGTCATTTTACTAATGCATGAACTTACTTATTTCTTTGCACGTTATCTTGGGATAATTTTTGGCATTTTTATGCTTTGTGCATACCTAGATTTGTCAGTATTTGTTCTCTGCTTGAGTTACCTTTTGAGCTATTCTTTTGTTTTGTTGCTTTTGTTTTTGTTTTTGCAGACGCATATAAAAGCGGGGAACTGCAGGAGTTACTGGAGAAGGCGATGTGCTCTTGAAGAATTTGCAGCTCCAGGGTGTTGTTCTCTTCGTTGGCTTGACATAAGCGGTGGAAAAGTTTGTTTACAGCATCTCGTATCTGTGTTTTGGTTGATATTTGGAACCAAATTGTTGGCAGTAAAGTAGATGGATGCAGTATAAAAGCTGTTCAAGTATACATTTCAAAAGCTTGTGAACTTCTTGCATGTTCATGTAAAACGCAAAAGCTCGTCAAAAATGATAACCAGCTAATTTTAATTTTGAAAGCCTATTGCATGTTCAGTGGAATGTATGCAATAAAAACAGGCGACCACCTGGAAATTCATGTTCAGCCTATTGCTCTTTCCTACATCGAATGGCCAGATTAACGGCGATGAGTTGAAGTTTAAGCAAATTCAATACCAAAATTATGTCATTCGGAAGAAGCCTCTCATTTGAAGCAAGCCTATGTATAGTAAGTGGAAAGAAAAGATTTGCAGCAATTACCATCATATTACTTGTTATTTCTTGCGACTAACTGGATCATTCTGGAACCATTTAAATTTTAAAATGCATGCAGTCGTTGTAAGTTTACTGTATATATTATTAAAACTCACAACAGTATAGCATATATATAATAAACCTGTAATTAAACAAAACTGATAGTCTTACCATGATGATAATAATAATTAAGTTAAGATCCGTCCAAGTGAGAAAATACTTGGACACTCTTGTAATCTGTATAATGATCCGATCTAAACAAAAATAACCTATTGTAAACTAATCTATTGATGATATAAAACTAACCTATAACTAACCTATCTACTTATAGTCTCTTATCAATTCAATAGGTTAGTTTTTTATCATCAAAACCAAGTGTTTGTTTGCTATTAGTAAAAGTTACCCCTCTAGAGAGTGACATATGGACGGAGAGCTAGAGTGAACTGACTTACCTGGTGAGTGATACATGAGAGAAGGTGAGGAAGCCTAAGGATTGACTACATTACTAATATGAGGGCTTGATATCAAAGGAAAGGAAAACCAAAGGGCCTCAAATCATACTGAATCCTTAGAGTGCCACGGCTGTACCTGATAGCCTTACTAGAGGTTTTTAAGCAGAAGGCGATTTACAATTGTGAGATCTGCAACTGACTAGTAAACCCCTCCCGGTGAGTTTATTTCTTCCCCCTCCCATTTTTATTTTTTTTGTATTTTTATTTTTCTTCCCATTTCTTCAATTACCTCTAGTATCAAAACCAACCGTCCGATTTTCAAACTGTTTGCACCATTGCATTCCTCTCAGCGTCACGATCAACCTGCCGTTAGTTTCACCTTCCTCTCAGCGCCCAGATCGGAGCCCGGAAGTTCCGAAATTCTTACCGGAAAATCTTAGATCCCGGCCGATTAGAGGTGAGTCTTGAAATTTGGTTTTTGGATTTGTATTCCTGATGTTTGTAGCTTCGTGTTGATGTAAAATTTTTTGGTTTTGGATGAAGTAGTAGTTTTCCGGCCACCGCCGGCGACTGTTAACCGGCGACACTGTTCACCGTTGACCGTTGACTTTGACCAAAAAGTCAAACCTTCCCCGTTAGGTAATTTCGACGTTCTGAACGTGATAGCGTGATCGGTTTTTCCATTTGATGTGTCGTTTGTGAGTTATAGTCATACAAAGTTTATTATGTAGGTTTAATACCAGTTGTCTAAGCCTAACCTGAATATTGTGTTCTTAGGAAGGGAGTGTGTTGAGGACAAAGACAAGAGTATCGTTTCCTCTTCTTCGGCCCGTAAGGTAGGGTCTTTACCGTATGTGGTTCCTCATTAGTATTTCCTTGTTGTAAAATCCGTTGTACCTTTGTTTTGATTGATTCGTTGTATAGTCCATCGTAGCCCATCCGATTGGTCAATTGTTCAAATTTCATTATTCTCTTCCGTAGGTAGCTATAAAGTATCATAATGTAGGGTCCTTACTGTATGTTTTTCATCATAAATATTTCTTGATTTTTAAATCCGTACCTTGGTTTTAAATTGAATCGTTGTATAATCTATCGGAGTCCATCCGATGGATCCATGTCCAAGTTACTTTGTCCTTTTCCGTATGTTCTTGTAAGGTTGAGTCTTTACCGTATGTACTCCATCATAAGTACTTCTCGATTTTAAATCTGTTCTGTGGTTTTAAATTAAATCGTTGTGTAATCCATCGGAGACCATCCGATGGATTTATTGTTCAAGTTACGTTGACCTTTTCTGTATGTTCTTGTAAAGTATCATAATGTATCTCCAAAATTCATGTGATCAATCAAAGTCCATTTGATTGATTTGTTGTGTAAATTGGGCTGATTCCGTATCATTGCTCGTAAAGTAAGAAAAAGATTATAATCAAAGGTTTCCGTAATGGTATATGATAATACATCGTACTGTTGAGTTTTAATTGTAAAGTATGGTATTTCAGTTTTATTGAAAGTTAAACCAGATTTTGTTCTGTAAAGTATGTAAATTTTTACGTTACATGTTACTTACGTACGTTTGGCCAAACGTGGTGAGTGCTCGGTCTCCGAGAGTAAGCGGAGAGACACTCATCTGTTCGGGAGTCGTATGGGTGATGTTTACGTTTACCTGCCACGTCTTCGCAGGTTGGTTCGTATTGAGACAGGTACGATGTGTGTTATGTTTTCTCTGCCTAGTCTCGGACAACACTGGCGGTATGGGTTACGTATTCAGTATTTGCTAAAAATATAAATTTACACTGCCAGTGGGCTTCCAGTTTCCCTTTAGCGGGGGTTACTCAGGAAGTGATTTGTGGTCCGCCCATGTTTTCGTCTTGATCCTTGTTCAGTTCTTTGTTGAAAGCGAAAGTACATTTTTGAGGCTAATAAGTAAATATTTTGTAAAGTAAACAGAAAGTATATGTTGGGTTCAGTAAGTAAATATTTTATAAACTAAACAGTAAAGTTATAGTTTTTAGAATTCATAAGTTTAATAATGAATTAATAAGTTTTCCTTGTAGTTTCTCCTTCTTCATAAATTCCTTGTTGTTTCTCCCCTTGATAAGTTCCTTGTAGTTTCTCCTTCTTCATAAATTCCTTGTTGTTTCTCCCCTTGATAAGGTCCTTATTGATCCTCTTTTTTTAATAAGTCCGCTTTGTTATCCCCTACTGAGATTCTTGAAAATCTCATCCCCTTCGTGTTTGTTTTTCCCTCCCAGGACTAGATCGTGATCAATAGCTGTTTTCAGTGTGAGCGTCGGGACTACTCGCTGGGACTATTGCATCTGCACATGTATGATTTTATTGGCACACTGTTGACTATTTATTGTTTGGATGTTTTGGTTTTATTTTCAGATACTTGGGGCTTGTGTGTTATGGTTTCACTTGTTGTATTGTGTTATTGAAATAAGACTTCCGCTGTTTTAAATGTTCTCCGTTATTTATTGTGCCATGTATTTAGTTCTTATCAGCTATGCTGTAATTTGTAAATATTTTAAATTTTATTTTTGGGGATTTACGTTTGAAAAGTCAAAATAGCCTTGTGGAGTTCGGATTGGTCCACGTGTCGGGCTTCTCCGGGCTTCACGGCGGTAAGGGCCCGCTTTCCGGGTTTGGGTCCTTACAGGAGTGTCTTTATTGGCTTGTGACCACGATTCAGCGACAAAGAATAATTTGAGACTAGATAATCACAGCAATCAAAAGTTCTCTTCAAACAATCAGCAACCAGCCTTGATCACGCTTGATCCCAATTCTTTAGTGGATTCGACCCTGCTTCCACTTTCTACCCATCAAGGAAAACAGGTATTGATGACATATTTTACATGTCATATTTAAGTACAGATTTGTGACACTTTAGGAGATAAATCGAGCATTATCTTCACAAGACCAGCTCCTTCGGACAATATGTGAACTTCAAGGGAAAAGAAGATAAAAATGAGATAAGAAGATAAAGACCCAGAGCACATCAGCTTATCTACTCCAAAAGAAGATAGATTGAAATCTTAGTTGTTTCGGATAAGAAGAACATGGTAGCTATCCTATAACTAGTATATAAGACGGAGACCGCATGTGGTTAGGACACCCAGTTTTTATACATCCTTAGAATTTAGAGAATTTCCTTAAGCATGTCTGGCTAGAAACTTATAAGCTAACCACGACTTTACATTAGGTTATTGTCCAAATCCTTCGGGAGGTTCTATAATAAAAAATTGAAGCTTTTACTTATTGCTTCCTCTAATAATCGTCAAAGTAGATTTCACTACCGTGATCACGGTCAATTCATAATGAGCGAATCTATCAAGTAGATTCCACTACTATGACCTCAATCAAATTATTGTCAATGAATCCATATCGTCAAAAGGAGGATTGTCGTACAACTCTCTAGAATTTAGTGGCAAACCAAGAAGGAAGAGGTATCAATTTGAGTGTCTACATATGTTCTCAAGGAGATAGGAGGAATATTGATAGAAAAAGCGAATGAGCCTTTAGTCGTACAAAACTTCCCAAGCGCCATGGCCATACCTGGTTTCCTACCAATCAGGTTCTCTAAGCAAAGAAGTCAAGATCATTTCATGATCGAATCTAGGAATGAAGGAAGACAATAATTAAGTGTAAGTCAGGACTAGATACTCTTCTCATATTGTTTATGACCTTATATACTCTTTCTTTTTATTATTCATAGCTTGCAAACCAATTTTCAACCAATATTTATACCACCATGCCCACGCCTCTCGATCGGGTGTTCAAGGGAAACTCCGTATAACACCCCCTGCCTTATTTGTGACTTGATCCCGATTCCCCTATACTATAGTATAATCACCATAGTAGGACTTTATCTTTGAGTGTTTCGACAACACATCAAATTTTTGTGCCGTTGCCAGGGAATCGGCCAACCAATAGTTACACTCAAGTCATGGTATTTTTATGCCTAAATTCACAAAACTAGGACCACCAATGAAGAGCATAGAAATCACCAAAGGGCATTCCACCACCGTGCCCATGCCAACAATCAATATTGCCGAGAGACCAACACCCTCGCCCATAACAAAGGGAAGATCAAAACAAGCCACTTCACCAATCATCACAGAAGCAGCAGCACCAATCATCACAGAAGCAACAGTGGTCAAAGATCCGTCTTTAGCTCCCATCATGCCCAAGAAAACCAAGCATAAAAAAAATGAAAAGATATCCACACCATCACTCAAAAAAGAACCTACGACAAGGCATGATGAACCAAACATTGAAACTGCAGAAGTGCAACGACAGAAAAATTTGATGTGTTGTTGGAACACTTCAAGAATAAAGTCCTACTATGGTGGTTATACTGTAGTATAGATAGCAGGGTTGAATCCATAAGAAATCGGGATCAAGTTACAAATAAGACATGGGTGTTATGCAGAGCTGCCCGTGAGCATGCAACTGAGAGACGTGAGCATGGTGGTATGAATATTGGTTTGCAAGTTACGAATAATAAAAAGCAAGAGTTATGTAAGGTCGTAAACAATATAAGGAGAGTATCTAGCCTTAACTTACACTCAGTTATTGTCTTCCTTCATTTCTAGATTCGATCAAAGGATGGTCTTGACTTCTTTACTTAGAAAACCTAATTGGTAAGGAAACCAGGCACGACTATGGCACTTGGGAGGCTTAGTATGATTAAAGGCTCTTTTGCTTCTCCTATCAACAATCCTCCTATCTTCTTGAGCACATATATAGATACTCAAATCGATACAACTTTCTTCTTGGTTTGTCACTAAATTCCAGAGGGTTGTATGACAATCCTCCTTCGGACGATATGGATTAGCTTACAATGATCTGGTCGATGTCACGGTAATGGAATCCACTTGATGGATTCGCTTACTATGAACTGACCATGATCACAGTAATGAAATCTACTTCAACGATTATTAGAGGAAGCAATAAGTAAAAACTTTAATATTTTATTATAGAACCTTCCAAAGGATTTGGATAATAACCTAATGTAAAGTCATGGCTAGATTATAAGTTTCTAGCCAAACATGCTTAAGGGAATTCCCTCTAAATTCCAAGGATTGCCAAAAACTAGATGCCCTGACCACATGCAGTCTCGGGCTTATATACTAGCTATTGGATAACTACCATGTCCTTCTTATAAGGAGTGGATAAGGTTTCGATCCATATTCTTTTGGAGTAGATAAGCTTTTGTGCCCTCGATCTTTATCTTCTTTTCTTGTAACTTTACATATTGTCCCGAAGGACTGATCTTGTGAAGATAATGCCTGATTTATCTCTTAAAATTTCACAAATCTATACTTGAATCGGGGATTAATATGACATGTAAAACATGACATCATACATCCTTATACTTACTTGATGCTTGTTCCTAAACATATGCCTAAATATAAAAATTTAATGTGTCTCATGTATATCAGATATGATCTTATTAGTAGGTGATCCCTTATCATTATCCATATCCTTAAAAGTTTTTTTATTTATGCATTTTTGATTTATTGATAAGACCTAAACTATTACATTTGGGCATAGGTATAGCACACAACAACCATGACTAGTCGAGGCATGACCACCACCACGACTAAATGAATATCAACATTGACTATAACGACCCTAACTCTTAACCTAGTATTAATTGCTCTGATTATGGTCTTTACTGCCGTGAAACCCAAACAAGCCCAAAAACCAGGACCTATCTGAATCCCACAAGGATTACTCATCAAATTCTCGATTTTTAGCATGTAAATTCTTTATGTTTATCAACAATTGGAGCATGATATTGGACAAGTATTCTGGTATCATACGGAGTGAATGAAATATCAGCAAAAGTCTTTAAATAAAATCAATGAATCCACAACACATAAGTCCCATAGGGATCCAAATATCCAGCAAGTTAACCCCTAACATAAATCAGACACAACAAGTAAAGGAGGAATCTTGACAAACTAGAAAGTAGTCCAATCATAATTCATGTTATATGCGCAGACAATCAAGGAACAAGTATGCAAATGTGATGTGATATCACCCCGCCGTGCAGCCTTGATCTCACACACTGGTACCACGGACAGTGGATGTACCTAAGCCTGAAAAATGGTGAATACAATAGGATGAGATTACAAGAATCTCAGTAGGGTCACAACATCATAAGATCTATAGAAATCTTAAATACAAATCTCCCAAACAACATCAGATCATCCCTACACAACTATGGGTATCATGCAATTCAAGAACCAATCAAAGGGATAGGGCCGAAACTAAGGCTGAGGGTGGACTACAACACTTTCGAAAATCAAAAGTACACAGGAAGGTAAAACATATCAGATTACTCTCAGAACTAGAAAGAAAGAAAGGTCATCCCCTTCCACCTATGTTGTTGAAGGCTTACTGCACAAATGGTAAAAGGTTAGCACACACGCTAATCAGAAAACCTATTCATCCTGCCACACAAGGACAAAACATCCAAGCCACACGAGGACAAGGCTTCCAGGGTGCTGTTCAAGCTTGTAGAAAGCTCGTCGCTGCTGCTTTTATAGAATCTTGTATAGAACCTTTTATCGAATTCATACCTAAATTCCTCCAATGTAGGTAGACGATCGACAAATCGCAAGCTCACAACTGTCCACCATGCGAGGGCTTCTCCCTCAAGTAGGAAAGTGGCAATGGCAACCTTTTCATCATCCGAGATACGTAAGAACAAGGACACTCGACATAAGGTGTCGATCCATTCACAAGCGACAGCAGCTCCAGCTGAACCATTGAAATCTTTACATCCTAATTGTCGAGCTACCTTCAATAATTTTGTAATCACGATGGGAAGTATCTCGGTTTCCTTAGGATGTGCCGGCTGTACAGTTTCAAGTGGAGGGATAGGTTCTTCCATGGGCGCGAGTGCAGGAGCATTCTGTAATTGCGCCTCCATACGCTGTTGATTCACAACAATTCCTTGCAATATGTTTAGGATTTGGGCTATCACATGATCGATGGCTGGGGCGGCTGGTGCCTCAAGTTGGTTTTCGGGCTCAGCTTGCTCTCCATGCTCAGTTTGTGCATTCGGCTCCTCTTGCTCAACAGGTTGTTGTTCGGCCTAAACCTCATACCTACCCCGTCGATCCCTTTTAGCGTTCGACCTTGCCATACTATACAAGCACACGATTGTTAGTTAACACATAACTAAATACGATACTAGGAAAAGAAGTGGTACCTGGTGGAGAGGCGTGCACCAGACGATACACATATGCTGGAAAATAATATACAACTTTTGGAAATCATATGCACACATAGAAATGCATACTCGTCACTCCTATCATCACACATATGTATCTCGGAAATCATCATCAAGCACTAAGCAAGCATGGATTCACACAATCCATATTCGACAATCATGCAAACTCACACCCCATGCATTCGGCAATACTCATCAGCAATCACATGCATATACATTCGGCAACATAGAAATCACATAAGGACACTTGGTAATATGCCCCAAAAACATACATATTCTCGGCAATGACAAGAAACACATCAAGGCATACCAGGTATAAGAACATACATAAACACATAGCAAATCAAATTATCATTCTCATCATTTAAGTTAATCCCTTTTTAGCATTAGTTCACTTTCGGTATTAGCCCCTAAGTGAGTGAGTGTGTGCGCATGTTCTTACCTACAAACAAAAAATCAACAAACAAGTTAGCATATAACCAATTATATTCCTTAAACCATGCTCTGCTACCAAAACTTGTAACGACCCTAACTCCCAACCTATTATTAATTGCTCTGATTAGGGTCCTTACCACTGTGAAACCCAAACAAGCCCAAGAACCAGGACCTATCTGAATACCACAAGGCTTACTCATCAAATTCTCGATTTTTAACATGTTCATTCCTTATGTCTATCAACAATTGAAGCATGATATTGGACAAGTATTCTGGTATCATATGGAGTGAATGAAATATCAATGGAAGTCTTTAAATAAAATCAATGAATCCACAACATACAAGTCCCATAGGGATCCAAATATTCAGTAAGTTAACCCCCAACATAAATCGAACACAACAAGTAAAGGAGGAATCTTGAAAAACCAGAAAGTAGTCCAATCATAATTCATGTTATATGTGCAGGCAATCAAGGAACAAGTATGAAAATATGATGTGACATTGTCCTGTCGTGCAGCCTTGATCTCACACACTGGTACCACGGACAGTGGATGTACCTAAACCTGAAAAATGGTGAATACAACAGGATGAGATTACAAGAATCTCAGTAGGGTCACAACATCATAAGATCTATAGAAATCTTAGATACAAATCTCCCAAACAACATCAAATCATCCCTACACAACTATGGGTATCATGCAATTCAAGAACCAATCAAAGGGATAAGGCCGAAACTAAGGCTGAGGGTGGACTATAACACTTTCGAAAATCAAAAGTACACAGGTAGGTAAAACTCATCAGATTACTCTCGGAACTAGAAAGAAAGGAAGGTCATCCCTTTCCACCTGTGTTGTTGAAGGTTTACTGCACAAAGGGTAAAAGATTAGCACACAAGCTAATCAGCAAACTTATTCATCCTGCCACACAAGGACAAAACATCCAAGCCACACAAGGACAAGGCTTCCAAGGCTCTGTTCAAGCTTGTAGAAAGCTCGTCGCTGCTCGCTTTTATGGAATCTCGTATACTACCTTTTGTCGAATTCATACCAAAATTCCTCCAATGTAGGTAGATGATCGGCAAATCGTAAGCTCACAGCTATCCACCATGCGAGGGCTTCTCCCTCAAGTAGGAAAGTGGCAATGGAAACCTTGTTATCATCCGAGATACGTAAGAATAAGAACACTCGACATAAGGTGTCGATCCATTCACGAGCGGCAGCAGCTCCATCTGAACCATTGAAATCTTTACATCCTAATTGTCGAGTTTCCATCAAAAATTTTGTAATCACGATGGGAAGTCTCTCGGCTTCCTTAGGATGCGCCAGCTATACAGGTTCAAGTGGAGGAATAGGTTCTTCCATGGGCACGAGTGCAGGAGCATTCTGAAATTGCGTCTCCATACGCTGTTGATTCACAACAATTCCTTGCAATACGTTTAGGATTTGGGCTATCACATGATCGATGGCTTGGGCGGCTGGTGCCTCAGGTTGGTTTTCGGGCTCAGCTTGCTCTCCATGCTCAGTTTGTGCATTCGGCTCCTTTTTCTCAACAGGTTGTTGTTCGGCCTGAACCTCATACCTACCCTGTCGATCCCTTGTAGCGTTCAACCTTGCCATACTATACAAGCACACGATTGTTAGTTAACACATAACTAAATACGATACTAGGAAAAGAAGTGGTACCTGGTGGAGAGGCATGCACAGGACGATACACATATGTTGGAAAACAATATACAACTTTTGGAAATTATATGCACACATGGAAATGCATACTCGTCACTCCTATCATCACACATATGTACTCTCGGAAATCATCATCAAGCATTAAGCAAGCATGGATTCACACAATCCATATTCGGCAATCATGCAAACTCACACCCTATGCATTCGGTAATACTCATCAGCAATCACATGCATATACATTCAGCAACATAAAAATCACATAAGGACACTTGGTAATATGCCCCAACAACATACACATTCTCGGAAATGACAAGAAACACAACAAACATTTACCGAAACAAATCAAGGAATACAAGGTATAAGAACATACATAAACACATAGCAAATCAAATTATCATTCTCATCATTTAATTTAATCCCTTTTTAGCATTAGTTCACTGTCGGTATTAGCCCCTAAGTGAGTGAGTGTGTGCGCATGTTCTTACCTACAAACAAAAAATCAACAAACAAGTTAGCCTATAACCAATTATATTCCTTAAACCATGCTCCGCTACCAAAACTTGTAACGACCCTAACTCCCAACCTATTATTAATTGCTCCGATTAGGGTCCTTACCACTGTGAAACCCAAACAAGCCCAAGAACCAGGACCTATCTGACTCCCACAAGACTTACTCATCAAATTCTCGATTTTTAACATGTACATTCTTTATGTTTATCAACAAGTGGAGCATGACATTGGACAAGTATTCTGGTATCATACAGAGTGAATGAAATATCAACGGAAGTCTTTAAATAAAATCAATGAATCCACAGCATACAAGTCCCATAGGGATCAAATTATCCAATAAGTTAACCCCCAACATAAATCGGACACAACAAGTAAAGGAGAAATCTTGAAAAACCAGAAAGTAGTCCAGTCATAATTCATGTTATATGTGCAGGCAATCAAGGAATAGGTATGCAAATGTGGTGCGACATCGTCCTGCTATGCAGCCTTGATCTCACACATTGGTACCACAGACAGTGGATGTACCTAAGCCTGAAAAATGATTAGTACAATAGGATGAGATTACAAGAATCTGAGTAGGGTCACAACATCATAAAATCTATAGAAATCTTAAACAAAAATCTCTCAAACAACATCAGATCATCCCTACACAACTATGGGTATCACGCAATTCAAGAATCAATCAAAGGGATATGGCCGAAATTAATAACAAGGGAAGGTATCGAAAATAACAAATAAAAAATAGGGATCTCTGGAGAAACCGATGAGGCATAGATCCTACCTCTCCTGCCTCAGAATAAGAAGCTATTCCTTTGCCCTTATTTAATAATTCTAAACCACTTATAGCATCACAAGGCAAAGACAAAACCAAACTAAGTATGCATACTCTATATGTCACAACCATCGGGCCCGAACGTGTATGTGTGCGTGATGGATCACAACTGCAACGCTCAGTTGGGCTTATAACCACAGGGCCCAAAAGATGCATCTTGTTACAAATGATACCATCACACAACACATATAAGCCCAAGACCTCCCTCGCTCCTTTCCGATGTGGGATTGGGTAACCTGACCCCCCCTACGGGTTGGGTCTCACACTATAACCAAGTAAGTATCTTATTTCCTTACCAATTCCAATCACCAAACCTATCAGAAACCAATGGTCACATGTCGTAGGTGCCTCCCCTTTGGATGTGTGATGTGATAGCCAAGAACTTAACAAGATTCAACCTGAATTACCACCCCAATTTAACTATGTATATTTCGCCACTAAGCATAGGACCCAAGATAATTTACAATTTCATGTCAGCAAAGAAGGATTAAGTGTTTATAACTTATACAATCAAAAGAAACAAGATCGGAATCCAATAGGTTAATCAATTGATTAAGACAGGCAACAATAGGGCAAGGGTAGAGCATACTGATTTCATGTATAGAAAAGATTCAAAGGATGAATTCATGATTTTATAACATGAATGGATGCCAAAAAATCATACGAACAAGAGGAACAACAACAAAAATCAATTGAAGACAAAATCACACAATCTTAAAACCTAATCCTGCCGAAATAGGATTTAACTTTAGACAAAGAAAATCTAACCTTTAGAAAAAAGACACAAGAGTTTTGGAAAGAGGATGAAGAGATATTTCCAACAAGATATTATTTTCAAGAATCTGACAAAGGATGAGAGAGTTATGCCATTTTGAAGTTCAAGCAGATTTTGGCAATTCTGTTGAAATACGATTTAACTTTCGACATAGAAAACTAACCTCCAGAAAGAAAAACAAAGATGGTTGGAAAGAGAATGAACAGAGCTTTCCAACAAGCTATTACTCGTAAGAATCCAAAAATATATGAGAGAGTTATGCTAGTTTGAAGTTCCAGCGGATTTCGGTAGAAATTGAGAGGTGAAGGTTTTTAGGTTTTACGAATTTTGTGTGTTTTCTGTATAAGATTTTTGTGTGGCTGGCTTCCTATATAAGGTGGTTATGGGTTTAAATTCCCTATTTTAAGGCTAGAGTAAAGTAAGATAATTATCATAATTAAATTATATAACTATCCCCTCTTAATTTTAGAGATTTTAATTTCTAAGGTAATTATCAACCTATAAAGAACTAGATTAAAGGGAATTAAGACCAAAATTAATTACTGAATATTTCTTACCAATTTTGGCCATCACATATCTTTTTCTTCAGGGGAAAAATGCTCTTTTCACCTGCACTGGCTTCTGGACTCTATGACTCAAAATTCGGGGTCTCACATTGACCATCGACAAATAAAGGAGGATCATCCTTAGAAGGCATAAACAAATCTTTGGCAATATCTACACAGCATTTCCAACAATAGACCATCAAAAGTATTCAGAATCTGAAAACAAGTAAGTTAGATTACATTAATCGTAAATAGGTTGGAACCGATGGGAAAAATTTCATCACAACAAGAGATTAATCCGAAACAGAATGCCAATGCCTCTGGATCATAATAATTTGATAGGTTGAGCCAACGAAATTAAACAAGGTGCTATTGGGAGGCAACCCAAAAATTTTAAAAATTAGTTCTTCAAAAAGTATGAGAATGTGTTACGGATCGTATCCATACCAGGGCATGGAATGAGGAACACAGATGGAAAAAGGATGGCCTAGTGCAAAAAAAGAAGAAAAAGCCCTGTAATAAGCATAATAATGAAGATAAGAAAAAGCAGGCATGCCTGTAATGATTTCCAAGGAAAAATGGTCATGGCGCATAACATGCATAATACTACCAAAGGAAGCAAGCATGCCAAGTGACAGTTATGAAGAAAAAATGGTCACATTATTAAATGGACAGGACTCACTCCAACAGTAATGTAAGACTCCAAACGGGGATGCGTGAAGAGACACGTTCGGAGGCTATAAAAGGTGATAGAAATAACATGAACAACACTTTGCATTCTTCAAGCATTCAGAGAAATATCTACTTTCATATAATCGCTCATAATTTCTTTCGAATCGACTTCACAAAATCTCCAATTGATTAAACAAAAATGGCCTCCTACAAGATTATTGCTTACACCAACTCCTCCGAGGATGAACAACCATTCATAAGGAGACCATGCAACACAAGAGAAAAGGCCAAAAAACTCGAGGTTTCAGAAATGACTCCTCAAATGACTTTTGAAGATGAAATCGTCAGAGAAAGTGTTAGAGAAGAGAAGAATCTTCTTGGATTGGAATCATATTCTGAGGAAGAAATTGTGAGACTCCGAATTTTGAGTCCTAGAATTCTAGAAGCCAGTGCAGGTGAAAAGACTATTTTGCCTCTGAAGAAAAGGATGTGTGATGGCCGAAATTGGTAAAGAATTTTTGGTAATTATTTCTGGTATTAATTCCCTTTAATTTGGTTCTTAATTTGTTGATAATCACCATAGGAATTAAAATCCCTAAAATTAAAAGGGGATAATTACAGAATTTAAATCTGGTAGTTATCTTACTTTAATAAAACCTTTAAAGTAGGAATCTTAATTCCATACCCATCCATTATAAATAGGAAGCCAACCCCACAAAAATCATTCATAGAAAATACACAAAACTTGTATAGCCTAAAACCCTTACACCTCCCTATATCTGTCAAAATTCGTTGAAACTTTAAACCAGCATAACTCTCTCATCGTTTGTCGGATTCCTACAAATAATAGCTTATTGGAAATCTCTCTTCATTCTCTTTGAAACCATCTACGGTTTTGTTTCAGGAGGTTAGTATTTATTTCTCGTAAGAAAAGTCGAAACTCCATGGAACTGTCAAAATCTTCTTGAACTTCAATGTAGCATAACTCTTTCATCGTTTGTTGGATTCCTGAAAATAATAGCTTGTTGGAAAGATCTCTTCATCCTCTTTCCAACCATATTTGTTTTGTTGTTTGGACGTTCGTATTTCTTTGTCAAAAGATAAGTTGAAAATCGGCAGGGGAATTAGGTTTTAAGATTTGTATAATTTTGCCTTTGATTGATCTCTGCTGTTGTTGCCCTTATTCATATGATTTTTAGAATCCATTCATAGTGAAAAATTATGATTTCATCCCTTGAATGCATGAAGTTGAAAATTGTCTTGTGCCTTACTCTTAGTGCCGAACTTTGCATAGTTAATTGGGATGGTAAATCAGCTTGAATCGTTAAGTTTCTGGCTATCACATCACATATCCAAGGAGGAGGCACCTGAGGCATCTGATCACTGGCTTATGTTAGGTTTGGTGAGTGTAATTGGTAAGGAAATAGGGTATTTACTTGGTTATTGCGTATGCACGCTTAGTTTGTTTTTTTATCTTTGCCTAATGATGATTTAGGTGGTTCGGAAGTACTAGTAAGGGCAAAGGAATAGTTTCTTGTTCAGAGACAAGAGAGGTAGGATCTATGCCTCATCGGTATCTCCAGAGACCTAGTTGTTTGCTTAATTGATTTCGGTACCTATGATTGTAAAACTGTATGCACATTCATATTAAATAATGCATGCATGTGTGATGTGTATTGAATATGCTGAATGTGCATTGACAAATTTGAGAATACCCTGTTGTGGTTTTGTGCTTTGTGCTTGCCTATGTGTGCTGGTACGTGTTTGTGTGTCAGGATCCTTTTTTGGTGGCCATTCAGGGTAAATGCTGATGTTCCTAGTGAGAGGGGAGGTTCTTACTTGTATGGGAGTCGTATGGTTGGAAAATCCCACCAAGAGATCGCTGGATGTCTGGTCCTTGTGTGGCCAGAAGCCCTGTCCTTGTGTAGCAGGAACCCATTATCCTTGTGTGGTTTGGGAAGCCCTTATCCTTGTGTGGTTTGGGATGCCTTTGTCCTTGTTTGGCTTGGGATGTTTTGTCCTTGTGTGGCGAGATGAATAGGCTTGTTGATTAGCTTGTGTGTTAACCAATTACCTTTCGTGTAGTAAGCCTTGAACAACACAGGTGGAAGGGGATGGCCTTTTCTTCTTCATTGCCGAGAACAATCTGATGAGTTCTGGCTGCCTGTGTACTTCTGATACTTTTCGGAAGTGTTTGTAGTCCCCCTCAGCCTTAGATTCGGCCTTACCCTTTTTGATTGAATTTTTGAATTGCATGAATCCCTTTAGTTGCGTAGGAATGATCAAATGTTGTTCAGGAGATTTGTTTTTGTATATTGGTTTAGGTTCCGAGATAGGAAAGAAAGATAGATAGGCTTGTCTAGGGACAATTAGGCAAGGATGAAATGTATGATTAATGGAGTTATTTGACAGGCAAAGATACATTTATATAGCCCAGGTCCAAAACTCTGGTGATCTAGTTTGGAAAAACAAATGGACGGGCCCAGAAATGAACAACCAACCAAAATATGAATAGGCTGGCTCAAAAGTCAACAAAAAGACTTAAAAGCTAACAGCTACTCAAAACGAATCCCAAAAAACAATCAGGTCCAACATAGGCAAAAGAGTAATTTTTACTGCCTTGATTTTCAACACAATCAATAAGTCAAATGCATACGTGGATCACTAAAAATAACAATGACTAAGCAAAATATGCTGACTGGATGAAGACATAGACGAGGTTCTACAGTTGCTTACCTAGGAGTAGTATGCATGGTATATATTATTGTAAGGCCTCGTGTTTTAGAAGGTTGGGCCTTGAGTCTAGTCAGTGAATAAGTATTGGTTATATGGGCCTATAGCTTATGGGCCCTGGGCTATAAGAATATTTAGATATTACTAGAACTAGAAAGTATGGATAATAGACCAAAATAACTAAAGTTAGTCGTTATTGGGTTAGAACGTAAGTATTCGACCCAAAGATATTTGAGTTTAATTTTGTGATTATATCTCCTCCTACTATGTCATTTGGACTCATAGGTGTATTTCTTGATTTTTGACACCTCTAAAGGAATCTCGTGTGGTGTATTTTTTGAAACTCAAATCATGGGGTAATTTTATCTTTTCATATCCCAGTACTTGTCAAAACTTGAGAACTGAGTCACTTAGATGATTAAGACCCACGAATCCATTCTTTATAGATCTTTTGACTCGTTTTAAGCGTATATTAATTTTATAGAATTTTTTTGAAAGATATTCATAATTACTATAAATTTCTTTTAGTTCTATAAATTCTTACAAATTTTTTAACACATGATATTATATTTTAATTATATATATATAAGAAAAAGATAATTTTTCTAGATTTTACTATTCATAAGGAGTCCGTGGTATTTTTTTGGGGTGTATTTTTTATTAAAGAATACTCCTCAAATATAAGGACTAAAATAAACCATATACTATTTATTATGAATTATTAAATAAATAATATTTATATTATTATTAATTTAAAAATTAGAAAAAAGATAAAAGAAATGGAGGTCAAGACGGTAGTGAGGCCTTTTGTTTTATCGAACCTCGGTTTGTTGATCGAAGTGAGACATTCACTTGAAAAGGCACCATCCCTTCAAGAGATGAAACAATTTTGTATCATCGTCGGGTATAGTGCCACGCCCCGAAACCAAATATTGTGCGACAATCGTCATAGGCCTACTATAGACACTGTCACATCACCCAGAAATATATTTAATAAACCAACAAGACTAGTGGTATATAAATAAAATGGAAAAGATAACAAAAGTATTAATTAAAGTATTATGTAACGGAATTTAGAGAAGACATGATGTCGTCTGGGTGACATCGTTTAACAAATAGACTCACAAAAATCTCAGGTTTAGACTCGATATCATACATAAGCAAATTCAGGAGAATTACCACTACGAATATAAAATCCTTTACTACTACCTTAAGCCCGGCCAATTGCCGATCGATCTGTATTTCCATTCCCGAGTTGCCTGGGAGTGAGCTCCTACTTATCATTCCTACATTTGAATTTGTCAATAATCTAGCAGAATCCTACTAGTTGAGCAGACGGGAAAAACATACAGAGTATTTCACAAGCATATGTTGTATAAGTCAAAAATATGTTGGCATTAATAATTTAACAGATTCACACATTATTTCATTATGGCATGCAGGTTATTCTCATCAATAATATAAGTAATCATAGTCATATAATATGCAGCAAGCACACGACTCTTCAGAGCATACATGACCGTAATTTGGGCTGGCAATATCATCCAGTCTATTCGGACTAGGGACAGGACTGGAGTTCATCAGTGGCACTCTATTCTCATTGCCATTCAATTTATCTTACCATATCATGCATGTAAGACCCCGAATTTTGAGTCCCAGAAGTCCAGAAGTCAGTGCAGATGAAAAGACAATTTTGCCCCTGAAGGAAAGGATGTGTGAAGGCCGAAATTGGTAAGATTGTTTAGTAGTTAATTTTGTTTTAAAATTCCATTAGATCTAAGTCCTTATAGATGGATAATTTCTTTAGAGATTATCCTTATAGATAGATAATTGCCTTAGAGATTAAAGTCCCTAAAAATAGGGAAAGATAATAAAAGATAATTTAGAGTTTAATTATCTGATAGATTATCTTATTATGATAACTAATTAAAAGTAGTAATCATAATTTTTTACCCATTCATTATAAATAGGAAGCCAACCCTACAAAAATCATTCATAGAAAACTTACAAATTCGTAAGAGCCTAAAACCCTATACCTCCCTATAGCCACCATAATTCGCAGAAACTTCAAACCAGCATAACTCACTCATCGTCCGTCGGATCTCTACGAGTAATAGCTTGTTGAAAAGATCTCTTCATCCTCTTTCCAAAAATATTTTTTTTTTCAGAAGGTTAGTATTTCTTTGTCTAAGGTTAATTTGAAAATCGACGGCGGAATTAGGTTTTCGCCAAATCTTCTTGAACTTCAAAATAGCATAACTTTCTGATCGTTTGTCAGATACTTACAAATAATAGCTTTTTGGAAAGATATTTTCATCCTCTTTCCAACCATATATAAATCACAGCTTGTATGTAAATATTTGTTTTGTTTAAGGTTAAGACGAAATCGTCCTATGTCCTACTTTTAGCGATAAGATTTGCATAGTTATTTAGAATGGTAAATTCAGGTTGAATCTTGTTAAGTTCCTGGCTATCACATCACACATCCAAGGGGGAGGCACCTGAAACGTCTGATCACTGTTTTTTTGATAGGTTTGGTGAGTGGTATTGGTAAGGAAATAGGGTATTCAATTGACTATTGAATATGCATGCTTAGTTTGCTTTTGTCTTTGCCTGGTGATAATTTAGGCGGTTCGAATTTACTTAATAAAGGAAAAGGAGTAGCTTCTTGTTCAGAGACAAGAGAGGTAGGATCTACGCCTCATCGGTTTCTCCAGAAACCCCTGCTCTTTTCTTGATATTTTTGTTACCTGCCCTTGTTGTATTGCTTGCAATTGGATTATAGGGTGAGAGTATGAAATTCAGAATGAGATATAAATCTCCTAGGCTATATCGAACCCCTGAGTTAGGAATTTAGTGCCTGGGATGCAATTGTTATGTGAATTGGATAAGTTGATTGTGTTCTGACATGATTGAGGATACCCTGTTGTGGTATTATGCTTTGTACTTGCCTGTGTGTGCTTGTACGTGTCTGTGTGTCAGGATCCTGTTCCGGTGGCCATTCGGGGTAAGCGTTGATGCTCCTAGGGAGAGGAGAGGTTCTTACTGGTATGGGAGTTGTATGGGTGGCAAATCCCAGCAAGAGCTCGTTGGAGGTCTGGTCCTTGTGTGGCCGGAACCCTGTCCTTGTGTGGCAGGAAGCCCTGGTAGGTATGTGACCTGGGATGCCCTGGTAGGTATGTGACCAGGGAAGACTTGTCCATGTGTGGCTAGTCGACTTGTCCTTTCGAGGACAAGATGAAAGGCTTACTGATTAGTTTGCATGTTAACCATCTACCCTTTGTGTAGTAAGTCTTGGACAACACAGGTGGAAGGGGATGACCTATCTTCTTCATTGCCGAGGGCAATGTGATGTGTTTCACCTGCCTGTGTACTTCTGAGCTTTCGGAAGTATTTGCAGTCCTCCCTCAGCTATAGATTCGGCCCTAACCTCTTATGATTGGTTTTTGAATTGCGTGATGCCCTTTAGTTGTTTAGGAATGATCTTATGTGAATTGGGAGATTTGTGTTTTGGGATTCTGTAGATCTTATGATGCTGTGACCCTACTGATATTCTTGTAATCTCAAACCGTTGTTTTTTACCCTTTTTCAGGCTTAGGTACATTCGCTGTTCGTGGTACCAGGGTGTGAGATCAAGGCTGCACACGACGGGGCGATATCGCATCACATCTGCATACCTATTACTTGCGCATATAACATGTGAATGATTAGGCAACTTTCTGGTTTATTTTAAGCACTCTTCTTTACTTGTTATTTCCGAACCTTGATGAAGAATTTCTTGCTATTTATTTGGATCCCTATGGGACTTGTGTGTTATGAACCCAATGATTTGATTTAAGACTTCCGCTGATGTTTTATTTACTCCGTATGTTACCAGAACATGTGTCCAATATCATGCTCCAATTGTTGATAAGCAATAAAATGAACAAGCTAAAAATCGGTAGTTAATGATAAGCCTGGTGAGATTCAAATAGGTCTTAGGTGTCATTTAGGCTTATTTGGGTTTCACGGCGGTAATGACCTTAATCGGAGCAATTATTAATAGTTAGGAATTGGGGTCGTTACACGTTTGGTAGCGGAGCATGGTTTAGGATTATAATTTGTTATATGCTAACTTATTTGTTAATTGTGGTGATTGCAGGTAAGAACATGGGCATACACTCACTCACCTAGGGGCTAACACTGAAAGAGAACTAGGGATAACAGGGGATTTAAATGATTGAAATAATAATAAACTAATGTGTTGATTGTTCATATGACTTCATATGTTTTTCTTGTCATTACCAAATGTGTATGCATGTGTATGGTGATGTGTATTGCGGAATGTGGATGATGTGTGAGTCTATACTTTCTTGATGTTTGATGATGATTTCTATGAGTGTTAATGTCATTCTCGAGTATGCATTGCATGTGTGCATGCGATTTCCGAAAATTTGTATTTTATTTTCCAGCATATGCGTATCGTCCGGTGCATGCCTCTCCACCAGGTATCACTCTTTTACTAGTATTGTATTTAGTATATGTTGAGTAGTAAAGGTGTATTCGTATAATATGGCACGAGGCAACAAAGGGACCAATGGGGTAGGTTTGAGATTCAGACTAAACAGCAACCTGTTGAGCAAGAGGGAGCCAAATTACAGATAGTATCTGCATTTGCTGTTGACCATGTAAAACGTTTTATCTTCATTGAAGCCTACAAGCAATGTGATATCAACGAGGCTTCTAAAGGACTTACTGGTATATATATGCTAGTGACTGTCAACAGTTCCACTAAGTGAACGTTGCCATCTGCTCACTGTCCGGAATAATTGTTGTCCAATTACCAAGGGCTTGTGGGCTCGTCTGAAGAATGGGAAATACAAAGGAGACCTAATCAAGAGTCAATTGATACATTTATGAGCATCACAGGAGCTACCGAGGAAGTCGCGCTGCAAAGACTAGAGGCTCACGGTGGTGATCTCAATGCAGCCGTTTGTATTCATTTCAATGGAGGAGATCAAGTGCTTGAGGACAATGCTATGGTTGTTCCTGAAGACGATCCAATGAATATCGATGATCCATCTGAAGTTGCAATACGTAGGAGAAATCCTCTCTCTCTTCTATCTGAGGCCGACACTGTGAATCCATTCTCAATACTTGATCCACAGTTTCGTAGAAGTATGTTTGGTGGTGGTTCTGGTGTTACAACTCATGAACCACTTGTTTCTCAACCAAGGGAGGTGAGGGAGATACCAATAGAGGTCAAGGACGGCAGTGATGGATCGAGACAATCAGATCATGGTCCTGTGATTGAGGATGTAACTGAAACTGAAGTTTTGCATGGTCTAGACACTCGTGGACCTGTTATAATTGAGTCTGAAGATGACGAAGATGCAGCAAATAATTTAAGCTCGCGGGTGGTGCAACAAAATGGAAGAAGTGAGGTTTTTGGTGATATTTATGATGCTGGACATGTTAGACCTAGTGCTCCAAGGTTTGATCAATTGCCTGACTATGGTGATGACATAGAAGAAGAAATGGTTCGAGCTGCCATTGAGACTTCAAAACAGGATGTTGTGGATTTAAGTGATACTGGACCTCAGCGAACACAATCTCATCTGGAGGATGCTGAGCTTGAACAAGTGGTTTCGTTGTCCTTGCAGACAGCAGAGCGAGCAGAATGGAAAAGTTGGACCATCAGACCTGGGGAATAATTCAGTTGATGTTGATTTAGAGAAAATCATGGCAATTAATGGAAAGATTGAGGCAGGAAACTCCTCTGTCCGAGAAGAAGATGATATGGAGGAGCTGCCTCTTGTTAGGCACAGATCAAGACGTACTTCTTCTACTAAATCTGTTGATGCAGTTAGAGTTATTGAGGCTAGCCCACCATCAAGTCCCGTAAGAAACAATACTGTTGTTCACCCATTGAACAATGGAGATGCCTTTCCATCCGATGAGTGGGGAGGCATGTCCTCTGAGGAGCGTGATGAAGCAGTTATGCTTGAGGCTGCAATGTTTGGTGGAATATCTGAACAGCCTGGATACCGCATTCCTTATGCTCCTCATCAATTCATTCAATCCAATGACCATTATCCCAGGCCTGCACCTCGCCCTCCATCCCCATCTTTGCAAGCTCAGCGCTTGATCCGTGAACAACAGGATGATGAGTATCTTGCATCCTTGGCTGCTGATAGAGAAAAAGAGATAAAGGCAACGGAGGAAGCTGAAGCTTGTCGTTTGCAAGCAAGGCAAAAGGATGAAGAAGCTCGCAGGAAATTGGAGGAAGAACAGGAGGCTTTGAAAAGAAAGCTAAATGCAATAATAGAATATGCCAAGTTTTTTTTTCAAGACACAGTAAAAGAAATGGCAAAGGAGGTCCAAAACTCACGGAGTGGAGAGCTTAAAAAGACAGCAGAAGATCTTGATGAATTCATAAATAAGACCACGGCTAGTAAACATGTGCAAATATATGGGAATCAGCCCTTTTGGCACTGATGCATGTCTACGTTTCATGCTCCGGAAAAGACTACAAGAGATCAAGAATGATGATAAGATGATTCGAGCAGAGGGTATAGAATCCTTTTCAGAAGCCGAGCTTCGTCAGGCTTGTAGAGATCGTGGATTGCATGGATTGCTTTCAGTGGAGGAAATGCGCCAGCAGTTGTGTGATTGGCTAGATTTGTCTCTCAATCACTCAGTCCCATCTTCTCTATTGATTCTATCCAGAGTCTTCTCCGTCTCTGGAAAAGTTAGACCAGAGGAAGCTGTGCAGGCTACACTTTCTTCTCTTCCAGATGAGGTCGTTGATACTGTCTAAGTGACTTCCATGCCATCTGAAGATTCTGTTTCAGAGAGAAGAAGAAAGTTGGAGTTCCTAGAGATGCAAGAAGAACTGATCAAGGAGGAAGAAGAGGAAGAGGAGCAGGCAAAGATGAGGGAATCTATTGACAACCAAAAGGATGTGGCTTTAGAAGAGATGAGTATTCCAACAGCTAGAGAAGCACAGGAACAAGTGAAAGCAAAAACATTGGAGAAGCATGAACAGCTCTGTGAACCGAGTCGTGCATTGGCTGTTCTAGGTTCTGCTTCTTCAGTTAGTATGGAGCGGGAAGAGTTTCTGAGACTCGTGAACAAAGAGATAAATTTGTATGGTGGAAAAACAAGGCACGGAAGATGAAGAAGCAGCCAAGAAAGCAAACAAAGCTGCCAGAGGGGAGAGCAATCGTGCTGCTGAGAACTGCCACTTTCAGGCTGGTAGTGGTCGACGACAAGGTTTACCTGGAGAAGCACCGCAAGTCGTTCCAGTGTAGGGATACCTTTACCATCTGACGCATCCTACAGCTGTTGAGAAGGTACCCTGGATGCCTGCCTGACTTGGATATCATGTTTGATTGCGTTGATTGGCCTGAGATTAATATAAAGCCTTGGACGGCTTTGTTGGAGGACATGCAAGAAGGAAATAAGAGGATGGACTGGATTGAAAGAGAACCTCATGCTTATTGGAAAGGGAACCCATCTGTTGCTGCCACAAGACAAGGTCTAATGAAAGGCAATGTCACCCCAACTCAGGACTGGAATGCTCGGGTGTTTGCTCAGGATTGGATTCGAGAATCACAGCAAGGCTACAAGGAGTCAGACTTGGTCAACCAATTCAATTACCGGTACAAGATCTATATTGAAGGGTCTGCATGGTCGGTGAAGCGAGAAGTATATCCTTGCCTGTGATTCCGTGACTCTGCTCGTTAAACCCCAGTACTACGATTTCTTCACCAGAAGCTTGATACCCAAGGTCCATTATTGGCCTGTCAAGGAAACTGACAAATGTAGATCTATAAAATTTTCTGTTGACTGAGGTAACTCTCACAAGGAAAAGGCACAAGCCACGGGAAATGCAGCGAGTGAGTTCATTCAAAAGGAGTTAAAGTTGGACTATGTGTATGATTGTATGTTCCATCTCTTAAACCAGTATGCTAAGCTCTTAACATACAAGCCGGAGATACCCAGAAAAGTCTTCCAGTTGTGTCCAGAAGCAATGGTCTATCGAGCCTGCGACTTGGAAAAGAAATTCCTGATGGATTCCCTGGAGAAGAGCTAGAATTCGACCTTCTGACTTCTGACATGGAAGCTGAACCATTCCCAACTGTGTTAAGAACAGATTTTACAGAGAAAGACTTAAGTGATATAGATGGACACGTGGTGGACAATGACCAGATTGAGACTTTTGATGATTCAAAAGATGAAGAACTTCCTGATATTAATCAAGCAAATGAAAACAACGTATTTCACATTTCAATGCTAAGAAAGTATATATGAGATCCTGCTCATGTGCTTAAAGAACCGCCAGTTGAAGTTGCTGAAGACCTATCCTATCCCGTACAGCCAGTTGCCAAACAAGATTGGTCAGTTCGACAGCTTCGCAGTCTAAGCGTGCCTATGGTACGAGTTGTTTGGCGTAATTGCCAAATTGAGGAATAGTCTTGGGAGACTGAGGAGTCTATGCATGCAAAATTTCCTTATTTGTTTGATTAAGATACTTATATTACAAAATTTCGAGGACGAAATTCTTATAAGGAGGGGAGGATGTAAGAACCCTAATTTTGAGTCCTAGAAGTCCAGAAGCCAGTGCAAGTGAAAAGACGATTTTGCCCCTGAAGGAAAGGATGTGTGATGGCCGAAATTGGTAAGATTTTTTAGTAGTTAATTTTGTTTTAAAATTCCTTTAGATCTAAGTCCTTATAGATAGATAATTGCCTTAGAGATTATCCTTATAGATAGATAATTGCCTTAGAGATTAAAGTCCCTAAAAATAAGGGAAGATAATAAAAGATAATTTAGAGTTTAATTATCTGATAGATTATCTTATTATGATAAGTAATTAAAAGTAGTAATCATAATTTTATACCCATTCATTATAAATAGGAAGCCAACCCCACAAAAATCATTCATAGAAAACTTACAAATTCGTATGAGCCTAAAACCCTATACCTCCCTATAGCTACCATAATTCGCAGAAACTTCAAACCAGCATAACTCACTCATCGTTCGTCGGATCTCTGCGAGTAATAGCTTGTTGGAAAGCTCTCTTCATCCTATTTCCAACCATCTATTTTTTTTGTCAGAAGGTTAGTATTTATTTGTCTAAAGTTAATTTGAAAATCGGCGGCGGAATTAGGTTTTCGCCAAATCTTCTTGAACCTCAAAATAGCATAACTTTCTGATCGTTTGTCAGATACTTACAAATAATAGCTTTTTGGAAAGATATTTTCATCCTCTTTCAAACCAAATATAAATCTCAGCCTTGTATGTAAATATTTCTTTGTTTAATGTTAAGACAAAATTGTCCTATGCCCTACTTTTAGCGACAAGATTTGCATAGTTATTTGGAATGGTAAATGCAGGTTGAATCTTGTTAAGTTCCTGGATATCACATCACACATCCAAGGGGGAGGCACCTGCAACGTCTGATCACTGATTTTCTGATAGGTTTGGTGAGTGGTATTTGTAAGGAAATAGGGTATTCAATTGACTATTGAATATGCATGCTTAGTTTGCTTTTGTCTTTGCCTGGTGATAATTTAGGCAACTCGGATTTACTTAATAAAGGAAAAGGAGTAGCTTCTTGTTCAGAGACAAGAGAGGTAGGATCTACGCCTCATCGGTTTCTTCAGAGACCCCTGCTTATTTTCTTGATGTTTTTGTTATCTGCCCTTGTTGTATTGCTTGCGATTGGATTATAGGGTGAGAATATGAAATGCGGAATGAGATATCAATCTCCTAGGCTATATCGAACCCCTGAGTTAGGAATTGAGTGCCTGGGATGTAATTGTTATGTGAATTGGATATGTTGATTGTGTTCTGACATGATTGAGGATACCCTGTTGTGGTGTTGTGGTATTGTGCTTTGTACTTGCCTATGTGTGCTTGTACGTGTCTGTGTGTCAAGATCCTGTTCCGGTGGCCATTCGGGGTAAGTGCTGATGCTCCTAGGGAGAGGAGAGGTTCTTACTGGTATGGGAGTTGTATGGGCGGCAAATCTCAGCAAGAGCTTGCTGAAAGTCTTGTCCTTGTGTGGCCGGAACCCTGTCCTTGTGTGGTAGGAAGCCCTGGTAGGTATGTGACCTGGGATGCCCTAGTAGGTATGTGACTAGGGAAGACTTGTCCGTGTGGGGCTAGTCGACTTGTCCTTTCGAGGACAAGATGAAAGGCTTACTGATTAGTTTGCATGTTAACCATCTACCCTTTGTGCAGTAAGTCTTAGACAACACAGGTGGAAGGGGATGGCCTATCTTCTTCATTGCCGAGGGCAATGTGATGTGTTTCACCTGCCTGTGTACTTCTGAGCTTTCGGAAGTATTTGCAGTCCTCCCTCAGCCATAGATTCGGCCCTAACCTCTTATGATTGGTTTTTGAATTGAGTGATCCCCTTTAGTTGTTTAGGAATGATCTTATGTGAATTGGGAGATTTGTGTTTTGGGATTCTGTAGATCTTATGATGCTGTGACCCTACTGATATTCTTGTAATCTCAAACCGTTGTTTTTTATCCTTTTTCAGGCTTAGGTACATTCGCTGTTCGCGGTACCAGGGTGTGAGATCAAGGCTGCACACGGTGGGGCGATATCGCATCACATCTGCATACCTATTACTTGCGCATATAACATGTGAATGATTGGGCAACTTTCTGGTTTATTTTAAGCACTCTTCTTTACTTGTTATTTCCAAACCTTGATGAAGAATTTCTTGCTATTTATTTGGATCCCTATGGGACTTGTGTGTTATGAACCCAATGATTTGATTTAAGACTTCCGCTGATGTTTTACTTACTCCGTATGTTACCAGAACATGTGTCCAGTATCATGCTCCAATTGTTGATAAGCAATAAAATGAACAAGCTAAAAATCGGTAGTTAATGATAAGCCTGGTGAGATTCAAATAGGTCTTAGGTGTCATTTAGGCTTATTTGGGTTTCACGGCGGTAATGACCTTAATCGGAGCAATTATTAATAGTTAGGAATTGGGGTCGTTACAGTGCAATAGACAAATCTCTGTCAAATTAATTCCTAGCTCGATCCACTGATGACATAAGGGCATTATGTGATAGCAGCTCCACCTAATTGATTCCTGCACTATAAGATCCTAATTCATATAATTTAATTAATAATAAAATAAATAAAATCCTTTCGTTCCTTATTACCTCTTAATTGATGTCTCTACATCACATTACTAGACCCAGAGAGCTCCCAAGGGGTACATAGGTTACCTTATGTGAACACAGTGCATTCCACATGTCGATGTCATTTTCTGAAGACACCCAGTGCATTTTATACAACTCAATCATCCAATCACAGCAAGGCACATTCATGCAGTTTCACATCATATTATGATACTCGAAACTCATTATACTAACCATCATGCTTAAAATATAATTTGCCACACACACACACACACACACACATGATTCCAATTAATCATTTCTTGATACTCATATTTTAATACTCATACCAGCAATTTATCAAAAGAAAGAAGGTTCTATCCACTCACAGGTTTCAAAAGCCCACATTACGTTCCACAGCTCATCAGAACTATACACAATCATTTCCAAATTCTTTGTAATTCATACTCAAATACGTAATATCACATAAAATTATGCACCTAATTTCTTAAACTAACACATTTCTACCCGATAACCAACTTGGGACCCAACCAGATGTTTATCTTATTTTTCCATTTTTCCCGAATCTTATATCAATTATTATACCCATCGAATCAATTCCAATTCATATAAATTAGATACCACTAGATTTTTCATTGATTCTAGTATTTTTCATCATTTTTTGGGAGTTTTCATATTTTATTACTATTTTTCCAAGTTTTCTACTATTTCAGGCAATTTTTCAATTTTCTGTAATTTTAATAATTCGGACCAATCAGGGCATGACACCTGGCATAACAGGTGCTAACAGCCCATAGCCAGAAACTGCCAAATCATGACATGCAGCTTCTCCCAATGCATGCCACATCGCCTGAGCCTAAAGCTCGGCCCATACCATCTATACCCAATGAACGATGTGTCATATGTTCCTTCAAACGACGCATTGCTTAAACACTTAGTTAAGCAACCTATCACACAGCGCTAAGGCGAACAACCCATTTTTCATGAGCATTTTCTTCAACCTCCAGCCTGTGAACAATGAAATCGTAGTTTTTCACCCCAAAATAAAAACATCCTGATTTCAACACCAAACTCACTAGTCTATATATTAAAACAAAAGCTCTTACTTACAGCGAATGTAAGTATGTAAAGAGATCAAGAGTTAATATCGAAATCCAAAAAATTCGATGAAGAAAGAATTAGTTTGTAAATCCCCAAAATCAATCCCAATGACTCCACTCACAACACGTGGAAGATTCCAGGCAAGCTCCGAGTTCAATGACGAAATTACACCATTTTTGCCTTCGAAAAAATGGCATCGTTTCATGGTGAAACAACACAACTTGGGAGAATTCTTCCCAAGTGTCAAAACACCATTATTTATTATTATCATAAAATTATTTTTTTATATCTTTGTAATTTATTAAAAATTAAATATCATTATATTTCTCTTAGAAAAATCATAATAATCTCAAATTCAGTTTTAAAAATTATTGAAAAATTTATACAACCTTAAAATCCATTAATAGATCAATTTATGGTCTTAAGATTCCAAAATCAACATTACAACTCCCTTTATGATTTTCTAATCATAAATAGAATATTATAATAAGTTCTAAAAATTAATATTTTCCTTAAAATACTCCAATTCGTTCTTTAAATCTATACTTGATCTTAATCCATGGGCTAAACTCACTAACAATGACGATTCTCAAATGTGCTTCCTAGCCCAAATAGGTCAAAATTTTCAGATTCTCACATTTGTCCTATCCGGCATTTTGTTTCTTCCCGCCGACCTATTGTCACCAATTGTATAAAAATTGAGAAACTAGCCATTTGGTGTTCAGCCCCAAAAAATTTTCAAGTTTCATGTCCAATCTCCTTCGCTCTGCTCGCACGAGTTCATTGGCATGTTTTCTGAGCAATTTCATTTATTCTTCCGGTGAGTATCACCGTTTTATGCTCTGAATATTTAGATTCTTGTAACTCAAAATAATATATGTTAGATTGTTTAAATCATAAGGAAGAATGTTTAAAATGATGCAAAGAAGGTTTTGGTATATATAAGAGGTAGTTTGTGCTGCTTAATGGCGGTTCGCCATTGTTGGAAATCCTCTGGTTCATGCAAACCAAAGGTAGAAGATGACTACAGACTGTGTGTCATCCACAGTCTTCCATGTGAAGTGTCATCCATAAGAGGTGTGGATGACCTGTCTTCTAGGTAGGTAATGAGCGACGAGTCATTCAGTCCAGGTTTGATTTTGGGTATAGGTGTAAGGACCCAAACCCAAACTATAAGGATCCTTACCACCATAAAACCCGAACAAGCCCTCCCAAGGACTCATCTGAATCCCACAAAACTCAAGTTTTACTAGTTATCAATTTTATTAATCAATTAAGATGCTTTAAAGGTTGGAGCATATAATTTGTTAGTCAATATTATGGCATATTACGAAGTGGATAAAAAAATCAGCAGAAGGCTTTTATAAATATAGAAAATTGGTGGAATCATAACACACAAGTTCAAAAGGAATCTCGAACTCTAACATCTGTTCATAGTAAAATTCAGAAAAAAAGAAGGGAAGGAATAGAAATCAAAGCCAGTAAGTCTAAACATGTATGCATATGTAGGGAACTACGCAATAAAAAAAAATCAGCAAGGAAGTGCAATGCGAATATGATACAAATTGTCCCACCATGCAGCCTTGATCTCACACCTCAGTACCACTAGCAGAACATGTACCTAAGCCTGAAAAGGGGAAAAATAACGGAATGAGATTACAAGAATCTCAATAGGGTCATAACATTATAAAATCTGTAGAAACTCAATCAAACATCTCCCAAATATGAATAGATAGATCGCATATGCTAGCAATAGGCACAAACAATCAGCAAGCAAACACATAGATATAGGTAGGACATAATATAATAAGGTAAGGGGTGAACTCAAAATATTTCGTAGGAAGCCATCACAAGGCTGATTCAGAAGCACACAGGCAGCTTATTTCACTATCTGATTTCCAAACCGAATGACTAATCCCCATCTGCCTATATTGTCCAAGACTATGTCTGCAAAAGTGGGAAAAACAGTTAGCAAACAAACTCACAGCAAGTCTTTCTTGTTTTCCACACAAGGATAAGACATCTTGCCACACAAGGACTGAGCATCTTGGCACACAAGGACAAGGTATCCAACCACATAAGGACTAGGCATCCAATGAGCTCTTGTTGGGGATTACCACCCATAAGCCTCCCAATACGGTAAGTACCCCTCCTCTCACTAGGAGCATCGATCACTTACCTTGAATGGCCATCGTAACAAGAATCCTGACACACATACAAGTACAAGCAAATACAAGCAAGTACAAGGCATGGCAACAAAACAGAGTATCCTCAAACAAGTCATAAGACAATACACAAACCAATATCATATGGCCAAATTGAATAAGGGCAATAAATCCTTAATCATAGGTTCTAAAATCACCTAAGGAACCAGCAATCAATCCTCAAGCATATACAAGTAATCTGCAAGCATGCATAGGCTTAGCAATCAAACCGAAATCAGTAAATAAGTAAAAAGATTTTTAGAAAAACCAATGAGGTATAGATCATATCTCTCACATGTCTGAACAAGTAGCTAGTCCTTTGTGTGAGACCCCGCCCTTTTCAAGTGCCGAGTCAGCGTGTTGGTGGGACCTGAGTGTCGATCGAGGATGTATTAAAGCCCATAGTGTGTTTAGATGTGTCGTGTGAGTGGTTTAGTGCGTTGGTTTAGGGTAGAGTCGGTGGAAAACCGCTGAGCTGATTTCTGGTCCGTGTTGAGTGACCGTGGGCCTTTTGGGCCGATTCTGATTTCTTTGAGCCTGTTACTATTCATCGAGCCCAAATATCTAATTGTGAGCCCATTTACTCAAACACAAGCCCAATTAAGCCATTTGACGTTTTAAAAATATTTCCGAGCTTCACACGTATTTTATCGAGTTTTCGTTTGATCGTTGGGCTATTTCTTTGCAGGTTTGGGCCTGCAACTTAGCCCAATCCTTTGGTTTAAATTTTCAGCCCAAACCTTAGCCTATAAATACCCAAGTTTAAGTCTGAAACCTCATTTCCTCCTTCCCCTTTCTCTCTCTTGATGCTCATTCCCGATTTTCCTCTCCCTACTCTCTACAAACCTACACAAATCTTTCCTTCACCAAAAGTTTCACCAGAATTTGATAGGTTATTGTTACCCTATCACTTCCCCTTCTTTTCCCTTGGTTCTCCACTTGTTAGGAGTCCTAGAAGGGTGTTTTCTGGGCAGGTTTTGCTTGAGGTCGAGTTTGGTGCTTTTGGAGGTAAGTTGTGATTTCTGGTTCTTCAAGTTAAATTCTTGGTTGTTTGATGTTTCTGGTGTTGTTCTTAGCCTACCCTGATGTTCTGTTCTGGTTTAATGCTTTGTAGAGTTTGGTTTGAGATTCTGGAAATTGGTATGTGTGTGATCATTTTAGGGATTTGATGAATTGGTTGTTGTTGACTGATTATTGTGCTTGAGGATTGTTGTTTGAGTGGCTTGGAATGTGAGTTTCTTGCAGCAATGATGGGGTGGTACACCTCTGTTTCAGAAGGTTTTGTTTTAGAGGTTAGAATTCTGGTTTGTTTTGGGATTGAGATTAAGAGGCATTGATGATGCCTAAGGTTGTTTAGAGTGTTGTTAGTGTGCCTTCTAGGTGAGTGTGTGCTAAGGGTCCTTAGGTTGTATTTTGTTAATTTTTGTTCCCTGTTTTTCCCTTAGTTTATGTCTGTGATTTAATGTCTGATAGGTGGTGGTTTGACTCTCGACAAAGGCAAAGGTATCGCCGGAGAGTCTACGCGTCAAGAGGTGGGAGTTTACGTTTCATACGTGTATACGAAATGTTTGATTTCGATAAGCTAAAATGTGACTTACATGATTTGTTTTGAATAGAGGCTTGACTGGAAAATACGTTCTGAAATCATGCTAGAATCATACGCTTGTGTGCCATGATTTATGCATGAAACGTTACCTAAAATGCTATGCATGTATGCTTGTCAATGCATTGGATGTTGGGCAATTGGTGATGTGTTTGTTGCTGGATTTTCATCCCAAGTGAGAGTGTTTTGTACAGACTTTGCATTTGATATGTAATCCATTCCTTCTTATGTTGGTTGAGGCTTTATTCTGAGTGGACTATGGTGTTTTGTTTGTGTCAAACACAAAGGAAAGGTTCTGGAAAAATATTCTGGAAAAATATTCTGGAAAAATATTCTGGAAAAATATTCTGGAAAAACTCAGTTTTGTTCAGTCTTTAAATTGGATATGTAATCCATTCAATTGTGTGTTGGTTGAGGATTCTTTCTGAGGAGAATTTGGTATTAGGGGAGTGTCAAACACAAAGGAAAGGTTCTGGAAAAATATTCTGGAAAAATATTCTGGAAAAACTCAGTTTTGTTCAGTCTTTAAATTGGATATGTAATCCATTCAATTGTGTGTTGGTTGAGGATTCTTTCTGAGGAGAATTTGGTATTAGGGGAGTGTCAAACACAAAGGAAAGATTCTGGAAAAATATTCTGGAAAAAAATTCAGTTTTTGATCAGTCTCGTATATTTCTGGAAAAATATTTGGTATTTTGCCGTAAGCTGGAAACACTCCAAATTAGTTTCGATTGATGCCCAATGTCGTGTAATTTTCGTATGATGCATCTGTGATTTGAAATTTATGCTTTTCAAGTGTGTTTACATGTAAGAACGTCCCTTGTTGGGACTGATTGATTTAGTATACGATTGTAATTTTCCTACATACGAACTATATACGTATTTTCTAGGAAAATTGTGGAATTGACGGACGCAGCTAATTGATCAATCAGGGTAAGTAATTGGAAGGATTCCCAGGTAAAGGGGAATGGTTACTTACTGTTTTGGAGGGTTACGGAGGAAATTGATTGTGTGCCTAGCTGAGTGACGACTAGCAGGACACGTTGGACCCGAAGGGTCATTTACTGGTACCGATGAAATGTTCTATGCATGCATGCTGAGTAATTGAATGTGATAGATGATTTGCTCCATTTAATTACAGATAACATTGATGGTAAGGGGTATTTCTGAATATTATTATGTTTTGACGAAATGGAATTAAAACCATCAATGGGCTTTGCGCTACCTTTTAGCGGGGGTAGTCCGAAAGCAACCAATGTCTGCCCCGTTAGTTTTGGACGTATTAGTCCAACTGATTTTGATGAATGTGGATTTTAAAATGCATAAGATTTTTCTGTATGGTCATTTATGCATTTCTGGAATTTATTGTGGTTATATGCATTATAGCGAGCATGGATGATTAAATGAATTTTCTGATCACGTATGTTTAATAAATTGATTTGGTTATGCCTCTATTCCCACGGCTACGTGTATGACGCTGTAACTTCCACTGAGATTTTATTATCTCACCCCCCTCTTTTCCCCTTTTCAGGGCTAGTACGTGATCGTCTAGACGTTGTCACAGAGGTTTAGTCCCGGTGTCTTTCTATAGGGCTGGACTATGCATTCACACGTTTTGGAGACTCGGCATGCTTTGTAATTATTGTATTATGAGCATACATGCTTGTGTTGGATTTCATTCTCTGAATTGCACTCGTTGTGGATTTATTTTCGGTTATGTTCATGATTATGCATGTATGATTCACATGACTGATTTATGAGTTGGTTTGAGTGCCATGGGCATGTGTTAGTCCATTTGGGCTTGTGAGTTATGGTTTCGCAGATTAAAGACTTCCGCTGATTTTTATATGACTCCATTGAATGTTTAAGCCGAGTTTAAATTAAAACGTGTTATGCTCCAATTTATTTTATAAAAATTCAAATTGATACGTAATTTTGAGTTTGTGATTTGTAAGATTAAATTAAGCCTTGTGTGACTTCGATTGATTCACGTGTTGGGTCAATCGAGGCTACGCGGCGGTGAGGTTCCCATTTACCGGGACCGG
The DNA here is from genome assembly GCA_019739055.1 of Passiflora organensis. NCBI lineage: Eukaryota > Viridiplantae > Streptophyta > Magnoliopsida > Malpighiales > Passifloraceae > Passiflora > Passiflora organensis. Next base: position 402,065 of record JAEPBF010000212.1, on the reverse strand, counting down.
GTCTTCACAGGGTGGTAGCGGAGCATGGTTGATTTTTGTGAGCTATGTGTACAAAATTGGTTTGAAACTGCATGTTTTAAAATTGCATCACATTTACAGCACATGTATAGTCCAGTATAGAGAGTCTAGATGTCTTGTGTTGTTTTAGGGGCTTATGTATGTTCAGTTTGTTTTTTAAGATGGCTCGAGGTGGAGGTCGTCCACGTGTCAGAGGCCGAGGAGGTGCACGGGTCAGACAGTTGGATGAGATTTCTGATGCTAGAGGACCAGCTGTTGCGGGGGATCAACCCCAGGGTGCACCACAGCCACAGGTAACACAGGCAGCTCCGGGAGTACCAGTGGCCACAGACCCAGCTATGTTTCAGATGTTGACAGCTATGCAGACATCCATGGGTCAGATGCAGCAGATGATGCAGATGATGCAAGCTGCTTCACTACAGCAGGCAGAGAGACAGAATGAGTTGCAAGCTCAGTTGCAGGCACATATGCAGGCTCAGCAGGCATTAAATCAGCCTGAGGATGAGGGTGAGCCAGAAGTACAGGTTGAACCAGTGGTGCAGCAGGCACCGGTTCAAGAGGACAGGATGCCCATCCATTTGTCCAAGATTCTGAAGGAAGCAAGACATCTTGGCTGTGAGAGCTTCTTTGGCACCAGTGACGTGGTGGCAGCAAAGAATTGGAAGGACAAAGTGTCGGTGACAGCCCAAGACTTAAGACTTTCGGAGGAGGATAAAGTGGTCTTAGCAATCCGGTTACTAGAGAGGGATGCAGCCAATTGGTGGGCTACTACCAGAGACCGGTACGCAGGTAGAGCTACTTGGACCGAATTTGAGAAGGAATTTGATCAGAGGTATTACACCAGATTCTTCAGGAATCAGAAGAAGTCTGAGTTCTATAATCTGAAACAGAAGAACATGACAGTAGCGGAGTATGAGGCCGAGTTGAGGGCCTTAGCTAGTTTTGTTCCTGAGTCTGACAGGACCAGTGAGAACATGGCTAGCAGATTTGAGGATGGATTGGACTTTGATGTTCGAAGTTGCATGGGAGCTTCAGTGAGCAACCGATTTGAGAAGATTGTGATTTAGGCAGTAAAGGCCGAGGCAATCTTAGAAGGACAGAGGAAGCAACAGAGGCGTAAGGACATTCCAGCTGGGAAGGGTCCTATTAGGCGTAGTCCAAGGTTCGATAAGAGGTTCAAGGGTAGGACATCTGGTCCTTACTCTTCTTCTCCTTACCAGACGAGGACACAGGGTACAGTTTCCGTAGCTACTCGTTCTTTACCTAGCAGATTCTCTCAGACGGTGAGCAGACCACCAGGACCACCGAGGTGTCTCAACTGCAAGCAGTTTCACTACCCGCCATGCACTCAACCAGTGCGTTGCTTTCAGTGTGACCGGGTGGGGCACATAGCAAGAGATTGCCCCGGGGTGAAGTCAGTACAACCGAGTGGATCTCAGACCAGACCACTACCAGCTTCAGCAGCTCAGAGGCCAGGGATGAACTATGTTGGCTCACAGGGTTCCTCTAGACCACCACTGAGAGCCCAAGTAGGCAGGCCTTCTAGCAGTCAGACTACAGGTCAGCCGAGGCAGCCACAGCAGACTCAGCAGCAGAGGCAGCAGACTCGTCTCTTCACTTTGGCCGATGCAGACGCAGTGGCAAATCCAGACGTCGTGACAGGTATTGTTACTGTATTCTCTACTTGTGCTAGAGTGTTGTTGGACCCTGGCGCGAATAGGTCTTTTGTGAGTCCTAGAGTAGCTAGGGGAGTGGATAGAGAGTTGTCACCCCTAGAGCCACCTATAGAGGTGTTGACTCCTTTAGGTGAGCAGGTGGAGTGCACCAGTGTTTATTTGGGTTGTGTGTTGCGAATGGGGATGATAGAGGTTGTGGCAGATCTGATTCCATTGGAGATTATGGAGTTTGATGTGATACTTGGTATGGACTGTTTGGCTAGATACAGAGCACGGATGGACTGTTTCACTAAGAGGGTTCGGTTTAGTATGCCAGACGGGTCAGAGTTTTTCTTTGAGGGCGACCGGCGTGTCGTGCCTTCATGTGTGGTTTCGTGGTTAAGAGCCAGGCGGTTGATCAGTAGGGGATGCACAGCTTTCTTGGCTCATGTTCGGGATATGACAGTGGAGATCCCAGAGTTGAGCAGCGTACCAGTGGTAAATGAATTTCCGGATGTGTTTTCCGAGGAGGTGGTTGGGTTGCCACCGGAGAGGGAACTAGAGTTTGAGATTGAGGTGACGCCTGGTACAGATCCAATCTCTATTCCACCATACCGGATGGCGCCAGCAGAGTTGAAGGAGTTAAAGACTCAGCTTGCGGATTTGGTAGACCGAGGGTTCATCAGACCTAGTGTTTCCCCATGGGGTGCACCAGTGTTGTTCGTGAAGAAAAAGGATGGCACTCTTCGGTTGTGCATTGACTTACAGGCAGTTGAACCGGGCTACAGTGAAGAATCGGTATCCTTTGCCAAGGATTGATGATCTGTTTGATCAGCTGCAGGGTGCCTCAGTCTTTTCTAAGATTGATTTGAGGTCGGGTTACCATCAGCTGAGAGTTCGGGAGTCCGACATTCCGAAGACAGCTTTCCGGTCACGGTATGGCCACTACGAGTTTTTGGTGATGCCATTTGGGCTAACCAACGCTCCAGCAGTGTTCATGGATCTCATGAACAGGGTGTTCAGAGAGTTCTTGGATCGATTTGTCATCGTCTTCATTGATGACATTTTGATCTATTCGAAGTCAGAAGAGGAGCATGCAGAACATTTGAGGACAGTCTTGGATATACTTAGAGCTCGGCAGCTGTATGCCAAGTTTTCTAAGTGTGAGTTTTGGCTTCGAGAAGTTGGATTTTTGGGACACGTGGTTTCAGCTCGAGGAGTACTAGTGGATCCCAAGAAGATTGAGGCAGTGGTGTCTTGGGAGACTCCCCGCAGTGTTACAGAAATTCGCAGTTTTCTTGGATTGGCAGGTTACTACAGACGGTTTGTGGAGAGCTTCTCAGTGTTGGCCAGCCCTTTGACACGTCTGACACGCAAAGGCATTCCTTTTGTGTGGTCGGACAAGTGTGAGCAGAGTTTCCAGGAGTTGAAGACCAGATTAGTGTCAGCTCCAGTTCTTACCTTGCCAGTGCAGGGCAAAGAGTATGTGGTTTATAGTGATGCTTCCAAGTTGGGTTTGGGTTGTGTTTTGATGCAAGAAGGAAAAGTTGTGGCTTATGCATCGAGACAGTTGCGGCCTCATGAGGAGAATTATCCGACTCATGACCTTGAGTTAGCAGCGGTGGTGTTCGCATTGAAAATTTGGAGGCACTACTTGTATGGTGAGACGTACAGAGTCTTCACCGACCACAAGAATCTCAAATACCTCCTCACGCAAAAGGAGTTGAACTTGAGACAGAGGAGATGGTTAGAGTTGATCAAGGATTATGACCTTGTGATCGACTACCATCCAGGCAAGGCAAATGTTGTTGCCGATGCTTTGAGTAGGAAGAACCAGACTTCCTTGGCTTATGTTAGGGCAGAGTACATGCCAATGTTGATGTGTTTGAGAGCATTCAGAGTACAACTTAATGGAGATGCGTCAGGAGCTTTGATTGCTCAGCTTGTTGTCAGACCTTCATTGCTAGATGAGATTCGGGCTAAGCAGCTTGAGGATTCAGTGTTGGTTCGAGTGAGACAGCAGTTACAGGATGTTGACAGTGGCATTAGCCTAGTCAGTGAGTACCGAGTCAGAGACGACGGTATTCTGATTTTCAGAGGCCGTGTATGTGTTCCGGATGACGACGGGCTGAGACAACTCCTTTTGACAGAGGCGCACAGTTCTACCTTTGCGATTCATCCTGGTAACACCAAGATGTATCGAGACTTGAGAGAGCACTATTGGTGGTCCGGGATGAAGAGACACATTGCGGAGTTCGTAGCTAGATGCTTGGTATGTCAACAAGTCAAAGCCGAGCATCAGAGACCAGCAGGACTACTTCAGCCATTGCCCATTCCGGAATGGAAATGGGAACACGTGACGATGGACTTCGTGACTGGTTTGCCAAGGACCGTGAGAGGCTATGATGCTGTTTGGGTGATAGTGGACAGGTTGACTAAGTCTGCACACTTTCTTCCCATCAGAGTGACAGACACACCGGAGAAGTTGGCATCGAGATATCTGGATGAGATAGTGAGACTTCACGGAGTGCCAGTGTCGATTGTGTCAGATAGAGATCCGAGGTTCACATCCAGATTTTGGGGAAAATTGCACAGTGCCTTGGATACCAGATTGAACTTCAGTACAGCCTTTCACCCGCAGACAAACGGGCAGTATGAGAGGACGATTCAGATATTGGAGGATATGCTTCGAGCATGTGTGATGGATAGACAGAAGACTTGGGACAGATGTCTACCGTTAGCAGAGTTTGCCTACAACAACAGTTTTCAGGTTTCCATTGGCATGGCACCGTACGAGGCATTGTATGGTAAGCGGTGTCGTACACCTTTGTGTTGGGACGAGGTTGGCGAGAGGAAGCTTGATAGTCCGGAGTTGATTGATCAGGCGACAGAGCAGTTGGCATTGATTAGAAAGAGATTGAAGACGGCTCAGGACAGACAGAAGAACTATGCTGATAATCGCCGGCGAGAGCTTGAGTTTAAGGTCGGCGACATGGTGTTCTTAAAGGTTGCACCTTGGAAAGGTGTAATTCGGTTTCAGCAGCGGGGCAAGTTAGCTCCGAGGTTTATCGGTCCTTATACCATTACGGAGAGGATTGGGCTGGTAGCCTACAGACTTGATTTGCCGCAGTCTCTCGAGAGGATTCATGACGTATTTCATGTTTCAGTTTTGAGGAAATATGTCAGAGACCCGTCACATATTTTGGAGGAGCCGCCAGTGGAGATAGAGAGTGATTTGTCCTACACGACTCAGCCAGTTGCTGTTGTGGATAGCATGGTAAAACAGCTTCGTCGACGCAGTGTTCCAATGGTCAAAGTTTTGTGGCGCAGTGATAGAATCGAAGAGTTCACATGGGAGACCGAGCAGTCGATGCGAGAACAGTATCCACAGCTGTTTGAGGCACATGGTAAGTGAATTTCGAGGACGAAATTCTTTTTATGGAGGGAAGGATGTGAGACCCCGCCCTTTTCAAGTGCCGAGTCAGCGTGTTGGTGGGACCTGAGTGTCGATCGAGGATGTATTAAAGCCCATAGTGTGTTTAGATATGTCGTGTGAGTGGTTTAGTGCGTTGGTTTAGGGTAGAGTCGGTGGAAAACCGTCGAGCTGATTTCTGGTCCGTGTTGAGTGACCGTGGGCCTTTTGGGCCGATTCTGATTTCTTTGAGCCTGTTACTATTCATCGAGCCCAAATATCTAATTGTGAGCCCATTTACTCAAACACAAGCCCAATTAAGCCATTTGACGTTTTAAAAATATTTCCGAGCTTCACACGTATTTTATCGAGTTTCCGTTTGATCGTTGGGCTATTTCTTTGCAGGTTTGGGCCTGCAACTTAGCCCAATCCTTTGGTTTAAATTTTCAGCCCAAACCTTAGCCTATAAATACCCAAGTTTAAGTCTGAAACCTCATTTCCTCCTTCCCCTTTCTCTCTCTTGATGCTCATTCCCGATTTTCCTCTCCCTACTCTCTACAAACCTACACAAATCTTTCCTTCACCAAAAGTTTCACCAGAATTTGATAGGTTATTGTTACCCTATCACTTCCCCTTCTTTTCCCTTGGTTCTCCACTTGTTAGGAGTCCTAGAAGGGTGTTTTCTGGGCAGGTTTTGCTTGAGGTCGAGTTTGGTGCTTTTGGAGGTAAGTTGTGATTTCTGGTTCTTCAAGTTAAATTCTTGGTTGTTTGATGTTTCTGGTGTTGTTCTTAGCCTACCCTGATGTTCTGTTCTGGTTTAATGCTTTGTAGAGTTTGGTTTGAGATTCTGGAAATTGGTATGTGTGTGATCATTTTAGGGATTTGATGAATTGGTTGTTGTTGACTGATTATTGTGCTTGAGGATTGTTGTTTGAGTGGCTTGGAATGTGAGTTTCTTGCAGCAATGATGGGGTGGTACACCTCTGTTTCAGAAGGTTTTGTTTTAGAGGTTAGAATTCTGGTTTGTTTTGGGATTGAGATTAAGAGGCATTGATGATGCCTAAGGTTGTTTAGAGTGTTGTTAGTGTGCCTTCTAGGTGAGTGTGTGCTAAGGGTCCTTAGGTTGTATTTTGTTAATTTTTGTTCCCTGTTTTTCCCTTAGTTTATGTCTGTGATTTAATGTCTGATAGGTGGTGGTTTGACTCTCGACAAAGGCAAAGGTATCGCCGGAGAGTCTACGCGTCAAGAGGTGGGAGTTTACGTTTCATACGTGTATACGAAATGTTTGATTTCGATAAGCTAAAATGTGACTTACATGATTTGTTTTGAATAGAGGCTTGACTGGAAAATACGTTCTGAAATCATGCTAGAATCATACGCTTGTGTGCCATGATTTATGCATGAAACGTTACCTAAAATGCTATGCATGTATGCTTGTCAATGCATTGGATGTTGGGCAATTGGTGATGTGTTTGTTGCTGGATTTTCATCCCAAGTGAGAGTGTTTTGTACAGACTTTGCATTTGATATGTAATCCATTCCTTCTTATGTTGGTTGAGGCTTTATTCTGAGTGGACTATGGTGTTTTGTTTGTGTCAAACACAAAGGAAAGGTTCTGGAAAAATATTCTGGAAAAATATTCTGGAAAAACTCAGTTTTGTTCAGTCTTTAAATTGGATATGTAATCCATTCAATTGTGTGTTGGTTGAGGATTCTTTCTGAGGAGAATTTGGTATTAGGGGAGTGTCAAACACAAAGGAAAGGTTCTGGAAAAATATTCTGGAAAAATATTCTGGAAAAACTCAGTTTTGTTCAGTCTTTAAATTGGATATGTAATCCATTCAATTGTGTGTTGGTTGAGGATTCTTTCTGAGGAGAATTTGGTATTAGGGGAGTGTCAAACACAAAGGAAAGATTCTGGAAAAATATTCTGGAAAAAAATTCAGTTTTTGATCAGTCTCGTATATTTCTGGAAAAATATTTGGTATTTTGCCGTAAGCTGGAAACACTCCAAATTAGTTTCGATTGATGCCCAATGTCGTGTAATTTTCGTATGATGCATCTGTGATTTGAAATTTATGCTTTTCAAGTGTGTTTACATGTAAGAACGTCCCTTGTTGGGACTGATTGATTTAGTATACGATTGTAATTTTCCTACATACGAACTATATACGTATTTTCTAGGAAAATTGTGGAATTGACGGACGCAGCTAATTGATCAATCAGGGTAAGTAATTGGAAGGATTCCCAGGTAAAGGGGAATGGTTACTTACTGTTTTGGAGGGTTACGGAGGAAATTGATTGTGTGCCTAGCTGAGTGACGACTAGCAGGACACGTTGGACCCGAAGGGTCATTTACTGGTACCGATGAAATGTTCTATGCATGCATGCTGAGTAATTGAATGTGATAGATGATTTGCTCCATTTAATTACAGATAACATTGATGGTAAGGGGTATTTCTGAATATTATTATGTTTTGACGAAATGGAATTAAAACCATCAATGGGCTTTGCGCTACCTTTTAGCGGGGGATAGTCCGAAAGCAACCAATGTCTGCCCCGTTAGTTTTGGACGTATTAGTCCAACTGATTTTGATGAATGTGGATTTTAAAATGCATAAGATTTTTCTGTATGGTCATTTATGCATTTCTGGAATTTATTGTGGTTATATGCATTATAGCGAGCATGGATGATTAAATGAATTTTCTGATCACGTATGTTTAATAAATTGATTTGGTTATGCCTCTATTCCCACGGCTACGTGTATGACGCTGTAACTTCCACTGAGATTTTATTATCTCACCCCCCCTCTTTTCCCCTTTTCAGGGCTAGTACGTGATCGTCTAGACGTTGTCACAGAGGTTTAGTCCTCGGTGTCTTTCTATAGGGCTGGACTATGCATTCACACGTTTTGGAGACTCGGCATGCTTTGTAATTATTGTATGATGAGCATACATGCTTGTGTTGGATTTCATTCTCTGAATTGCACTCGTTGTGGATTTATTTTCGGTTATGTTCATGATTATGCATGTATGATTCACATGACTGATTTATGAGTTGGTTTGAGTGCCATGGGCATGTGTTAGTCCATTTGGGCTTGTGAGTTATGGTTTCGCAGATTAAAGACTTCCGCTGATTTTTATATGACTCCATTGAATGTTTAAGCCGAGTTTAAATTAAAACGTGTTATGCTCCAATTTATTTTATAAAAATTCAAATTGATACGTAATTTTGAGTTTGTGATTTGTAAGATTAAATTAAGCCTTGCGTGACTTCGATTGATTCACGTGTTGGGTCAATCGAGGCTACGCGGCGGTGAGGTTCCCATTTACCAGGACCGGGTCTTCACACTTTGCCTTTGTCACTAAGATCAGAAACACCTAACTAAACGTAAGGCAAAGGTAATATAATACAAAGCATACAATATCAAATCAGAAATCCAAAGGACATCCTACAGTCCCTTATCAATTTTACTCACCAAACCCTACAAAAACCAGCGATCGGATGCAGTTGTAACCTCCCTTTGAATGTGTGAGTTTCAGATTGATTTTAGTCTATAAAGCGAATGGATAATCAATAGATTCCTGTTTTGATTGTTGATTTACATTTGTGGAGTTTTCTTCAAGGTGCTAGAGTGTTAGAGGATATATTAGAGTCGGTTTTAGGTGATGGTTGTGTGAGTTTTTTATTGTGGTTTAGTTTTGGTCTAAGTGATCGGTTTGGTTTTTTATCCTATAAGGAAGTTCATTTTTGTTCGAGTGAGGCCTTGCGACAAGATGTCGAGTGACTTTTTTTCATAAGAGGTTCTATTCTTTATATTTGTGAATGAAAATTATTTTATTTTTAATTAATGTAAAATTACTAAAATATGTTATTTTGATTGGAGACATGTGTTGAATGATTTCAAATCATGTTTACGTCATGGTTGTTTCCTCACGAGACTTATGTGCATATTGTTGCAATGACTAAACCGAATTTTACATGTTAATTGTGTATGATCGCATGTGTTTGATCGTTTATATTGACGATGCATGATATGCTTGATGAGATAACCTTTTGTGCTTGATTTTTGGATTATTGTGCCCTATGTTGTGTGGAAATACATGACGGAGACTGCCTAGGGCGTTGAGAGATAGTTTTGGGTGAGAATTGGAGTGAACTATGAGGTGTATGAGGGTGAACTTGAGTAGAAATTAATTTGGGAACACCCTTCAGTGAGTGGATGATGATGATTATGAGCTGAAAGAGAGCATGCATCATGTGAGGTGCATCCCTTGTGTATGATGGAATCATGAGTATGCTTGCATGTGTTGCATGGTGTGATGATATGGGTTTATGATATACATTCCCGTTTATGCGGGTGTTATATATATATATAGTATCATACAAGACGTTTATCTAAAATACAAATATTGTACTGCAACATGAATTGAAATTTTTAATGTAAATTAGATATACATAAGTATTTTGTCATGTATAAAAAACTGCATTTACTTAGTTGTACAACTCCTACATTTCACTTAGTTTATTTTATTCTATACAATCACTTAGATATACTTAGTATAATCTAATTTAAGATTATAATCCTTGTAGATTTCAAATTGAATTAGGAGTTTCACGTACAAAACAAAAAAAGGGTCCCTTAATCACATATAAACCAAATCATATATGTATTATATGTATTACAAGATCAATTCTTTATTAGAATTCCAATAAAGAAGGAGAATTTAAAATGCGAAATCTAAAAACATATTTATCCGTAGCGCCAGTAATAAGTACCTTTCAGATCTTTCGTTGGTTTGTTAATAGAGAACAATTTTTTTTTTCGTACGCATTAAAATTCCCTTTTCTAAGTGATCATACCTCTACCCTCAACTATACATGTTATTAAGGAGGTGAGAGTTGTGGATTACATTATACTACAAGATCCCATACAAATCACATCATATATGTATTATATGTATTACAAGATCAATTCTTTATTAGAATTCCAATAAAGAAGGAGAATTTAAAATGCGAAATCTAAAAACATATTTATCCGTAGCGCCAGTAATAAGTACCCTATGGTTCAGTTCTTTAGCAGGTCTGTTAATAGAGATCAATCGTTTTTTCCCGGATGCGTTGACATTCCCCTTTTTTGAGTGATCCTATCTCTACCCTGAACTGTGTTTATGATTGAGGAGGTGAGAGTCATGCATTTGATTATATTACATTGATTTAATTATCCGATTTGAGACTTGAGCTTAAGATGAGTTTCCTATCTTTTGTATATATATGTGTGCTTGGCCAATACACCAGTTAGTGCATGAGGTCCTATAAGGAGATAGTTCTCTACGCCTTGGGCCTGTTTGGAATGAGTTCTTTTGGATTGTGTAAAGTGCACTCGGTAAGATGGTTAGTTTTCAAATTTCACTAGTTGAGACTCCCAGTGGATGATTTATGCCAGTATATTAATATTTCGGTGATCCGGATTGGACGAAAGGTAACAGAATGTGATTTTAGAATTTTTTGTCACTCATTACCCGAACTAATATAATGGGAAGGGGATTTATCATATATTTTCAAAATATAAGAAAATTCAACTAAAAATTTCCAAAGTCTTTCGTCTATAGGTGGTCGAGCTAGGAGCATTTTCAATGGTCTATCCCGATAGATTTTGGCCTAGACTCTCTATACCAAGATTTGAGTGTATGCAAAGAGGAATGTAAATTTTTTATGTGATATCTTTTAGGTTGGACATGCTTGAATTTGAGTATGTTGTTTGCTGCTATGCATCGTATATATGTGCTTTTACATGTATATCGAGGTGAGGTCTTCGTCTATACTATAATATATGTATTTTGGAACCTTGAGTGGTATTTTGAGTATACACTAGTATATAACATTTTCATACTCGAGAGGCGGATACACATATGCATACGCATGAGATATGTATGCTAATGCATGTTAATACATTGTATTCAATATGCTACATATAGTACGGATTATTGTATCGTCTTGTTGTTATATGCTTTTTATGCCTGTGTATATGCATAGATAGTTGCACAAGCAATACAAAGATATATTTTTATGTATTAAAGGTTTTGTCATTGTTTGACATTATGCCTCCAGTCTCCCATGACCTTGTATGACATCTCGACTCTTAATGAGGACCTAGAAATTCGTACCCCTATTTGTTGACATTTTTCAAGTGCTAGCTGTGAGCTATGAGCATTGTCAGGCTTCCAATGAGCCTTCTTAATATGTTGGACTACTATATTCACATTTTTAACTCGACATAATTTTATGTAGCATACTACGACTAGGACAATATGCATATGTATATATTAGTGTTCTTTTTGTGCATGACTGTATATGATGCTTGTGTGGGTCATAAACCTCTTGTTGATATTTGAGTTGTTGTTAGCAGGCCATTTTGTATAGAAGTGGTGTTATGCATGTTTGGACCATTGAGGTTGTTGTGTGCTTATTGAGATGGGTCGTGTAGCCTTGAATTTGTGCATGTGGTTGGATATATGTGTGTGGTCGTTGGACCTTTCTTATGGAATGTGGATTTGACCTTTGAGTCGTTGGCATGATAAGACGCCTGCCATGTTTTCAAAGGTTTTATCCATTATGTAAGATACTCTGTTTGTATTGTGTTGATGTGCCAAGTGGTTTTTAAAATGCAAAGCATACCATGCTCCTTTTATTCAAAATTTTATTTTGTGCATATTCTTGAAAAGAAATAAACTTTTGGAGTTTTGAAAGAGTAATTTCATTTTGATACCTTGTCTCTCCAAGTGCCTAGTCAGCATGATCGTATAGTGAGAGTGTTCGATTTTGGTCCGTCATGAGCAACTGACCAGTTTAACCCAAAAGTAAACCATTTGACCCGAGAGTTGACCAATAATATGGACACAGTCATAGGAAGCCTAGGTGAGTGTCTAGGTATCTTAGCAAGTGGTCTAGGTCAAGTGTTGAGGTTTGAGTTAGTGGAAATCAATTTGGGCCAATTCCAGGTCCATTTTGACTGATCATAGAACTGTGAGCCGAAAAATCCGTTTTGGTCCTGTTAATTATTTACCAAGCTCATTTATCCTTTCTTGATCTCAATTAATTATTTTTACCTATTTTTTATGATTATTGATTATAAAACCTTTTTTGGCCCACTTGAGGCATATCAGACTTTTTGAAAGTCTTGTTCGGGTTTTTTGAGATTTTTAGTCCGAGGTATAAATAACCAGTTTAACCCAACACTTAGAAAATTCTAAGTGTTGGAATTCCAGCAGCCCATTTCCCTCTCCTTTCCTCTTTCTCTCTCATGTACCCACCCCCAAAGAAACCCGATCAATTCCTTTAATTCTTTTTCAACGAAAATCATTGGGCTTTGTCCCAAAATACATTCCTAACCTCCCCTGACTGATTTCCACTGGTAGTTTCTGATCGAGGAGCCATAATCTGATCATTCTTGGCGTTAGGGAACTTTTTGAGGATTTTGGGGTAAATGCTCTAAATCTTTGTTTTCGTTGTCGATTTTTGGTGACTTTAGTTTGTTGTTGATGTTCTTAAACTAGTTTAGTGGATTGGATTGCTTGAAAACACCTCTAATCCGTGGGTGAGCGTTTTTTGGTTTTAGTGGCATTTTTTATAATTTTAGGCATTTTGAGTTTTTAACTAAATCGATGAAATTGGTTGTTCCTGTTGTTTGGGATTGTTGATTTTTGAGTTGTGGAGTGTGTTTGTGGGCTAAGAAACCCAATCATGTGATCAGGTGAGCGTGGGTGTTAAATTAAAGTCATGAGCGGCTTGTGTGCGGTGTGAGCATTTCACTCTTGGTGGAATTTGTGGACTTGTGAGCTGAGACTGTGTTATTAGGGTGAGATGTGAGTTAGTATGAGTGTCGATGAGGTCTCTTAGGCTTCATTTTCAATTTTGAGTCCCTTTATCGATTTTGAGCTTATGTGTGTTTTGGTTCGGATTGTGTGTTTAGGCGGTGCAGGAGCGGTCAATATGGGCAAGGGTATTGCTGCTGAGTTTTCTACGCGACAAGAGATGGGTGATTATGTTGCATTTTCTTATATGGAAATGTTTTGTGTTATTAATTTAAAATATGGTAAATACTTGGTTTTGAATGGAGGTCGTACGTACATTTTGTATGATTTTCATTTTACCTTCATTAACTTACTTGCCATGTTTTGGGTGCATAAACTGTATGTTTGAACTCCTAAGCATGTTGGTTACGTGTACATGCATGTTGAGAGAGCATGTGATGTGATGTTTGTACCCGTGTGATTGATTGTGTTTGTACTCGTGCGATGATGTTTGTACCCGTGTGATTGATTGTGTTTTTACTCGTGCGATGATGTTTGTACCCGTGTGATTGATTGTGTTTGTACCCGTGCGATTGATCGTGTTTATATCCGTGCGATTGATCGTGTTTGTACCCGTATGATTGAATATGTTGGACCCTTTTGAATTGTGTGTATTATGGCTTATGAGGTGTTTTTCGTATTCGAGAAACATTGGTAAGGGTTCCTGAGGGTTTAAGCGAGTTTAGGAGTCGTTCCGAGTGCGTTTCGAGGTATGTATCTCGTCCAGCATGAGTACACGTCCGTGTACCCTCCTAGTAGCCCATATATTGCTCTGGACAGAACAGTACATGGCCTATCCAGGAGAGTACATTCCTATGTACTTAGGTTGTGTACTTTTACACGGTCTGTTCCAAAAAGTACACGACCGTGTACGCAGGGCATGTACAATTACACCCCCTATTCCCAGAAAAGTATATGGCCATGTACTTTTTCCTGTAGCCCCTGTACTTTTCCTATAGCCCAAGTATCCCACTTTGATTCTTCCAAACCTATCCGAAACCTACCTAATGCCAAATAAACATCAAATCACACCTTAACCAACCTCAAATGAGTGTCCTTTGGCGATTTTTGCATTTCATGCATTATGGGTTTTCCATGTAAAAGCAATATATGCGTGTTCTTAGGATCAACTTGGAATTGACTGTTAATGTTTGGCCAAGCAAGGTAAGTAAATAGAATCCCAGCGGAGGGGACTATTACTTACCTAATATTGTTGTATGGTTGGATATTGCATGTATGCCTAAATTTGCTATAACTTAACAGACTGCCTAAATTTGCTATGATATAGCAGGCTATGAGTTTATATATGTATGGATTGTGATTGGGTGCTTTGTGTGTTTTCTCCAGTCAATTCTAGATAACATTGGCAGTAGGGAAATATATATGTATTTTGTAAACAAAAAATTAGCTGCCAATGGGCTTTCAGTTTCATTTTAGCGGGGTTACTTGAAAGTGCTTTGTGATCCATCCACCCTGATAGATTTTGGGGTATAGTAGCCCGTGTGACAATGTTGTGTCTTATGAGTTTATGAAACCTATTGGGCTGGTCTTAACTATATTATGTTTTACAAATCATGCATTATGCTTGCTTACTTGTGAAACACATTGAGTGCACACTTAGTATGCATGGAAGATAACGGTGTTTAAAGTAACTGTTTTTTAATTGATTTTTTGTATGCCTCTATTCCACCGGATATGCTTATGATACTATAACTTCCGATGAGGTCTTTGATCTCATCCCCTCTTGCTCATCATTTCAAGGCTAGTTCATCAGTCGTAGTCATGCGTCTTTGAGGTCGAGTTTTTTCGATGTTGGTCTTAGAGCTGGACTATTGCACTTACACGTCTTGGAAGCTCAACATGTTTTATGTTTTGACATTTTTATATTCTATCAACCTACATGCTTGATTAGGATTATGTTTCTTGTTATGGACCCATTGAGGGCTTGTTTTCCAGATTTGATACTTTATAGGCATGTATGACTTGGTTTTCCCATTTATGTGATGAGATGCGTGCCTTGGGTACTTTTTGTGGATCCGTATGGGCTTGTGTGTATGGACTCTTTGTGTAGAATGTTTGGGGTCGCGTGGCCTATTGTATATAATTTAAGACTTCTGCTGGATGTGTTTGCATACTCTGTTACTTGTTTTATATCGGGTGTAATATCTGATGTGCCATGCTCCTTTTAAAATAAAAAATTCAAATTTGTATGTGTTTTAGGGATTTTGGTTTTGAAAAATTAATGTGAGCCTTGTGTGGTCTCGATTGATCCATATGTTGGGTCGAGAATACACAACGGTGATGGTCATATTTACCAGGAGCGGGTCCTCATGTCACCCCACAACTTTCTCGGAAGCTACAGTGGTGAAGAACCGAATTTTGGGAGCGGGTCCTCATAATTTATGACGCTGTGACTTTCAGTGAGGTTCTTATGAATTCACACCCTTTTTTGTTGGTCATTTTCAAAACTTGACCATGAGCAAGTAGCAATTCATCCTTAAGGTTGAGTTCCAAGATGTCTTAGGACTAGATAATCACATACTTCAACATTTGAAAAACTTGGCACCTTTTTTTTGGTTGTTATGCATTTTGATTTTGATATTATTGGATCCTTATTCTTGGATTGTTGGATATTGATTATTGAGTTATGAGATGAGGACCTCAAGACTATTTCCGTTTGAGATTTGGGACTGTGTGTTGTGAACTGACATGTGATGTACGTTTGAGACCATATGGCATATTGTTTGAGAATTAAGATTTTCGTTGTTTGTGTGTACTCCGTGATTTATTGATGTAATTTTGAAAATTAAATTTATCTGTATTTTGGGAATTTTATTTGAAAAGTCAAAAAAACCCTTATGTGGTTCCGATTGGTGTACATAATATTGGGTTAATCTTGGGTAGACGATGATAAGAATCTTATTTACTAGAAACGGGTGCTTACAGTATACCAATCTCTAACTTGTTAATTTTCCACCAATTGATCTTAATAATTTTCTACCTACATGTTAATATCTGTCGTTGAGATCCCAAGACTGGGACGACATCTATACATATATTATGGTAGACTATAAAAAATAAATAGAAATTTAAATAATCAGGTCTTCTCGTGATTGGCTAACTATCACTTAATTATAATATCAGTAAGCTAGCTAGCTAGGTTTATGTATTGGCGAGGACAACTATAAAACAAATCGACGGAAAAGTAATATTTTATTATATATGTATATTGATAAAAAGATACCCATGCATTTGGGAAAAATACCGCGTGTTTATCCAACTATTATTAACTACAAGGATTTTTACAAATTAAGTTGTAACGAAACTCTATTTCCTTGTTTAAGACGGAAACAAATATCATATGTCGGTCTGAACCTGTGATTAAGGTAATCCTCCTCCGAAGAGGATTCCTTGGAGCTCAAGGATTCAGGAAGGGATTATATATTGCTTTATGCATACCTCCTAAACAGTTTATACCAAACTAGGCATACGTACAGAATATGCAGAGCATTATGGTCGTTCACCAAACATGGTTGTCCCTCTTCATCAGAAGCAACTTTTACGAGCCATGCGAGAAACACCGATCCAAAAGATGCTGTTTTTTCTGCATAGATTGCCAAGGATCTCTTTTCTGTGAAACTTGTGAGAAACTCAGCAATGAACATCAAGGGCATAACTATTTACGAGTAAGCCACTTACTTTCATCTCCAAGCTTGCTATTTTCTTTCGTTTCTTGTTTGTGATAGATATGTTTGTTGGTATATATTGTATCTCATGTAGTTTAATTTCACTCTCTTATATATAGGTGCGTAAAGCTTCAGGGTATCCAGGAATAAGAGTGAATGACGTAAAGGAATCAATAGACAGTTGTGGTATCCAAACATTCATAATAAATCACGACAGGATTTTCTTTATCAACAGACCTATGAGGAATGTGAGAGGAAGTGAATGTCGCAGTTCATCAAGCCAGTGCCAAACCTGTGGACGTGGAATATCCGAGAGGTTCTGCTCAATCGCCTGCAAGGTTGTTGATTAAGAATAATCCACAATATATATATATATATAACACTCTTTTTACTATCTTTTTTCCCTTGTCAAGCGTCTAATCATGCCTCGTCAGCTACTTTTGTCGTAATCTTTAATTTCTTGTGGTGACTTGAGCTAATTTTGAATGCAGTTTAAAGGCGAGGCTCCCACAGTGGATGGACAAGCAAGATCAATCGCCATTGACTCTGAGCATGGGAGTAGGGTTGCCATAAGTGTCGGTGGTGTCTCCTGCAGGAAAAGAAAAAACGCGCCTACAAGAGCTCCTATGTTTTGATGAGCCAATTAAGCTCTTTCATACTTTAATTTCATCTTAATTTGGGTCTTATTGGATACAGTCAGCTTTGTAATGATGATATTAATGATGTAGTTGATTCCTCCTCCAGTTGATAAACTTGCGCATCTTTAATCCCTCTTTAATTAGGTGGGCATATAATCTCTTATTATATATGAACTATAATCCATCCCTTGCAGCAATAAATATATGTTTTTTTAGAGGCTGAGCTTCAAATATTCAGTAAAACTTGCTCATCCATCAGAAACCATATAAGTTGGCCGGTTCTGGTTTTCTCTCACCTTAACTTTGTATTAGATACAAGTTTTAGCCTCAGGGTATTGGCTGGTTAGTCAGATTTTGGTACCCGAAAACATTTGTAGCCAGCTATGAAGCCTATATTTTTCAGTTTTCTCTTTATAGCTAGTGGGAAAGGATTACATGGTTATGGCTGGAGAGCTTAAATAGGTATCTGTTTATTTGATTTTTTGGAAGGTTATATATACAATCCATGGCTAAACATTTTGTTCGTACAACTTCTTCGCATAGTTGGCGGAGAAGTTGGAGTATTGAAACAATTGTGAAGTTGAGACTTGGGAGATGTATTCAGGAAATTTGTAGGAAGGGAAGTGTACGTAATCCTCAAGCAACATTAAAGTAAACAGAGATTGATTGAATCCAACGCTTTTTGAAAATGAGTTGCTTTGCTTGCTTTTCGTCTCGAGACAAGAAAGAAGCCAGGAAAGAGATAATGGAGCTGGAGCGGCGGCCTGAGCCTCCTTCTCTTCAGGATGAAACTGCAGTACCTGAAACCGAGAATAGACAAGGTAGGGATATGTATATACATTTGTATGCGCATCTTCGTGCAAAAGATACTAATGTAGTCAGAGTCGATGTTGCATTGACCCGCCCTTCTCCGCTCCTTTTCTTGTGCAGAGAATCGTAAAACAAGTCCACCACCTGAATCCAGCATTAATGACCACAGAAATGCCGGCGTAAGAGAAGCTGACAACAAAAATATTGCAGCCCAAAATTTTGCATTCCGCGAACTGGCCACAGCCACCAAGAATTTCCGGCAGGAATGCCTGATTGGTGAGGGTGGATTCGGACGGGTTTACAAGGGGAAACTTGAGAAAGGCAGCCAGGTAACTAAGAATTTCAAATCCGTACGTGACTCATGTATCTTTGCTTGCCCGGTGAGAAAAGGAAAGGAAGGCAAAGGTAAATTTGGGATGTGATGACATTGGTTGAACTTGATTCATAGGTTGTGGCCATGAAACAACTTGACAGAAATGGTTTGCAAGGAACCGAAGAATTTCTGGTTGAGGTGCTAATGCTGAGCCACTTGCACCATCAGAATCTGGTAAATCTTATTGGATATTGTTCTGATGGAGATCAAAGACTTCTGGTATATGAGTATATGCCATTGGGATCTCTTGAAGACCATTTACTAGGTATCCTAAGCTTTTGTTTCTGCCTCTTCTTCTCTGTTCCACTCTAAAGTGCCAAATTAGGTAATAAGATAAGGAGATGCATGCATATATATATATGTATGCCAATCTACTGGAGTGTTTCTAATCTTTTCTTTGTCAGATCTTTCATCGCAGCAAAAGCCTTTGGATTGGTCCACAAGAATGAAGATAGCATTAGGTGCTGCAAAAGGCTTAGAATATTTGCACGATGAGGCAAATCCTCCGGTTATATACCGGGATCTGAAATCATCCAACATCTTGCTGGACAATTTCTTCAATGCAAAACTCTCTGATTTTGGGCTGGCCAAAGTTGGACCTCTTGGTGAAAAGACACACGTATCTTCCAGGGTTATGGGCACCTATGGTTACTGTGCCCCAGAATATCAAAGAACGGGTCAGCTAACAGCCAAATCTGATGTCTACAGTTATGGGGTGGTTCTATTGGAGTTGATCACCGGAAGGAGGGCCATCGACACCTCGAAACCCAACGAGGAGCAAAATTTAATTTCCTGGGTACGGTGCTAGCCTCTACCTCTCTCTATTAGTTACTTAAGGACACAGTTGAGGTATCTAACATGATAACACAAGGCATACGATGCACCAACGATTCGGGCATGATGGTTATTTTCCTTGGATTCTGTCTTGTGTACGAATGAAAGGAACTGATATTGTGACACATAGAAACAAGTAGGTGGAAATTAGAATGAATGGAGGTAATGGTTTGTGAATTTACGTTTCCTGAGCAGGCAATGCCAATAATCAAGGAGCCAAGCAGGTACCGAGAAATGGTGGATCCACTACTACATGAAGATTTCCCTGTGAAGAGCTTAAACAAAGCAGTTGCAGTTGCTGCAATGTGTGTGCAAGAGGAAGCAACGGTTCGCCCTTTGATGAGAGATGTGGTCAGTGCTCTAAAGTTCCTGGGGGAAGATCAAGAGATGGATGAAAACGCCACACCTCCTGCACTCGTCAGCTCACCATCCGAGTAAAACCCAACATGAATTTTTCATCAAAAAGAAAAATTGAAAGCCGCCATAGATGAAGAACAAGCAAGAGAACGCCAAGGAACCCTATTTGGGTTGGAACACAATTAGTGATGTGCAGTCGCCGAATGTTTTTCAAATCTTTTTCAAAGTTTACGAATGTTTCTTGCATGCTAATGTAGTGCACATCAGTGCTCTCCCTTAGTCAATCACTTCTCCTGAATACATTCTTTTAATTCTTAACCTTTTTCTGATATTGCTTTCTCTGAATTAAAGGAGTACATGTTTTGTATGCATTCTATTTTATGAATTCAAATCCTAATGGAAATTAATAATTATAAATATAATTAAACCGGAAGATATGATTAATCACACTAATCAATATACTGTACATCTCTATCATAATATATATTATGATAGAGATTAAGATTTATTTATGTAAGATTTAACTTATAAACACACAGGCAACGTAAGCTGCTGTAATTATATGCAGTATTTACTTAATTTACTAGTTGCATTATATTGTATCGTATGATGGGCCGCATCTAGCCCAGATCAATGACCTTCTTTTTTTGTTAATATATGAAATGAAATTTGAAGATCATCGTTCCTTAAAAGAAAAATATATATATATAAAAAAAAAAAATGATTTGAAGATCTCTGTTGCCATCAAAATTCGGGAGAGTTCCATCTCTGTCTATATTCTGAATGTATATATATGGCTTCCTGGCTCTCTTTTATTTCAACCCACAGACCAACGAACAAACATAGAATTCCAATTCAGTTTTTCGTAAAAGGTGAGTGGAATTTTTTTGTATTTTTTGGCTGTGTCTTATTCGTTTTGATTTATTAGTTAAGGATGAACGAAATGTACTGAACAATGCTATCTCTATTGATGTTTATAACCCAATATGCTCGTTGGCAGATTCAATTTAACCTTAATTTGTGCTGGGTTTTCTTTCAAGTTTACATTAATGGCTGTAAGATAGCCTTGGATGCGCGCCTTCTGACTCAACTTTTGCACTATCTTTTTATGTTTTTTCTATTTTTTATATAATTTTTAAGCGTTTGATTTCGTTGAATTCAGATGTGTGGACTATTGAAATAAATGGATGAAGTGGCATTACATTGGATAGAAGAGACTTGGTAATGAGGGTATTTTCGAAATCAGGAGTGAGTATTGGTTTCCGGAAGGTGGTTGGAGAAGAATGAGGTTCGGTGGAGATATGAAGAGTGAAGATGGAAGAAGGATTTTAGGTTTGTTTTACATATTTGCCGTAGCAATTATCTGGATTGCTGCTAGTTTTGTGGTTCAATCTGTTGTGGATGAGGGTGTATCGCCATTTCTTGTTACATACATTTGCAATTCATTGTTTATAATTTACATACCATTAGTTGAAATTGGACGGTATTTGGAGGATTCATATGAGGGTTTGTTGTTCTGGAAGAAGAAAAAGAGTAGCCCTTTGCAAGGACTACATGAGTCAGAGCAGGCCATTCTACTTAAAGAGAGTGACCTGGGTGCGGGTGCGGGTGCGGCAGGCAATGGATCCATTGTATCTGTGCTAATGGAGGAGGGAGAAAGTAGCAGCCTTCCCGTGGCAGGTGTCAATTCAGGATTGGAACCCTCACCCTTTGAGTCTGAAAGAATGACCTTTCCTGTCCAAGGTACAGTAGATGAAGTTGATGATGGAGGTTTGGATGCAAAGAGAAGATGGAGCCGTTCTAGAATAGCAAAAGTCAGTCTGGTGGTTTGCCCATTTTGGTTTTTTGGACAGCTGGCTTTCAACCTATCACTTAAGTACACCACTGTAACTGTGAGCATCTTTCAGTTTTTTGGTTCCTCTGTGGTTGCTGGTTTACCGCTGGCATTGTATTATTAAATCATTGTCCTCGTTATTTGCAGTCCAACACCATACTCAGTACAGCATCCAACCTTTTCACCTTTTTGGTCTCTCTCTTGTTCTTGGGAGAGAAGTTTAGCTGGGTAAAGCTTGCAAGTGTGCTCCTATGCATGGCTGGAACTGTAATTGTGAGTTTGGGTGATTCAGAAAGCAGTTCAAGTGCCATTGCTTCAAACCCTCTTCTTGGGGATATTTTTTCTCTTGTCTCCTCCATTATGTATGCTCTGTACATAACCCTTATTCGCGTCAAGTTACCTGATGATGATGATGGCAAAAGTGGTCACGCGAGCATGGCACAATTCCTGGGATTTCTTGGGCTTTTCAACTTTTTTATTTTCCTTCCTGTTCTGTTTGCTCTCTTTATCACTGGGCTTAAGCCTTTTAATGTTCTTACCTGGAAGCAATTTGGTGTAATTGTGAGCAAAGGTTGGTATTCTCTCACCTATCATCATTTTTGGATTCCGAGTTTATCTGCTTTTCTTCCATCAGGTGCCGGCGTTTCCTCTAGTTGGTAACCTTTGTCTGTTGTTTTGGTTTGTTCAGTTGCTAAAGCGGCCTTGCATCGGGTTGTTTTATTTCCTTTTTCCATGTTAAACAGGTTTGGTGGATAATGTGTTAAGTGATTACTTGTGGGCAAAGGCAGTTCTCCTGACAACCACTACTATAGCAACAGCAGGTCTGACTATTCAGGTGCCATTGGCAGCTCTTGTGGATACTGTAACTGGCAATGCCCCGCGTCTGATGGATTACCTGGGCGCTGGAGCTGTGATTTTTGGATTTGTTGGAATCAACATTCCATCTGATGCCTGGAGCAAATTAAAAGGAGTAATCGCTGACCGGGAAAACAAAACGGTAAGTTCGCAAGACCAAGATCGGTCGCCACACACCCATTCCCATTCCCATTCCGCAGCTTTTTCCTAGCTAGCATGTTGTTCTTGTTTTGGCCCACCCACTTCACAAAATCATAGATAGAGCTAAGATATACATCCATGTACTCCTCACAGAAATTGCTGCTGTGCAGTTTACATCGACCTTCTGATTATTTTAGTCTGGGAAGAGAAAATTCTCATCATTTACTCCTCTTTACTGCATTAGTAACAGCTAATGCAGCATCATTGTGCCATTGCTTGTGCGGGACGCCTGTGGCTATATTCATCATCTTGCTAGTTGCAAACTTTTCTGTAACCATCTCAAACTTTTCCTTTAGTTGTTCATTTCTCGGTTTTTGCTGTTGGGATGTAGCAGCAGCTACCTTCCAAGAAATAAGATAGATACCTTGGGAAAGCCCGTTTATATGGATATCTACCTGGAAGAACCAGAAGAGACCTAGGCCATACTTCGATGAATGCATCTCTGATTGCAACCAACTTCCTTCCATCTGTACTTGTATTATTACACAAAGAAAGACTATGTCTAAACACCAATCCCATTATCTCCCAACGAAGCTTTGGACATTGTTGCATTGTCAAATAACAGAATTTATAAGGAACAAACTGAAGCCTAAATTGTACAGTACACCATCTATTCCACACTAGACAGGCCCGCACCCAATTTGAAGGCCTACTTGTGTCGCCCAACAGAGAGAATGTGATAAGCAAAACATTTGACAGCTGATAATAGTAAAGAAACTATCTATTCTAACTATTCTGCGCTGTAACACTTGTATTCCCGTATCTTTGCATCACTCTCTTTGTTGCTATTGCTGCAGCCTCACTTGCACGCAGAGTGCCAGTGGCCATGATTGCAGCAAATTCACGAGTAATTTCCTCCTGCACTTTGCTCCTTGCATCTCCGATAGGGTCTCCAGAAACCCCCTTAGCCGTCCCATCTTTTTTCTCCGTCGGTTTAACAGCAGCAGACAACGAGCTTGTGCTTGGGTTTTCAGCTTTTGCTTTATTGCCAGCCTCTTTTACAGCTGTTTGTGTTGTCAAGGAAGGCCAGGCCACCGGGGTAGGTAGAAACTGCGGAACTTGTGGAACAGCTCCTGTTTTCATTGTTGTTTCTAGATTTTGTATCATAGGCACTACAATAAAAACGAGGATCAAACCATAATATCAGACTTATGCCATTAATAATGAACCAAAGAAACGAAATACCAATTGTTCAGGGAAATTTCAAACACAAGAAATGCAAGAAGGTGAAGGAGATCAGAACTAGAGTGAATACTTAAGAAAATCCCGGTATATTCTCCAACAACCCGGTGTGTTTCCATACACAAAGCGAAGCAGAACATGGTAGTAAAGACAGTTCCAACTCACTTATAAGAGCACCCATTGGACTGCTCAGGACTTCGTTGGGGAGCTGAAGGATATATTCCGGAATATTAGCACCCACCAAAAACTGCACAACTTCGTTACTGAAGTTATTACAATTGTGAGTGAGCAAACTATAAGTCTCTGCAGTGTAACGGGGGCTGATCTCCTGCAAATACATTTCAAATACATCCTGGGGTACATGTGTGACACCCAAATCTACCACTTTCACGGGCGTTCCGTATGGTGCTGTTCCAGCTGGAACTTGCTGAATTCCACCTGAAAAATAGTATTCCTTTCCATACACCACTACGTTTGTGTGCCTGTAAAACAGAGGATGGGAACTTGTAAGTACCGAATAGATAGAAAAAAAAAACATTACCCGTACTTCAATATCACCTAAGTGGTAATAATTTGACTCAGAACCGAAACAGCACAGAGACAATGTTCATAGTCAGCACAAGCACAGACAAAATAAACATGATTTCTATAAGAACCCTTCCATGTCCCAACCAACTAAAGATAATGACTAGCCCCCGCAGGATCCAAGCAAGCACACCAGCCAAAACACAAAGAATAGACAACACATCAGACTACTCATACAAACAGTTTGCAGAAAAAAGACAAAACCCAAATTAAAGGGCCTATTTCTCCTACATCTCCGTGGATATGGGATTAGAATTCTACACAACCAACGATGCTAATGGGAATAACAGGAAATGTAAGATACTGACCAGATACCATCAATAGCCTTTCCCAACAATGTTGTCGAGAGTTGGCGCGCCATACCATTGCTGAGATCATGCACCTTCAGGGTAACCTTGTAACTCTCCTGCCACAAGATACAAACACTATCATCAGATAATCAAAACAACACCCACGGCAATAGCAATAAGACCAGTTAAAGGAAGTGGCATAGCTTCAAGTCAAGTAAAGCATCATATCAGATTCACCATACCACTACCCCATTACCTCGGCCATGTCCGATAATCTACCGAGCGAACAAAAATGATAGTTGAGCAGTCACAAGAGAGGCTTCAGGATCCTGTCGGCACAACAATCATTAAGAAGATGTCACAACGGCACAACCATAAAAACAAAAACAACACGAATCTGAGCAGTAGCAAATGTACAAATCAGGCTATGGTATTTTCTTTTACCAACTTGGATATGCGAAACCCTTCCTAGATCTAAGTATCAGAATCAGGCAAGCAATCGGAAAAGAAACTCTTACCTCGAACAAGGAAACAGAAGAGAACGACGTCTACCTCCAACGACCAATAGAAGCCACGAAAGAGAAACCTGTGTTTGCGCGTGAAGACAGGTCAAAGAGAGAACTTGTATAAGCGACGGGATTGGGCCGCAAGATTCCTTTTCCTCTTCGGGTGGGCGCACAAAATAAAAGGGATTCAAATTCAACCCCCCTTCTTTACCATTCTTCCAAGACCTTCTAGAACTTCCCATCCAATGACTTCTGGACACGTATCCCCATTTCGTTCGAACAAGTCTGTTTCCGGAATCTTCCACATCGTGATCTCCGCCTTTGTCAGGAAAAGGTTTGGGTGGTATAATAAAATAAATTAATAATATTGACCTGGTGGATGGATTAGGTCAACAAAAGTACATTATAGACAAATATTATGTGGGGGATTAGGTTATGCATCTCAAACACGTTTCACCGGCAAAAGTATACAACATATTTGGACGTACTATATCCAAATATTAATACTAAATATTATTTTTAAATGACTATGTCTTTATCATCAAGTCCTACAAGTTTGTTTTTGGAAATATAATTGAGTATCATGCAACCAAATGATACTAAAAATAAATATATATAGTAGTATATATCACTATCCATATAAAATAAGATATCAGATACTATATATGTAATATTATTTTCATCGACCTACATATATACTGTTAGAAGAAAGAGTGAGGATAACAGGAATTTTTTTTTTTTTTGGTTATGGGTCAAATCAAGACCATTACATTCGTTGATTTAAAATTGTTCTATAAGAGCCAAATCCACTTCTATCACGGACAAGAAAAGGTACTAAGCTTTTTGGAGATTGTGTAAAACATAGGCACATCTCCAATTGAGAGACGGAGCAATAATGGCCAGATGATAAGCACAACAGTTAGCTTCCCTGTAGATATGTTGAATCTCCACTTGCCAGGTCTGTTTAAGAAGATACTGAATATCTGAAATCAAATGCGAAAAGTGAGATAAGTTCTGCAAAGGCCCCCTGTATTAATCTAAGTGCATCAATACTGTCAACTTCCAGGATGATTTTGCGAAATCCCAACTCCCAACCAAAAAGTAACCCTTGCTTTATTCCAGTAGTCAACTCAGCATGTAAAGCGGACACAACTATGTCCATTTTAAAAAATGAATCAGTGTATCCAGCCATCATCCCTCCGTTATGATCTCTGAACAATCCACCACCTCCAGCCTTTCGAGAATCAATAAAACGTTTATAATGCTCCCCACCATTAACCTCAACAGTTTTCTTATTTTTTTGAAGCGATCAACCCTCCAATCTACATGCCAATCTTCCTCCATTATAAATTTATTCATATTATTCCACAACAACCAGCAAATGACCCCAAACAAAATGCTCCAATTAGACTCATCATGATCAGCATCACTCTCTTTCAGATTTGAGATAAGCCAGGATCTGGCATCACATCATAAAAGCCTTGTACTATGTTTGTTGGAACTAAAGAATATGCCAAATTGCCTTGGCCATAAAACACTCTCTAAGCACATGACTTCAGTCTTCCTTAGCTAAACCACACGCAGGGCACAAATCCCTCTCCCCGAAGCCTCGACGGCACCTCTCCTTGTTTGTGAGAAGTCTATTATGTAAAGCTAACCAGAGAAAAAAATGAATCCGTTCAGGCCCCTTCCATTTCAAATATTCTCATATCCTACTGGAGGTGTTGGAGCACACAATGAATAAGCTGTACTAACATTAAATTTACCAGAAGAAGTGAACCTCCAATATGGCTGATCCAAATCAGTACCAAGACCAAACTCCAGACAACGATCGATCAATCATCTGGGTAATGTTCAGGGGAAGGAGATTCTTCCATATGACTTCACCATTTGTATCCCTCAACCGTAGAGTGTTAGCGATAGAAAGATTAAGAAACTCCAATGGGACTTCTTGGGTAGCATATTGCACTAGAGGTAAAAGGTAAATCTACCCATTTATCATACCAAAACTTACACTTTAGACCATTACCCAAATACCGTAAGGCACCCTCTTCAGCATAATACCAGACCCCAACAATGTTTTTCCATACCCTTGAGTCCCCCGCTTTGTATTCCACTTGAAAATTATTATGAAAAATTATACTAGATAAAAAAGATAGAAGAAAAAAAAAACACACTCACAAGAAGTTCGGCTAATTTAGCTTACGTCCTCTAAAGAAATATTATAACTGGGAATACAACTTTGCAATTCACCTTAAAGGGTTTATTGCTTAAATGTTGTTTTGGTGTAATAAGAATAAGGATAAAGTCTTTCTTTTATAGTCTAAGAAGAAGGAAAGCTCCATTACCAAACCCACGATGTGGGATTTGGCCACATACTACAAATCTCCACCTTGGCCAAATATCATATTATTCTCAATGTAGTGTCTCTAATTTTGCGCCATGAGGCACTAACTTAAAATATTAACCAAGTCTAAACAGTGTTCAAACTTGGTTCTTGTAACCACTTTGGTCAGCATATCTGCAGGATTCTCAGTTGTATGTATCTTTTGGATAAGTATCTCCTCTTCTTCGAGAATTTGCCGCACAAAATGATAGCTAAAATCAATGTACTTTGTCCGTGCATAAATGACTTGATTCTTTGCTGAATGAATAGCACTTTGACTGTCAGAAAACAGTACAAGTTGTTTTTGACCAACTCCCAAGTCTTCAAGTAACCCATAAAGCCAAATAGCGTCCTTCACAGCTTCTGTAATTGCCATATACTCTGCCTCTGTTGTAGACAAAGCCACCGTTGACTGCAAGGTAGATTTCCAACTAACTAACGTTTTTTCTAAAGTAAACAAATAACCAATTGTAGATCGTTGCTTATCCAAATCTCCTACATAGTTAGAATCACAATATCCAACCATATATAGACCAAGCCAATGTCTACAGTACTTTGGATATACCGTAGAATTCATTTTATAGCTTACCAGTGACCTTTGCCTGGATTTTGCATATACCTGCTCACAATACTAACAGCTTGTGAAATATCTGGTCTCGTACACACCATTGCATACATCAGACTTCCAACTGCATTTTCACAGGGGACTTTTGCCATGTATTCTTGCTCTTCATCTGTTGTTGGAGATAACTGGATACTAAGTTTCAACTGAGGAGCAAGTGGGGTACTTATAGGTTTTGTATTTTCATGCATACCAAAACGTTGTAGTATCTTTTCCAAATATTGCTTTTGTTTCAGCCAAAGCTTGCCACTCCCTCTGTCTCTGTTGATCTCCATGCCGAGAATCTTCTTAGCTTCCCCAAGATCCTTCATCTCGAACTCTTTACTCAATTGGGCCTTCATTTTGTCAATCTCAGCTTGGCTCTTTGTAGCTATCAGCATATCATCCACATATAAGAGTAAGTAGATGTAGGATTCATCTTGAAGTCTTCACAAATACACACAATGATCGTATTTGCTTCTTGTGTACTCTTGGCTCCGCATAAATTTATCAAATCGTTTGTACCATTGCCTTGGAGATTGCTTCAGTCCATACAATGATTTGCTTAATTTACAAATCCAATTTTCTTTACCAGCACTTTTAAATCCTTCTAGCTGAACCATGTAGATTTCCTTATCCAAATCACCATGTAAAAATATAGTCTTCACATCAAGTTGAGCTAGCTCCAAATTCAACTGTGCTACCAAGGTCAATAAAATTCTGCTAGAGGAATATTTAATGACTGGAGAAAATACCTCATTGTAATCAATTCCTTCCTTAAGAGCGTAGCCTTTAGCCACTAACCTTGCCTTGTAGCGTGGATCTTCTTTATCAGGAAATCCTTCTTTCTTAGTAAATACCCATTTGCATCCAATTGCCTTCTTGCCTTTAGGTAGTTGTGTCAGCTTCCACGTCTTATTCTTCTCAAGTGATTGCATTTCTTCCTCCATTGCACTTGCCCATCTTTCGCTATCTGTAGCTCGGATTGCTTCTGAGTAAGTGGATGGAACATCATCAAGAACTGGAAGTGCATAGGCCACCATATCTACAAAACGAGTAGGTTTTTGAATCTCTCTTCTTTGTCGTCTGACGACAATTGGCTCTGATTGCTGTTGAGTTTCTTGGGTAAGAAACTCTTCATCTTCTGACTCCTTCTCTGCCATCAGAGAGTCAGTCATAATGCTACTGGCTGGAATTGTCTGCTCGAAATCCACTTGCTTTGGTGTATGCTCCACCTGCCACTGAGCACTATCAGTCCCTTCTGGATTTACCTTCTTCAACATGGAAGATTCATCAAATGTAACATCCCTACTGATAATCGTCTTCTTTTACTCCAAACACCACAAACGATATCCTTTGATGCCAGTAGTAAAGCCCATGAAAAAATCCTTCTTCGCTCGTGGATCTAACTTTGATTTATTCACATGATAATATACAGTAGAGCCAAAAACACGTAAAGTGTCATAATCAGTAGTATATTTTCCAGACCATACCTCTAAAGGAGTTTTTCCATTAAGACCAGATGATGGCAAACGATTTACGATGTGTTATGCATATGTCACAGCCTCAGCCCAAAATCTTCTGTCTAACCCAGTATTAGACAGCATACAACGAACTTTCTCCACTAGTGTTCGGTTCATACGCTCAGACACCCCGTTCTGCTGAGGTATTTTTCTGACTGTAAAGTGTCGAACTATGCCACTTTCTTGGCATACCTCCAGGAATAGATCACTCTTGTATTCTCCTCCATTGTCTGTTCGGAGAACTTTGATCTTTCTTCCTGTTTGGTTTTCAACTCGAGCTTTCCACTTCAGAAAAATTCCCAGCACCTCATCCTTGTTCTTCATCGTAAATACCCAAACTCTCCTGGAAAAATCATTAACAAAAATGACAAAATAATGCCTATCTCATAGTGATGGAGTCTTGGTAGGTCCCTATACATCATAATGCACAAAATCCAAAATACCTTTAGTATTATGAATAGCAGTGTCAAATTTCACTCTTCGTTGTTTTCCCAGTACACAATGCTCACATAATTCTAATTTACAGGTCTTCATACCTTTTAATAATCCTTGCTTGGAAAGAATTTGCAAGGATTTTTCTCCAGCATATCCCAACCTCATATGCCACAGCATTGTCATCTCAGCATCCTTCTTGCTACTCGAGGTTGTTGTCGCCACAATCCCAACTACTGTACTACCTTGGTACTAATACAAATTGTTTCTCCTGATTCCTCTCAGCATCACAAGTGCTCCAGAAATTGCTTTGAGAACTCCATCTCGTATTGTCACAACTAGGCCTTTTGATTCTAAAGCCCCTAGTGAGATAAAATTCTTCTTTAGCTTTGGCACGTACTATACATCCTTCAAAACTCTAGTGTATCCATCATGATTCTGTAGCTTGATTGAACCTATCCCAATTGTTTTACATGAATTATTATTTCCCATGTAAACAACCCCGCCATCGAGTTCTTGAAATTCAAAGAACCACTCCCAAATGGGACACATATGATAGGTGGACCCAGAATCTAATATCCACTCATCTGAGCGTGTTTCTGAAGATGAAACCACCAAGAAAATATCTGACTCCTCATCACTTCTGCATTCTGCGACATTTGCATCACGTGAAGCTATGCTTTTCTTATTCAACTTCGAATAGTTTTTCTTCCAGTGTCTCTTCTCGTGACAGAAAACACATTCATCTTTAGCAATTCTGCTCTTTGATTTGGACCTCCCTCTTCTCCCTATTGATTTGTTTTGTTGACGACCTCGTGTCACCAATGCTTCTTCGGATGTCAACAATTTGACTTTCATTTTATCCCACTTTCTTAATTCATGATTGTATAAAGCAGAACGAACAGTATCTAATGATACATGCTCTTTGCTATGAAATAAAATAGTCTCCAAATATTCAAATTCATCAGGGAGAGATGATAACAACATCAAAGCCAAATCTTCATCTTCAAACTTCACGTCTAAATTCAGCAGATCTGCAACTAATCGATCAAACATAGTGATGTGTTCATTCATAGTAGTACCTGGTCGGTAATTAAATCGGAACAGTCTTTTCTTCATAAGGAGCTTATTCTGACCACTCTTCTTCAGAAATTTATCCTCCAGTGCCTTCCATAGTTTGTGTGCAGAAGTCTCATTTTTGAAAGCATACTTCTGCTCCTTGGACAGGCATGATCGAATTGTTCCACACGCCAACCGATTTATGGTAATCCAATCTCTATCTTCGATATCTTCTAGTTTCTTTTCGTCAATGGAAATATCAAGGCCTTGTTGGAAAAGAGAGTCCAAGACTTCCCCTTGCCACATGCCGAAATGATAAGTACTGTGAGACCCATCCCGCAAGGGGGGTTCAGGTTACCCAATCCCACATCGGAAAGGAGCGGGGGAGGTCTTGGGCTTATATGTGTTGTGTGATGGTATCATTTGTAACAAGATGCATCTTTTGGGCCCTGTGGTTATAAGCCCAACTGAGTCTTGCAGTTGTGATCCATCACGCACAATAACACGTCAGGGCCCGCTGGGCCGAGGGTCCGGGGGCCGGGTCGTGACAAATTGTGAGATCCTGTCTATTGTAGTGCCAGTCAGTGGCAGCATCAATGGTAGCGTTAGTGCCAGCGGCAACGCGCCGATGCTAAACTGTTGGTTTGGGAACACAGCCGTAGGAAGCCTTTAGGAAACCCAGAGCGAATCTGAGTGTGTTGAAGTATGCTTGTGAGTGAGATTTAAGAATGATTGTGAGTGAGATAGGTTATTTCTACAAATTCAGATGTTGTGTTTTTCAGATAAGCCTTGTGTAGTTCCGCTTGGTCCACCAGTTGGGACAATCGGAGCTGTACGGCGGTGAGGCTCCCGATTACCGGGAACGGGTCCTCACACAAATGGTAGCGGAGCCGATCTCGCTCTCTCTTCTGGGTGGGCTTGGGCCGTGTTGTGTGTTCACTTTGGGACCGTGAGTTTGGGCCCACGTCAGTTACGTTTGGCTCCCCTCGTGAAGACACGAGGTCTATAAGGAGGGGAGATTGTGAGACCCAGCCCGCAAGGGGGGTTCAGGTTACCCAATCCCACATCGGAAAGGAGAGGGGGAGGTTTTGGGCTTATATGTGTTGTGTGATGGTATCATTTGTAACAAGATGCATCTTTTGGTCCATGTGGTTATAAGCCCAACCGAGCGTTACAGTTGTGATCCATCACACGCACATACACTTCTTGGCCCGCTGGGGTCCGGGGTCCGGGGGCCGGGTCGTGATAAGTAACATCAAATATATCCACCACCAATTTCAAACTGGGTTGCGGGATCCTTAACCATGATGACCTGGTTGTCATACTTGATGTTGATATAGTGTGAGGACCCGTTCCCGGTAACTGGGAGCCTCACCGCCATGCAGCCCCGATTGTCCCAACTGGTGGACCAAGCAGAACTACACAAGGCTTAACCGTACAACTTTGTTTTGCTAATCGTAATAAATACACAATATTTGACTTATTTCTTTCAAAACATGGCACGCATCGATTGATACTCAGCATAACTTACATACAACGGAGTAACAAACACATGCAGCGAAGATTTCACATCACATACAACAGGCCATACGGCCTTAAACATGCAATGCCTCGAGTCCACACTCACAGATCCCAGAAACTCAAAACAACATTACTTCTTATATCAAAAACATCAGAGTATGCAAGCATGAATTGTATACATATGCACTAGCAAAATACACAAATAGTTAAAGATACAAGAAGATGTGAAGGATGCTGAGTCCAAAAACGTGCACGTGCATTTGTCCAGCCCTACGACCAATACCGGGATAGGAACCTTGAATTTGAACAGCTATCTCTCACAACTTAGTCCTGAAACAAACAATAGAGAGAGGGTGAGATCAAAGACCTCAGTGGAAGTTACCTCGTCATAAGCATAAACGGTGGAATGGAGACAAAACCAAATCATAGTATCAAGCATTTATTCAAACCATTACAATCCATGTTCTTCTATGTATCCATCCTAAGTGCACATACCAAACAACATAAGGAAATAAAGACAAGAGATTCATAGAGCATAGCTTTGATCTTTGGTTACTATGCCCAAAACCTAACGGGGTGGACACAAACCACTTTCACGTAACCCCCGCTAAAGGGTTACATAAAAGCCTACTGATGGTTTTCAGTTGTAGCATATATATAAACAAACCCCACCATCAGCATTGTCCAAAATTGAATGGAGAAACACAATCTATCACATTCAATTTTGTGCACACGTAATATAACGTCGTAAGATATATATGAAGCATTTATAAGGCCTTTCCCGTCATAGTGCACACAGCACTCAACATACATACATATATCCAACCATACCTCTCCAAGGTAAGCAACTGTCCTCTCTATAAGGACTCCATATACTTACCTAACTGGATCCACCAGTAACCGTCAATTCCAGTCGGTACAGTGCCGAGAAAACCTTATATGTGGCACCTTTCTTTTTGAAAACATAATGCATAAACCCATAGCATAATTTATCACACTCAAAATAAGACTCCCCGGGGTTGAAAACACTCATCCAGGTGGTACAAAAGGGTATAAACATCATCAAGGTCCTTACTGAAAATTGGGGAGTTTTACCGGTTAGTGACCAAATAGCGAAGTTATCAAGTATGGGTTATTAAATCTAAAAATTCATCAGATATTCCATGCACGCATTTAAACATTTCCATCATGTAAATCAGGTGTCAAACATCTCAAAATAATATTCAAAGTATTCAGCCACAATAACAAACATGTATAAGGAGATGAAAAATCACATCGTATGGAAGGTTGCAAAACACGTATGAAAATTCGTATACACCAAACAAGTCAGCATGCTTCAACTTTTGAATATATAGTTGATGCATTCAAGCATGGCAAGCAAATTATGATTCTAACAAAATGTTAAACACAATTCAAGTCATGCCTCCATTCAAACCAAAACATTGATTCTGAAAACAAAATGTTACGCATATGCAAATGAAACATAAACTCCCACCTTTCGTTGCGTCGATGGTTGTCCAACAAGATCCTTGCCTCTATTGATCGATCCGGTACCACCTAAACAAGCACAAACCATATAGCCATACTAAGCATATCTAATCAAGGAATCAAAGGGAAAATAAAGGAAAGCAATTCTATGGACCCTCGCAGGCTGCGCACAACACCCTTCCCATCAATACTGCCTACAACTACTTCATTAACATGGAGCAAACACACCAACATGATCAATAACATGTATAAACAACCCCCTGGTACTGTTCATCCGAAATTTATACAAGAATCATAGGTTGTTTTCAGGCATTTCCATCCATCAAAAACACTCAATCACATCACTAGCAACCTGAATAAACCAACCAATCCAAAAGGAAACCAAAGATTAATCACTTACCAACAACTCTGCAATTTTCGGCCAGAATCAAGAACACCTCAAAATCAGGCCTTAGACATCAAACTAATAGTGGAAAAGTGTAGAAAATTGATGGGAAAGTGTTTTGGGACAATCTCCCACAAGTTTTTGGGGTTAAATTGGGCAAAGTTTGGATTTTGGTAGGTTGGAAGGGTGAAGGAAGGAGAAAAAGGAGTTAGGGTTGGAATGTGCTGGTCACTTCTGGAAGAGAAGTGTTTAAAGGATGAGGTGTGGGCTGGGGCTGATAGGTTTTGGGCCCAAAAGTTCAACAAGGCTAGACTGGGCAATCGATGGCCCGTTTCATCACAAATGAGCCCAATGGGCTCGTGAAATGACAACCAAATGGCCCAAAAAATTCTGTGAGTATGTAAAGCTATAACATAAGGATTGAGCCTGAGAAAAAAACAAAATCGCAAACAGCCCAAAACACAAATTTTTGGCCCAAACGACCAACGGTCGCTTAAAACGGACCGAAATCAACCTAGTTTGTTTTCCACTGACTCAACCTCGATCGTCTAACCTATCTCACTCACAATCATACTTAAACACACTCAGATTCAGTATGGGTTACTTAGAGGCTTCCTACGGCCATGTTCACAAACTAACAACGTAGCATCGGCGCGCTGCCGCTGGCACTAACGCTACCATTGACGCTGCCTCTGACCGGCACTACAATAGACGGGATCTCACATATAGCCTCCTCTTTAGCTGCCATTCTTAACAATAGTATTCAATATCACGAACAAACCAAAGATGAACCTTCAGCTTCGCTACCACTTGTTGTGAAAAATAATCACCGTGAAAAATTATACTAGATAAAGAAGACAGAAGAAAAAAAAACACACTCACAATTTTACGAGGTTCGGCTAATTTAGCCTACGTCCTCGGACACTACCACTTAATATTTCACTGAAGAAATATTACAGCTGGGAATACAACTTTGCAATTCACCTTAAGGGGTATATTGCTTAAATATTGTTTTGGTGTAATAAGAATAAGGATGAAGCCTTTCTTTTATAGTCTAAGAAGGAAAGCTCCATTACCAAACCCACGATGTGGGATTTGGCCACATACTACAAAAATTGCATCTTGAAGTAAAATATTTAGACCGAAGAAGTTTATCCCATGCCACATCATCATTCTTTAGAATACACCAACCATGCTTCGTTAAAAACACTGCGTTTTAGGCTGCTAAATGTTTCAAACCTAAACCCCCTTAAGAACGTGGACTGTATAAAATATCACATTGAATTAAATGAACCTTTTTCCCAAACGGCTTTGAACCCCAAACAAATCTCCTGCATTCTTTGTTGATGTCATCAAGAAGACCCTTAGGAATCTTAGTAACCTGCATAATGTATGATGGAATATTCTGTAGAGAAGATTTTGTTAAAGTAGATCGACCTGCCAAAGAGAGACTCAAGCCAT
The DNA here is from genome assembly GCA_019739055.1 of Passiflora organensis. Taxonomy (NCBI): domain Eukaryota; kingdom Viridiplantae; phylum Streptophyta; class Magnoliopsida; order Malpighiales; family Passifloraceae; genus Passiflora; species Passiflora organensis. The sequence goes on along the minus strand of JAEPBF010000212.1, from coordinate 366,119 downwards.
TCCAGCCTTGGATTCCTTTTTTAACCTTTTCAAGAATAAGTTCAAACTTTTTGTGACTTGATCTGATCTTATGGAGAGAAAAGGCCAAATACCTTCCTAAGGAAGATGCTTGTTTAAACCCCAAGGTAGAGGTTAGACTCTCCACATCTCCAACCTCCACATTCGGTGAAAAAGTAACAAAAGTCTTATTTGTGTCCTCCCATAGCCCACTTGCTTCACTAAACTCATCCTGAACTTGCCTAATCACAATCGCTTAATCCAAACTTGCCTTTGCAAACAACATGTCATCTGCAAATAGCAAATGTGATATTTTTGGGGCGTCATTTGAATATTTCCAGGGACACCACAATTTTTGTCTAACATAATCTTCAATAGTCTAAGTTAATCTATCCATGCATAAAACAAAGAGATAAAGAGATAAGGGATCACCCTGTTTTACTCCCCAAGATGACTGAAATGAACATGTAGGCTTGTCGTTCCATAAAATTCGAAACGTAGTTGCATTCAACAAAACATAACCAACTCATATATAACACTAGGGATCCTCACATCTACCAGTGTATCTTGAATAAAGGCCCAAGACAATCGTTCATAAGTCTTTTCAAGATCTACCTTAATCACCATCCACCCTGCACTTCCTTTCTTCTTCCAAATTGAGTGCATTATTTTAAAAGCTAAAAGGATATTATCTGTTATCTGTCTCCCTGGAATGAAGCTTGATTGCATAGGACCGGTAACATGATGCATTATAGAACGCAATCTATTGGCTATTATTTTTGTGACTGGCTTATAAGTAACATTGTACAAGCTTATAGGTCTGAAATGTTGTAGTCTCTCAGGATTTTCTGTTTTTGGAATGAGAACAACATTCGTTGCATAGATCGCAGGATTGATTTGCCCAATAGCTAGATCCTTATGCACCAAATTGCAAAGTGAGAACTTAACTTTAATCCAATTCTTCTGGTAAAAAATTGCAGGTATACCATCCAGGCTAGGGACTTTTAGAGGATGCATCATAAACAATACAGACTTGACTTCATCCTCAGACACAACTTTCAATAATAAAGACACCATATTCTCATCCAAAGGAGGAAACCTTCCCAGAAACCGATAACTTCGGTGTACTTCTCTACAGTTTTGTTGCCCCAAAACACCAGTCTTTGTCAATTATGAGAGCCTCTATTTTGCATTTTCTTTGTTTAGATCTGGTTTTAGCATGATAAAAGGCTGTGTTGCGATCCCAGAGAATCAGAAAATCGCTCCTAGATTTTTGTCTCCAATCAATCTCTTCTTGCAAACAGATTTCCTCAAATCCATGTTTGAGCTTATCTTCAAGAGAAGCTAGAGAGTTAGTAGGGGTGACCCTCTAGAGCTCTTTGTATACCACCCAGCCGAGCTAGAACCCTTCTCTTCCTCTTAAAAATATTTTCAAAAGTCAAATCATTCCAATCCTGCGACATCTTAACAAAACAAGTTAAATTCTCAGTAAAATCTTCTTTCTCATCCCACACATTCTTAATAAACTTAGTCCATTTATCATGAGTTAACCATGATGGAATAAATTGAAAAGGCCTGGGTTGTTGAGACCAAACCTAGTTCCTATTCCAATTATTTTGAATTAAAATAGGTCTGTGATCAGAACCAATTCGTGAAAGGTGAAACACCTTAGAATGAGGACATAAACAAAGCCAACCCTTATTACATATTGCACGGTCCAATCTCTCTAACAACAAGCCTCTCTTCCATGTCAATTTTGGTTCATTAAAACCGAGGTCAATTAACCTATAATCCTCAAGCAATTGAGAAAAATCATCGCAAAAATACCCACCACTCATAGCTCCTCCAGATTTCTCTTCTCTGGATAGGATTGCATTGAAGTCTCCTGCTAAAAGCCATGGGCAAGAGGCACTCAGAGTGATATTCCTCAGGCAATCCCAAAGAATCTTCCTTCAACTCGAATTGGGAGATCCATATATAGCAGTAAACATAAAAGAAAATCCTACAGAATCCTGAATGAACATATGAATGAATTGACAATGATTTAACCTCACTTGAACCTTCCACCTGTCCTTCCATAATACCCAAATACCTCCAGAAAAACCTTGAGCCTGCACTCTATGGGAGCGATCAAAAGACAAAGAAGCTATCACTCGATCAGCTTTAACCCCACTAATCTGTGGCTCTAAAATCACAAAAGCATCAGGCTGATATTGATCAATTAAAGCTTTACTCATATGCTTAAAACTCTGTCCAACGGCACACTGCATATTCCAAACTAGCAATTTAAAATTCAGCCATCAAAATTAAGAGAGAAAGGAAAGAAAATAAAACTATTGAGTAAGAAAGACAAAGGGTCAGTGATCATTAGAACCATCAACCATTTTTACTTCATCACTTGAACCCAAAGTCTTAGGTTCTTGATTTACACCACCATCGGCATAAGTGAAAAAAACTGATTCTTCCATGTTATGTAAAGAGGTTGTTATCTTCTTCGATTATGACTTTATTTTCTTCCTATTTGTTAAAGTGACAGCGGCACTTGATTTTGCTTTGTTATGGCCACCTAGATGTTTAACAAGCGGTACCGAAGGATCAACGGACTTTAAAGTCTCGTTTGAACAGAACTTGGTGACCATATTGGAATGAATTGGTGCTACTGCTATGTTTCGATCTGAGTCCAAAGTAACTGGACTTGGTTCCAGATTATCAAGGTTAGACATCATCAATGTATCAGTGCTCAAGAGATTGGAATCTATTATTGACTTATCATCATTTCTATATAACTTGAACTCTGGTCAATAGATTATAAAGAAGCCATGGGCTCTGCTTGAACTACTTTTAGAACAGCAATCAACATCGACTATGTCTTTATGACCTTTGGAGTTGACTTTAAATCTTGATTTTTGGGGCATATATGCTCAACCTCTGTATTTGCCAAAACATTGAATCTTGATTTTTTTTTTTATTTTCACATGACTTTCTTTGTTAATATTCTCTGTAATACTTAATATCCGTATGCACTCTTCTTCTTCCATGCTTAGGGGCCATCATCCATGGACCAGGATTTGACTGTACATCGGCCTTGTCTGTTAACATTGAGTTAGTATCAATATTCTTCACCTAATCTTGCATGGGACCTACACAAGCATCCTTGCTGGTGCTTTCCTCCTTTGTCTGCCTTGTGCAATGATCTTTATCATGGCCATAAACCCTACAAGCAAAGAAAATAAGTGGAATATCTTCGTATTGTACAATCTGTTTTCTACCATCCACCGAAATATGCGATACTAGAGGTTTTTCTAAATCTAAATCCACTGCAACTCTGGCAAATTTTTCTCTATTGGCTTCTTCGGTATTGAAATCAAATTTAACAAATCCTCCGACCATATCAGCAAAAACCTTCAAAACACTTTTGTTATAATATCGTATAGATAAACCTGGGAATCTAACCCATGCAATGATGGATTTGATCCTTTCATCTTCTGGATTGAAAGTTGATGACCAAGGTTGAACTGATAAGTATCCACCTGCAATAGTGCATGGCCCTCCCAGTAAAGCATGTTTGTAATCTACTGCCTTATTCAACTTCACCAAATAAAATTGGTTATCAAGATCAATGAGTTTAATCTCACCTACTGGTTTCCACAAGAGATGGATACTATTGTGAAGGCTCTTATAACCAATCGTTCGACCCACCATCTTAATCAAAGAATCTTGCATTAAAATTTTTGCCTTATCTGAAAATACCACTTATAGAAGCCCAACATCCACTGATCGCACATAATCATTTTGATCAATAGCAAAGTTATTAACCCGAATCAGATTATCGTACTCTTTTTCCTCTTAATCAATATTTTGCAATAAGGCCTGTCGATAGGAACTTCTTTGCACCTCCATTGCCAACCCATCAGGATCAGCTAGAGGACGAGTTTCCTTGTCGGGAGGCCCCTCTTGCCTCTGGCCAGTTGTGTTCATTCAACGACTTTCGAATCTTGGAGCTTTCTTTATTTTCTCCTTCTTTTTCTTTTTCTAACCTCGATAATAGAAATATTTTGCTAGAGATAAAGCTTGAATATTTTTTATACTAGTTACATAAATATATAGCTAAACAATTCTAGTTGATAGGCACAATAATAAATTTGTATATATATAGAAGAATCTTCTACAACAGCTATAGACAGATTTTCTCCATAAATGATAGAAAGATATTCTTGAGACAATCATATTGATTTTATCGTCTAACATCCCCTCACAAACATGGGAGTGGTTTATGACACTTCTAATAAATAAAGTTTTTATAAAGATGTCAGCAATTTGTTGCTCTTATGGTATATGTTGTGTAATAAGAAGCACTATGGCTACTCATTTCCTCACAAAGTGAAACTCCAACTTTATAAGTTTGTAGAGCACTTTGATTATCACAAAAAGAAAGATGAAACTTTCATGGGCATAACATTTTTAACGACTTGATCTCAAATATAAATCGAAGCCGTCGTATAGTCTTTAAGAATCCAAGTCAAACCTTTAAAAACCACTCAAGGCTATCATGTTTTCCAAAATATTTTGCAAACAAGTTACCTTCATCTGATAGTGTCTTTCAGTACCTTACAGTTGTAATTTATATCTGTGAGGATCCAATCCCGTAATTAGGACTCTCACCTCCATGCAGTCTCAATTGGCCTTACTCGTGACCCAATCGAAATTACCAATGTTTTGAAAACCGGACCGGACCGGCCGGTTCAACCCGGTTGAACCGGACCCGGTACATGATCCGGTTTTGAAAACCGGTTGAACCGGTTACGGGTCAATCGGTTCGAAAACTTAAAAAAAAATAATTTTTAATAAAAATTAAACGGATAAAAAAATTTAAAAAGATAAAAATTAAGAATATTAATTTTTTTAATATGTAGTTTGATATATTAATTTTTGAAAATTAATATTATAATATTTTTTAATATATTAATTACCGGTTCAATTTTCCGGTTCTTAAACCGGTTATTTCCGGTTACCTCTAAAACCCCTGACCCCTTAACTTCACCGGTTCGAAAACCGGTCCGGTTTTTAAAACCTTGGAAATTACACAAAATTTTTCTCAAGATAGTTTTCTCCAAAAACATAATATAAATACATATAAATTTGAATTTTTCTTTGAAAGGAGCATGTCATGTCACGTATTACAATATACTATGCACACTAAAACGTCAATGAAGTACATACACATTCAGCAAAAACCTTAGGTAATTATGCAATAGACCACACAACCCCAATCATATAACACATAAAAAGCCATATACACAAGCCCAATCGGATAATAAACATGTATAAGGCACCATGTTCATCTCATAAAACTCATATCCAACCTCGAAAGAAGGCTCCACGAGCCCTCAAACTAAGCCTGAAAAATAACAACAAGAACGAGTGAGATCTTAATAACCTTAGTGAGAGTCACCGTATCATAAGTAATTACGGAAGAGTAGAGGCATACACTAAAATAATTTCAAAACAGTTGGTAATAAACATAAGGTAAGACCATGTTTGGGACTCGTGCATTTAGACCAAACATACAAGGAAGTGCAATGCCAATGCATTTTGAAAATAAGTATATAAGTATGGAACTCATACTTTGAAGCCCACGGGTGGTTACTTTTCACGCATTTTGAAAATAAGTATATAACCCCTACCATCAATGTTGTCCCGAAAACACACTATCACACAGTCCCATACACACCCAACTCGAAAAGCCCAAAGACATATAAAATACGTAATATGTCACACACATCTATCACAAGACATATATGTACCACCCTACACTCCTAGGCAAGATATTATCCTTCTATCCAAGGATGCTCATCTAGTTACTTTCGTATTGGCCAAGCATTATTCATTAATTCTAGTTCAGAATATAGAAAATATTTGCATATATATTTTGCATATTCCAAATATATCATTTATAATGAATAAATGTATCACATGACCTCATTAAGGATCACCAAGCATCCTTCACGCCTCACAATCCTATAAAACTAACTCACCATGGTACAAGAAGGGTGTCGGGGGTTGTTGGGTTAACATTGGGACTGGAATAAATAGTAAGGAAGGTAATTATGCCATTTTACATGGGAATAATTGATTACTCCCACTGAGTAATCAATTACTCGCTAAATTTTTAACACTAAAGAGTAATCGATTATTTTTTGGGATAACAATTACTCATCGAAACATAAAACTTGATACTTACAGTAAGTAATCGATTACTCAATGGGAGTAATCAATTACTTGTTGAGAGAACACCTGCAGACACCCTGTTTTTCCCTTAACACTCCCAAGATGAACCCAACCTAACCCCACTCATTTTCCGAACACTCAGTCAAGGTTTCTCACCACGGAAATGAGCTCATACTCACCCACGCCCTCACCTAAGTCATCTCAAGTTTACGAGGCTCATTATGTCATGCCCTTTACCCTATTCCAGGGGTAAACATCCCCACCACGAGACTCTAAGAATAACAACTACTGTGTTATCCTCAAAATCTTGTAAGGCTTTGAAAATAAAACCATTAAATATACAATGAAAAAAAAGGTGTAGGGTAAGTTCAAAATCATAAACAAGATTTTTAAAAAAAATTGCAATATAGGTTCATAATCAGAACTAAACCAGAAATCACACAATTCCTGTATAACAAAATTCCACCTATAACAGTTTATATATCTAACAATACATCTAAAACAAAGCCTATATCATCCTTGACTAGTAACAAAAACCAACCATATAACCAACCCATCACAATATCTCAAAACAAGTCTATAAAATCTATAAGGTTCAAAGCACTAGAAAACTATATATCAACAGGATATAAATTAAAATGGACGAAAAAAAAATACATGTTCGGTTTTCCGGTGTACAAATCAAATCAAAAGTTTGATCAAACCTAGTAGTGGCTGGCTGGACCGGAAGTCAAGTGAGAAAGACAGCTGAGAACCTAAGCCTGCAACATAGTCTGGACGGCACTAAACAACATTAGCTAAATATCCAGTGAGTTGTTTTAGGGACCAAAATAACAAAATCATAAATATAAATAAAATATTATATCGTAAAATAAAAATCTAAATTTAAAGTCAAAAAAAATCTAAAAAATGAGCGTACAAATATAAAGTAAATCTCAAAATCAGATCAAAGCCAATATTTAATCACAAGCAGTGGTGAATTACAAGCATAAAATCCTTTTATAACAACAGGGCAAGAATGTCAACAAACAAAGCACCTATTCTACTCTTGATCAGAGGATAGTCTAGGCCCACTAGTGTATATTTCTTTTTTTTTAAAAAAAAATATAGCTTACACTAGTGTTGCCGAAGGCTAGATCAATGCACTCCTACGCAATGTTGATCAACACGCCAACTTTCGTTGACTCGGCTCAATGACATTACCTTCCCTCTCTCGGGATGCCAAAGAGTCATACATAAGATTCGTCGGTCCTAATCAGGTATCACTCAATAGTACATTGTCTACTCATATCTCACAAGGAACATATTAAAAAAATTAAATCAAACATCATACTGGAGTAGGAATCCTGAAAGAAAAATACATAAAAAATATTATGCCTTAAAACTCATGTATCCCTGTGCAAAAAGAAGTATGTACAGATGTGCATATTTTTAGCCTACATCCCTGTGCAAAATCATATCAATATAAAATAGGATTTCCAACCAAGTCGTAGTAGTTTGTCAACATAGACTAGCCAAAATATTCAAACAAGATTTATCAATATTTTCTTTTAAAAAAACCACAAGTCTCGAACATGCATATTTAAAATCAAATAATAAAAGATGAGGTCTCCACTCACCTTCAAATAAGCACAACAAAAATACAATCCAACACAGTAAGTAAAACTCAGTGGATCTACCAAAATGTAAACATGACGCATATGCAAGTCACGAGTCTGCATAAAATAGTCAAGCATATAATCACTATGTTTGTCATGCAACTGACACAACATATTGTTTAAGAATGCTAAGGTACTATCACATGTAATATAAGAAAAAATAATTAATTGGGTCTTAAGTTGAATATTTAATTTGATAGTATTGCTTAGAATGTTATTATTTATCATTTTATGAAAAAATATATTTTAATAAAAAAAATTTTAAGCTTATATTTTATAAACCTTGTGTCAAATCAAGAAATGGACAGCATCATCGCGTTTAGAACGTTGAAAATACTTAACATAAAAAATTTAGATTTTTCAGAAAATGAGTGGCACATGGCCGAAGGACGGTGGCGATGAACCCAGCAAACCCACCTGCATAAAACTCAACGATTTTTAACATGCGATATGTCAAAAGAAAGTTCTCGATGAGAGGAACTCAACCATGCTATTTGTTTTTCAATAACTCACCGGAGTTGGCTAGAAATTCTGATTTTCCGGTGACAAAAAGCGCACCATTTTTTAGCTTCTACAACTTGTTTCGCAACTCCAATCTCAACCAAACTTATACCAAAAGATTTTTACAAAGGAGGGGAACAAAACACGACCAACAACACGACAAATGGTGGTCGAAGGAGGAAGTTGTTCTTCATGTGGGGAGAAAGAGATATGCAGGCAGAGAGAAAGAATACGCAAGGGACAAGAGGAAGAAGAAGAAAAAAAGAAGTGAAGGGTTTTTCATTAAAATCTAAGGCCAAAACAACGTCAACTAAAACTTTTTTTTTTTAAATCCGACACCAAAATGGCATTGTTTTGGTACCTACCCAAAACGACGTCATTTAGTATATAATTATATTAAACTATTATTTATTAATTATTAAATTAATTATAAAAAATACTTATAAATTTCAAAAATTCATAATAAATCGTATATTAGTCCAAAAATTATGGAATTTACAACAAAAATTCAGAAAAATAAGATCTTTCCAATAATTTAAGAATTATATTTTTCTAATCAATGAATATTTAATTAAATATAAAATATCATTTGAGATAATATAAAAATAATAAGTTTAAATCATAAAAATCAAATCAAACTCATTAATCATTTAAATCTTACTCTAAAATGTTATTATACACCTATAAATCCAAATGTCAATTTAAATCATAAAATAAAAAATAAAAAAATTACTAAATTACCCCCACACATATGCTTACATGTGGCACAGAAAATCAATGCTATCCTCTTTAAAAAAATTTCATTCCGAAACTTTCCTTGAAAGACATATAAGATCAAAGACAAAGATATCATAAATCACAACTCCAAGAGAAACATAAGCAATATGTAACGAAGTATAGGACACTTACTAGGCAAATAGTTGTGGGAATCTACTCATCATCTCAGCCTTAGTCTCCCATGTCTCTTCCTCTATCTTAGGGTTCTTCCAGAGAACACAAGCCATAGGTAGAGTCTTACTCCATAAAACTCTCTCAGATCTATCTATAATAGACACGGGCTGGGTAGAATAAGACAAATCCTCTGCTATATCCAAGGGAGGCGTCTCCAATACATGAGTGGGGTCTGGGATGTACCTTCTCAACACTGATACATGGAATACATCATGTATCCTCTCTAACTCCAGAGGTAAACTCAAATGGTCAGCTATATGACCAATCCTCCCAATCACCTCATAAGGGCCAACATACCGAGGTGCCAGCTTACCCCTTTGCTTGAAGCATATCACCCCCTTCTAGGGTGCTACCTTCAAGAAGACTTTGTCTCCGACTGCAAACTCCAAAGATCTACTTTGATGATCTTCATAACTCTTCTATCGGTCCTGGGCCACTCTTAACTTGTCTCGAATTAGCTTAACCTTCTCCAAGGTGAAATCAGTAAACTCTGCTCCACTCAATCTCCTCTCTCCAACTTAGCTCCACAACAATAGAGTACGACAAGCTCTCCCATACAATGCCTCATAAGGTGTTATGCCAATGCTTGCCTGAAAGCTGTTATTATATGCAAACTCAACCAATGGCATGTATTGATCCCAACTATCCTGAAAATCCAATACACAAGCTCTCAACATGTCCTCAAGTGCCTAAATAGTCCTCTCAGACTGTCCGTCTATCTGAGGATTGAAGGAAGTATTGAAACTCAACTGTATACCCAAAGTCTCCTGCAAATGACTCCAAAATCTCGATGTGATGCGAGGATCTCTGTCAGATACAGTAGACACTGGCACACCATGCAATCTGACAATCTCCTAAACATACAGCTCTACAAGGCGCTCTAATGGAAAACCCATCCAAATAGGTAGGAAATGGACCGACTTAGTGAGTCGATCCATAACTACCCACACTGCATCATGCCCTTTCTGAGATCTGGTAAAACCGAAAACAAAATCCATAGTCACATGCTCCCACTTCCACTCAGGAATAGGAAGAGGCTGTAATAGTCCACCAGGTCATTGACTCTCTGCTTTGACTTGCTGGTAAGTTAAGCACCGAACAACATACTAAGCAACATTCCTATTCATACCTGCCCACCAAAATAGCTCTTTAAGATTCTGGTACATCTGCATACCTCGTGGGTGAAAAACATATGCCGAAGAGTGAGCCTTAAATAAGATCGTCTCCCTCAACCTATTATCCATAGGAACACAAATCTAATCTCTGAATAACAATACACCATCATCATCTCAAACTCTGCAACCGGAGTCTGAGTTCTCCTAAAGACTATCCCTCACTCCTACCAATATAGGATGATGACTTTGAGCATCCCGAATGTCATCAAGCAAAATAGGCCAAACTGACAAGCTAGCCAACAATAACCCTCTCCGATCAATTTCCAATAAAGTACCTGCAGATCTCAAACCAGCAAGAAATGGCAGATACATCTCTCTGATATAAGATATAGAAGCTGAAACTTATGACTAAGAGCATCCACAACAATATTTTCCTTTCCAAGATGGTAGTCAATAATGAGATCATAATATTTTATCAACTCCAACCACCTCCTCAGACTTTTGTGATCTATAAAGATTCTGCAAGTCTCCCCATACAGATGATGACGCCAAATCTTCAAAGCAAATACAATAGTACCTAACTCAAGATCATGGGAGGGATATTTTCCTTCATGCAGTCTTAACTAGTAAGAAGCATAGGCAACAACCTTATGTCCTTGCATAAGAACGCATCCTAATCCTTGCTTCGAAGCATCATTATAAACAATGTAAACCATACTTGATATAAGGAGGATCAAGATAGGTGTTGATGTGAGGCAGTCTTTGAGTTTCTGAAAACTTTCTTTGTACTTAGCATCCCATATAAACTTCACACATTTCCTTGCTAGATGAGTCAAAGGTCCTATAATCAAAGAAAAATCCTCCACAAATCTCATATAATAACCATCCAAACCCAAGAAGCTTCGGATCTCTATCACACTCTTAGGCGCTTGCCACTTTGTAATAGCCTCTATCTTCTTAGGATCAACGAAAACTCCTTTTTCAAAGACTATGTGGCCAAGAAAACCAACCTTAGACAACCAAAACTCATACTTACTGCACTTAGCATACAACTTGTTATCTCTCAAAGTCTGAAATACAGACCTCAAGTGTTGGACATGCTCATCCCTGGACTTAAAATATACTAGAATATCATCAATAAACACAATCACAAACTTGTCTAGGTAAGGTTTGAACACCCTATTCATCAAATCCATAAAGAAGGCTGGAGTATTAGTCAGACCAAAAGACATCACAACAAACTTGTAACGCCCATACCTAGAGTGGAAAACAATCTTAGGTATGTCCTCCTCTCTGACTCTCATTTGGTGAAATCCAGATCTAAGGTCTATCTTGGAAATATCACAACTCCCTGCAATTGATCAAAAGATCATCAATCCAAGGCAAAAGGTAATAGTTTTTTACTGTTACCTTATTCAATTGCCTATAATAGATGCATAATCAAAGTGTACCATCCTTCTTCTTCACAAACAACACTGAGCTCCCCAGGGTGAAATACTGGGTTGGATGAACCCCTTCTCCACCAACTCTTGCAGTTGAGTTTTCAACTCTTTTATCTCAGCTGAAGCCATCCTGTAAGGTGGGATAGAAATAGAAGTAGTACCCGAAAGCAGATCAATACGAAACTCCACCTCTCTAGCTGGAGGTAAACTTGGCAAATCCTCAGGAAACACATCCATAAATTCACTCACAACAGACACATTATCTAATGTAGCTTCATCAATAGATGTATCCACAATATTTTCTAAGAAAGTGAGATATCCTTTCTACAACAAGTACCTAGCCTCAATAGCTGAAATCAAACAGGAAGCTACCATGTTTCTGTCACCATCAAATATAACCTTATCTCCAGGAGGAGTCTGCAAAACACAACAAGGCAACTTTGTATCTCAACACATCACAACCCAACAATATATCCTTGTATAACTAGTGCTCCCCTAATAGAGTAGACACCTCAACCATAGGATCTAACAAAGATATAGGAACATCAGTAAAACAAGATACTCGAGGCCCAAAGAAAGATCTATTAGCACCCGGGTCTATCAATACACGAGCAAAAAGAGAAAAGATAGAAATTGTATCAGTCACTACTACAAGACTAGGAACTGCCTGCATCTATGAGGGTGAAAAATCTGGCCTAACTTCTGGTAGTGGGACATCCTGGTCTACCAGACATGGAAGGTGTAGGAGTAGAACCAATAGACTGAACTCTAGATACACTGCTAGTCTGAGTCAGTGCCTGAAAAGAAGAAGTCACTGGAGACCTATATATACCTGTCCTCCAAGGACCTCCAACACTAGCCTAAGAAACTGCACCACTGCCAACTCTACACATCTTAGCCACATAACCAACCCTGTTACACTTAAAGCATCTCCTAGGCTCTCCTCCTATGAATCTGTAAGGAGCAGGTCTAAAAGAAGGAACAAAAGAGGTACTACTCGAACCAGGTACTCCAGACCTCTAAAAGAATGGTCTACTCCTCTAAGGACCACCTGAAAGTGCAGGTCTCTTCCCTAGGGAATAAGTAGGTTGAGTTGTGGCCTTAGCCTCTGTAGTCTCAACCTGTAAGACATCATCTACTCTCTGGGCCAGATACAGAATAGTGGCAAAGTCCATATTTGTGGTGACACTCATACGCCCTTGAATAGCAACTAAGAGACCATCCTCAAATCTCTACAAATACTCCTCATCCCTCATACTCAACTTCAACACAAACATTGCAAGCTCTCTGAACTCGGCCTCGCACTCAGCCACAGACTTAGTCACTTGCTTCAAATCATAGAACTCATGGCGCTTTTTGTCCTTATGTACCCTGGTGAGGAACTGAGCCATGAATTCTTTCACAAAAGTCTCCTACTTTACTGTCTTTGCATATCTAGACTTTAAAGTCTTCCACCAAGTGGCAGCATAACACTCCAGTAGTCTGACAGTCACTCTCATCTTGTCTTCTTCAGAAATATCCAAATTATTTGCAGCAATGGACACTCGATCTAACCACTCCTTAGCCTCCACTGGATCAATCTTCTTACCAATGAATACAATGCAACCTAACTATCTCATATTCTTTAGCATCTTTGGCATGTCCTTGCCAATGAATGCATGTGCTGGTACAACAACATATACTGGCTCTACCATTGGCTCAATAGGTATATCCTCCTGAGCTCCCATCTCCTGTTAGGCTGTGAACACCACTTTAATAAACTCCAGAGGAGGAACATCTGCCTCAACTCTAGGCTCAGCTGGCTACTGGGTTCTAGGGCGTCGACCAACTCTACCCCAATGTACTGGTGCAACACCTCTCTCAGCCACACTAGACACCTCTTCTACTACCCTACCAGTACCTCAACCTCCTTTTCGGCCTCTACCCCTAGCTCCACGCGGCGACATATCAAATCACTCTAATAGAACTACAACGCTACCACCAACAACAAAATATACATCAATACTTTAGACAGTACGCATAAATAATCAAAATTTATAGATATGATTGTACAATCGAACAATAGTAAAAATAATTCTCAAAACAGTTTGTTCAAATTCAATTTCACATCAAAGATATTTTAATTTAAAGAAAATCTGGTGTTTCGCTACCACTTAAGAGATGTCATCCCCTGTACTCTACTCCAGGGGTAAACATCCCATCCACGAGACTCTAAGAATAACAATTATTACGCTATCCTTAAAATTTCGTAAGGCTCTGAAAATAAAACCAATAAATACACAACGAAAACAAAAAAAACATAGGGTAAGTTCAGAATCATAAATAATTTTTTTAAAAAATATTGTAATATGGGCTCATAATTAGGACTAAACCAGAAATCACATGATTTATATATAACAAAATTTCACCTGTAATAGTTTTATATATCTCAAAGTATCATCCTCCACAAGTAACAAAAACCAACCATACAACCAATAAATCACAATATATCAAAATAAGTCTATACAATTCACAAGATCCAAAGCACCAAAAAATCATATACCAACAGGATATAATTCAAAAGAGATAAAAATAAGAAAAATACTTATTCGGTTTTACAGTGTACAAATCAAATCAAAAGTCTGATCAAACCTAGCAGTGATTGGCTGGACCGGATGCTAATTCACGTGAGGAAGATGGCTGAGAATCTAAACCTACAACACAGTCTGGATGACACTAAACAACATTAGTTAAATATCCAGGTGAGTGGTTTTATGTACCAAAATAACAATCATAAATATAAACAGAAATTATATCGTAAAATAGAAATCTAAATTTAAACTCAGAGGCAATCTAAAAAATTAGTATATATATATAAAGTAAATCTCAAAATCAGATCAAAACCAATATTTAATCATAAACAGTGGTGAATTACAAGCATAAAATCCTTTTACAACAACAGGGCTAGAAAGTCGGCTAACAAAGCACCTATTCTACTCCTGATCAAGGGGTAGTCTAGGCCTACTAGTGTATATTTTTTGTTATCTATTTTTTAAAATATAGCCCACACTGGTATTGCCGAAGGCTCGATCAACACGTCGGTCCTAATCAAATATCACTCAAGAGTGCCTTGTCTATTCATATCTCGCAAGGAATAGACTAGAAAAATTAAATTAAACATCATACTGGAACAAGAATATTGAAAGAAAAATAGCTATAAAATATTATGTGTTAAACCTCATACATCACTATGCAAAAAGAAGTATGCGCCCATGTACATATTAAAAACCTGCATCACGGTGCAAAATTATATCAAGACAAAATAGGATTTCCAACCAAAAGGTAGTAGTTTGTCAACATAAACTAGTCAAAATATTCAAACAAGATTTATCAATATTTTCTATAAGAAAAAAAGCACAAGTCTCGAACAATAAAATGTGTATTTAAAATTAAACAATAAAATGTTAGATTCCCACTCACCTTCAAATAGTTACAGCAAGCAAAACTCAGTGGATCCACCAAAATATTCACATCACACATATGCAAGTCACAAGTCTGCATAAAACTATTAAGCATATAGTCACTATATTTGTCATCCAACTTACACAATAGATTGTTTAAGTATGCTAAGGTACTATCACATGTAATATAAGACAAAATAATTAATTGGGTCTCAAGTTGCATATTTAATTTGATAATATTGTTTAGAATATTATTATTTATAATTTTATGAGTAAATATGTTTTAATAAAAAAAGTTTATAAGCTTATAATTTATAAACCGTGTATCAAATCAAGAAACGGATGACACCATTGCGTTCAGAATGTCGAAAGTACTTAATGAGCAAAATTTGGATTTTTTGGAAAATGGGCGGTGCGTGGCCGAAGGATGGTGGCGACGAACCCAGCATGTTAGGACCCATATCCCATATTCCAAAAATTTCTCCTAATGGGACCCTTACCGCCGTGAAACCCAAACAAGTCCGAATTAGGACCTATCTGAATCCTTCAAGGCTTATCCATCTAGTTTCGATTTTAGCATGTTAATTCCTTTAAGATTTTAAAGTTTGGAGCATGATATTAGAGAAATATTTTGGTACCATACGAAGTGAATAAAATATTAGTAGAAGTCTTTAAATTTAATAAATTAATCCATAACAAAGTCCCATAAGGATCCAAATATTCAGCAAATAACCCCCAACATAGTTCGGAAACAACAAGGAAAGGAAGAAACTTGAGAAACCAGAAAAAATAGTCCAATCAATGATCATATTGTATGCGCAAGCAACCAAGGAGACAAAAATATGCAAATATAATGCGATATCGCCCCGCCGTGCAGCCTTGGTTTTCACACACTAGTACCACGATCAGCAAATGTACCTAAGCCTGAAAAATTGGTAAAAACAATAGGATGAGATTACAAGAATCTTAGTAGGGTCACAGTATCATATAATCTACAGAAATCTTAAACAAACATCTCCCAAACAACATTAGAATATCCCTACACATCTAAGGATATCACGCAATTCAAGAATCAATCCAAGGTTAGGGTCGAAACTAAGGCTAAGGGTGGACTACAAACACTTTCGAAAGTTAGAAGTACACAAGCAGGTAAATCATCAATCAATCTCATCAACAGAAAAGGGTCATCCCCTTCCACCTATATTGTTCAAGGCTTCGTTGCACAAAGGGTAAAAGGGTTAGCACACAAGCTAATCAGCAAGCTTATTCATCCTGCTACACAAGGACAAGGCGTTAGCCATACAAAGATCAAGCATCCAACGTGCACATGCTAGGAATTGCCACCCATACAACTCACATACCAGTAAGAACTTCTCCTCTCCCCAGAAGCATCAACGCTTATCCCGAATGGCCACCAAAAAAGGATCCTGACACACAAACATGTACAAGCACACACAAGCAAGTATATAGCACAATACCACAACAAGGTATTCTTAATCATGTCAGAACACAATCAACATGTTCAATACACACAACATATGCAAGCTAGGCACTCATAACCTATCTTAAGGGATTTGGTATAGCCTAGATAAGCCTCAAATCAATCTGCAACTCATGCATATACTATCTCACACATATGTGTATAAATCAACAAGCAAACAAAAGGATCTCTGGAGAAACCGATGAGGCATTGATCCTACCTCTCTTGTCTTTAAACAAGAAGCTATTCCTTTGCTTTTATTCAAGGAATCCGAACCTCCTATAATATCATAAGGCAAAGACAAAACCAAACTAAGCATGCATACTCAATAACCAATTGAATACCCTATTTTCTTACTGATTCCACTCACCAAACTTATCAGAAACCAATGATCAGATGCCGCAGGTGCCTCGTCTTTGGATGTCTGATGTGATAGCCAAGAACTTAAAAAGATTCAACCTGAATTACCATCCCAATTAACTATGTAAATTTCGACACTAAGAATAGGGCACAAGATAAATTGCGATTTCATGCATACAAGGTAATGGGTTTGCAATTTCATGCACACAAGACAGTAGGGTTGCAATTTCATGTTAACAAGGAAGTTTTAGGTGTTTGTAACATGTACAACCAAAAGAAACAAGATCTGAATCCAATAGGTTAATCAATTGATCAAGATAGGTAACAAATATGACAAAGGTAGGGCATACCGATTTCATATATAGGAAAGATTCAAAGGATGAATTGATGATTTTACATCATGAAAGGATGCTAAACAATCATACGAACAAGAGGAACAACAACAGAAATCAATTGAAGGCAGAATTACAAAATTTTGAAACCTAATCCCGTCGAATTACGACCTAAATTACAAAAACCAAAAACTAACCTCCAGACAAAAAAATTAAGATTTTTAGATAGAGGACGGAAAGAACTTTCTAACAAGCTATTATTTGCAAGAATTCAATAAATTATGAAAGAGTTATGCTATTTTGAAGTTCAAGCAGATTTCGGTAGCAATAGGGAGGTGTAGGGTTTTTGGTTGGACGAATTTTGTATATTTTTTGTATAAGGTTTAAGTGTGGCTGACTTCCTCTTTATATAGGGTGATTATGAGATTAGTTTTTTTACTTTAAAGATTAGATTAAAGTAAGATAATTATCATAATTAAATTCTGTAAGTATCCTCCCTTAATTTTATGGATTTTATTTTCTAAGGTAATTATCAACCAATAAAGAACCAAATTAAAGGGAATTAAAACTAGAAACAATCACTAGACATGCCTTACCAATTTCAGTCATCACACATCCTTTTCTTTAGGAGCAAAACAGTCTTTTCACCTGCATTGGCTTCTGGACTTCTAGGACTCAAAATTCGGGGACTCACAAAACAAATCCACCTGCACAAGACTCAACGATTTTTAACATACAATATGTCAATAAAAGCTCTTGACGAGAGAAATTCAGCCATGTCATTCGATTTTCAATAGCTCTTAAGATTTGGCTAGAAATTGCGATTTTCCAGTAATGAAAATCGCACTGTTTTTGAGCTTGTACAGCTCGTTCCGCAATTTCAATCTCAAC
Source organism: Passiflora organensis (assembly GCA_019739055.1). Lineage (NCBI taxonomy): Eukaryota > Viridiplantae > Streptophyta > Magnoliopsida > Malpighiales > Passifloraceae > Passiflora > Passiflora organensis. The sequence continues at coordinate 347,724 of JAEPBF010000212.1, read as the reverse complement.
CAAACTTATACCAAGAGATTTCTGTGAAGGATGGAAACAAAAAGCGACTAACGGTGGACGGACGAGGAAGTTGTTCTTCATGGGGAAAGAGAGAGAGATATGAAGGGAGAGAGAAAGAACACGCAAGAGAAGGGAGTAAGAAGAAGAAAAAAGAAGGGAAGAGTTTTTCATTAAACTCTAAGGCCAAAACAACGCCATTCCATTAAACTCTTTTTTAATCCGACACTAAAACAGCGTCATTTTGGTAACTGTCCAAAATGAAGTCGTTTAGTATATAATTATATTAAAATATTATTTATTAATTTTTAAATTGATTAAAAAAATACTTATAAAATTCAGAAATTCAATTATGTGAGTGTCTGACCTATTGGACCAAGTAGTGGTGATCGGCCGATTTTGTAAAACTTGAGCCTTTGATCGATTGCTTGGGTAGGCAACCAGTCTTTATTGAGAAGCAATCGGTTGGGCTTGTAGCACAATCAATCGTACTTGGAAAAACTAAAAACTAATGAGTGATCTCATTATCCAAGTTCTTTTCCATTATCTGACGAGAGAAACCTAGAATCCGATAACTGATGTGGTGATTGGTCTGGTAGTTCCCTCTGACCAGCCCTTGCAAACACAAGATCGGTCGAACCAAGAGTGACAAGTGATTAGTCATGTAGTACACGAGTGAACCCTTCGATCCTGGTTGGGTATTTCAGAGACCGGTTGATCCTTGTCCCAAATCGATTGTGGGACCAGTTTGTTTATCCATAATTAGTCGAACACTTAGTCCCGACTGTTCGATCCCGCGAGAAAAGCATATGAGTTTTTTATCCTTCTACTAATCTTGACATATGAGAATAAATCCATGAGAGAACCTCCTCTTCTTTCTAAGCCTTATAGATCTATAGGAATAGAATCATTAAGGATGAATTTGTGGAGATGATTGGTATGTTTGTCTTGATTGTCATGTATTGTGCATTATATGTATGCTAGACCTTGGGAGGCGATCATGGTGATGTTTGAGGATGGTTGATTTACCGTTTTATAGTCTTATGCATTCATTGACATTAAGAGGACTTAAGGTCTTGAGTTGGAAGATTATGATCACTACACCATATATGGCCTAATGCAACAGTATTATTGTTACATTTTAATTTATGTAGCATAAGATTAGTTTAAGGCAACATAATTTTTTTTTTTGTATTAAAGTGTGATTTTATGCAATATTTAAATAAAATCGTAATATATATCAGTTTTTGTAACAAAATTTTTGTTACATCTTAATTTATGTAGCATAAGGTTAGTTTAAGACAACATATTTTTTTCCGTTGTATTAAAGTGTGACTTTATGCAACAACTAAATAAAATTGTTGCATAAGATTAGTTTAAGGCAACATATTTTTTCCTGTTGTATTAAAGCGTGACTTTATGCAACAATTAAATAAAATTATAACATAAGATTAGTTTAAGGCAACATATTTTTTTTTTGTATTAAAGTGTGAATTTATGTAAGAATTAAATAAAATAGTAGTATATATCAAATTTTGTAACAAAATTTTTATTACATCTTAATTATGTCACATAATATTAATTTAAGATAACAATATGTTTTGTGTTGTTATAGTTTACTGTTTATACAACAATTAAATAAAATAATTTTATATTAATATTTATTAATTATAAATTTTAAAAATAAAATTTTCTAAATCAAAAGTAAAAAAAAACAGACTAATATTTTCCATGCCGTCCTAAATTTTTATTTGCGTTTTTCTTCCTTTCTTCTTCGGTCTATGGGATATAAATAATGATTCAAAAATCTGAGTTAATCCTGGCCGTCGATTGGTGTCTTTCTAAGATTAGGGTTTTAGTACTTAAATCTTGTGCCACTGCGTCAATAGTTTTTCTCACCAAGCTCTGCTACTGCTCTGTCGAGAGTCACCCCAATGGTAACTCCTTTCCGTCTCCCTCTCTTTGTGTGTGGTTTAGTTTGCTTGTTCTTTAGGAAGCTCATTGTCGATCGTGGTTTTGAGTTGATTAACGTTTTGTGCTTTGTGCCGTGATTTTCTTTTTCTGTTTTCTTTTTTTAATTGCCATGCCCAATCGAAAAGAAACTGTTTGATATAGTGATATATAATATCCTGATTGATGGAATGTGCAATTCAGGAAAACTTAAAGATGCAAGGGAACTGTTTTCCTCTTTGTCTCTCCAAGGTTTGCAGCCAAATCCACGAACATATGGTTTACTGATGAATGGGCTGTGAAAAGAAGGATTTCATGATGAAGCATATGAGGTTTTCAAAAAATTGGAAATGGATGGATGCTTACAAGACACTTGCTGCTACTATACTGATATTCTAGGATTCCTCCAACACAGGGATGCATCAAGTGCGAGGTGATTACCAAATAGAGTTGGTGATGCATATATTATCTAATGATGGTAATATCCATTTTCGAATCGACTAGTTCTGGAAGGAGATGATGAAGGTGCAAGGAAATTGAATTTTGCAGTGTAGATGTTGCTTCGATAAGCCCTGTGTATTCTAACCTGCTCTGTTCATGTTGTAAGTATTGCTCTCTTTTCCAATATTTTACTTTACATGACAATTGATTGCTATCATTATTTAGAATTAGGGAATTAGCACTGGAATTACACTCTTATAAATGCAGTTGCACCCAACTTGAAATTTCATCCATTTAGGGTGATGAATCCACACTTGAAAGTAGCTTATCTATGTTTGACCCTCCTATTTTTACTTCTAAATGAATGTTGTACTTGTGGATATAATCTCACTCCCCAAAGTCAGTTTAATTTATTGTACTTGGTGTGCTACTGGTAATTAGAGTGCACATCCATTGCCTATGATGTGTTAAAACCATAATGAACAATGCCGGACATGTTGCATCCTTCTCTATGCTTCCTATAGGGAATATCTCATAATTTTGTTAGAACATACTATTGTTTAATGCTATTACACGTTGTTAGCTTCTTGAATATGTTTTTCTTTAATCTGATAGCAATATGTTGCATTAAATGGTAATAATAACGAGGCTATCGGAAAATGTAAATCGCTTTGCTCTGCAAATCACTCGAAAGATTAAAGCGAATATATGCTGCAAAATAACAGATACAGCTCGTGTATTAACTTTAGGTTATATCCATTGAAATAGCTGGTGACTATGGCATGCATATTATGTTGAAGCTAGGAAGCTAGGAACAACTTGTATAGAGAGGGTAGCTCTTTTCATCAGCATATCATGGATCCTGCTTCTACCAATCATCACGGTCTTACTGGGTTGTTCAGTCTGGAAACATGCAGTGTTGCTGCAGAATTGTAAGAGAAAATACCAGCCTGCTGTGTGTGATGCCACTTTCCTTGACAGAACTGAAGAAAAGAAGATGGTGTTCCTTCCGATGCTGTGACAAAAGATCAACCCCTGAGAGAAGGTAGAGTCAAGGTATAAATCTGTAGAAACTTATATAATGTTTTACTTTCTTATTCAGCTTTGTTAATCTCAACTGCAGCAGCTATCTGGAGAAAATTGAAGAGCATTCTGGAATGTTTTGTCGAGGAATGTTTTGTGAAGTAATATTTTGTGAAGGAATATGTTGTAAAGCTGGAATTTTTTTTAATAGTTGTACTATGAACATGCAAAAGTACCAAAGTTACTATCATTTTGTTATGTTAAGTGATATTAGTTTGAATGTTATTTATAAATATTTTATGGTATTACTTTATTTCTACATGTTTATCATATAATAAGTTTAAATATTTAATTATTATATATTAATTTTGAATATAATTTTTATATTAATATTTTATATTAATATTAATAATTTGTTACAAAATATAATTGTACATTATAATAGAAAATTGTTGCTTAAACAAAACCAAAATAGTGTTGCGTAATATAAAATAATGTTACTTAAAAAAAAATAAAAAATTGTTGCATCATATAATAATATTGTTACTTAAACTAAAGTAGAAAGTGTAGCATAATATTAAAAGGTTGTTACTTAAACTATTGAAAAAAGTGTAACATAATATTAAAAAATTGTTACTTAAACTAAAGTAAAAGGTGTAGCATAATATAAAAAAATTGTTGCTTAAATAAAAATTGAAACTGTTGCCTATTATAAATTAATTGTTGCTTAAATAAAATAAAATATCGTTGTAAAAAAATAAAAAAACTGTTACTTAAAATTTTAAAAATTTGTTACTTTTAAGTAAAAACTATTGTTGCATTTGTTTTAAATTATTATGTTGCATTAGGTATTTATGTACAACAAAATAAAAAATGTAATGTTTTTAATGTAATACCGTTGTATATTCTAAATTGCCACGGAAGCAGATGTGGCGGAAAAAAACTGTTGCATTAACTCTAATACAACAGTTCTTGATTATTATGCTACGAAACAGTGTTGTTGCATAATGTCATATATGGTGTAGTGGATCTTGAGTTATGATCTTGAGTTGAGAGAGAACATGCTTGATGAGAGATGCATCCCTTGTGTTGATGGCATGATGAGTATGCTTGCATACATTGTATAATATGATGAGCACGTTTCTATATAATGCATGCCATATAATAGATTTATGTGTATATATGAGGGTTATGATATATATATATAAGCTATAGTGAATAGAGGCACCCTTTATGTTATGAGGCCCCAAAGAAGGCCTGATTTTGGGATGAGTTCTCCATTTTTTATATGTGAATATATGCTTGACCAATACATCGAGTAGTGCATAGGAGTCCTATAATGGAATAATGCACTATGTCTTGGAGTTGTATGGTGTGTATTCTGTTGGTGTATGTTGAGTACACTGAGCAAGACAATTGGTATCAAATTTCACTGGTTGAGGCTCCCAATGGATGGTTTATGCCCGTCTGTTGACGTTTCGTTATCCGGATTGGAAAAAATATAATGGAGTGTGATGTGAGATATTTTCAACACTAGTTATTCAGAAAAACGTCGATGGACAGGGGATTTATTGCATATTTTCAAAATATAAGAAAAAACCCCATTAATGATTTACAAAGTCTTTTGTGATGGGTGGTTGACCCAGGAGCATCTTTCCTTGTCTATCTTGATAGATTTTGGACTAAAGTCTATATACTGAGATTTGAGTATATGTATCAAGTTATGCAATTTTTGTGATGTGATATCTGTTGGGTTAGACATGTACGTATATGAGTATATTATTGTTTGCTATGCATTATATGCATGTGCTAGTATACGTATATTGAGGTGAGATCTTCAAATATACTATAGAAAATATATTTTGGAACTGGAGTGGTATTTTTAATATATAAATTTATATCTTATAGTTTTATACTCGAGAGATGTATACATATATACGTACGTATGAGATATGCATGTTGATGCATGATAATACATTACATTGGGTATTGTTGTATATTGTATGGTTATATATATGGCCTTGTTTAGTATGCTTTATGTTGCATGTGATTTATATGTATGGTGTTTACATGGATAGTTGCACGAGTGATGCATAGGTATATTTCACTGCATTAAAGGTTTTATTATTATTTTATATTATACCTCTAGTCTCTCAGGATCTTGTATGACATCTCAACTTTTACTGAGATCTTAATAGTCTCATACTCCTCTTGTTAATAATTTTAGGTATTAGCTATGAGCTATGAACGTTTCCAAGCTTTCAATAAGCCTTCTTAGGATGTTGGACTACCGCATTAATATTTTCAACTCAACATGACTTTATATGACATACTATGTATGTATATGTATGACTATTATTTTATATATGATTTAATGGTATGATTGTATATGATGCTTGTGTGGGCTACGGGTCCCTTGTTACAATTTTAGATACATATTGGGAAGCCGATAGGCCTTTGAGATATGGATTGTTTTGTTGTGCATGATTAGGCCTTGTGTTTGTGCATGTGGTTAATGTGTGAATGTGATTATAGGGCTTTGGTTGTGGATTGTGGTTTTGACCTTTAGACCGTTTGCATAATAAGACTTCTATTGTATTTTAAAATATTTTAATCTATTACCTACGATACTCCATTTGTGTTGTGTTGATCTGCCAAGTGATTTTGATATATAACATGTATCATGTTCTAAAGAGAAAGTTGTGTGGCTTCTTCGGAGGCTGCATGCCGATGAGAGTTTAGATTTTGGGACCGAGTCCTCACAGGGAATGGTAGGAATGGTAGGGAGGATTTTTGAAAAAGAAAAAGAAAAAGATGAGTAAAGGGGTTTTTTAGTTGGCATTTTATACTGGTTGATTAGATTACCTAAAGGTGTTTAGGATTCTTATTTCATATCTTGTTTTAATTCAGTTTAATCTAGCCTCATACTATTTCATTGGATTCATTATATATATATATTTAATTTCAAAACTATTAAAATAATAATTATAAATTATAGATTATACACATATAGATTATTTATTGATTAATAGAATAAATGGTTATACTTAAAAAGTCAATTGAGTATGATAGAGTACATAATATGAATTGAATTGTTATTTGAATATAGTTTTTTACAAATATGATTGAAATCGATATGTTTAAATTGGTATAAACCTTATATTGATAATTTTTTGTATGATATTATTGTTGATATCAACATGGTATGGTGAATAAACTAGAATGTTGATTATTATGGTAGATATATGATACAATAACTCTTATCATATTTCTTGTCTTGGGACATCTTTATTGTGGTGTTAGATAGGGACAATCGATCGCTTGAGATGAAGAATGTTAGAATTGTGTCATACCCACCAACCACCACCAATAGTATAGTTAGTCCATGCATGATAAATTATGGGATGATATCAATCATGCATACTCTTATTTTTTATATTTTTAGTCCATCAACAAATATATATATATAGTAAAACTAGTAATATTATGTATAAAATGTTCGTTATCTTATTCTAATAGCAATATCAAATAATAATATAATAGTTTAAAATTTTATACAACATCAAAGACTAATTATATGATTGTAGAAATAGAAATCATAAACAGCAGAAAAAGCAGGCAGCAGGCAGCAGCCCAGCAGCCCTCCAAACGCGGCCGTACCGTTAACCGAACCAAAGTCCACATCAGCAGCCCAGCAGTCCACAAAATGCGCGTGTGCATGAGCTGTCCCCCCCTCTCTGACCAAAAATATAAAACTTGTTCGACACATAACCACAAAAATCCGAGGTTGGGACTACATGTCACAACCCCCTTGAGCATGGGAAACAACACTTTCTCCATCCAATCCAACCCAAATACTGTCATATGTATATTATATTATTTACACAAAAATCCCGCATCTCACTTAGCTGGACACATTAATGATAAGCTACTCTTTTCTTTTTCTGCCTTCTGCTCCCTTCTTTTTTCTTTTATGGTTTCCGGGTTTCAACGGTTAGAGATCGAGCCGTTCTGATTCAGTTACACTCAAAAGGAGAATCTACAGGCGACGCTTTTTTGTCCGTCTCTGCTGCAGCGCTTCGCTCATGGTAACCGTCTTTAGAGCGATAAATGGCAAGCCCCGCCCCGTGTGCTGATGGATCACTGTAACCGTATGCATCGCTACTGATATCTCTTCCATGCTCTCCCATCTGCTGATTGTTTCGCTAGTTTCACGACAATTTGCTGCTTGCAGTTTGTGCAGATCTTGCTCTGTACTACTCTTATCTTCTGATTTCCTGATTTCTTGTAATAAGAATGGCTTCAATTCCCTGAATTCGGTTTTGGATTATGGCCTGTTTGGTTTCCGTGAAAATTCAACCCTCTAGAGGATGAGAATTTAAGACTTACTCTCTAGTAGAGGGTTTTATCATTTACTGATTTTTCTTTTCTGGTTTTCCTTGGAACAGTTTCCTTTAATGGTAAGCTGGCTTTCATATTTCTTCTACTTGTCGTGGATTAAAGTGGTATTACTTTGTGTGAGGGAACCCGACCAAAGATTTTGATTCCTGCAGAAAAGAGTCGCGATCAATTGTGACTCTGTAGTCTTTTTCTGACCCGGAAAATGGCCCAGAGTAACTGGGAAGCTGATAAGATGTATGCGCAGAATTTTGGAAATTTAAATTTTTTTCTTTTTTTTTTTTTGTTTGAGACCAACCTTGCAGTGATATTTGTTCTTTTCTTTGTATAGGCTTGACGTGTATATTCACGATTATCTGCTAAAAAGGAAATTGCACAATTCAGCGAAAGCTTTTATGACAGAGGGGAAGGTTGCCACGGATCCTGTTGGTAATGATCTTAGCTGATTGATTCTTTATGTAGCATGATATAATGGCAAATGTAATGCTAAGGAGTGCTACACTCTTGTTTTCTGTTTCTTTATTTGTTGGCTGTTTATAACTTTTGAATTTTGAGGTAGACATTAGAAAAACCCATTGAAAGTAGTTTTGAGCTCAGTATCTGTGCTGGATTTTCTTGTGTAGCAATTGACGCACCTGGAGGATTTCTATTTGAATGGTGGTCTGTCTTCTGGGACATTTTCATTTCAAGGACCAATGAGAAACATTCCGAGTCTGCTGCAGCTTATATAGAGGTGCTGCTATGAGCGATCTAATTAATTAGATGATGCACACATCTCAGTTTTCCTGCTGCTAATGTGATTTACATGAAAAATAGGCTCAACAAGTTAAGGCGAGAGAGCAACAACAGCTGCAAATACAGCAATTACAACTTATGCAACAGCGCAATGCACAGTTACAAAGAAGGGATCCTAATCATCAACCCCTGTCAGGGTCTATAAATGCCATTAACTCAGAGGGTATGATGGGACAGCCATCAGCCAGCATCTTGGCCATGAAAATGTATGAAGAACGAATGAAGCACCCTCATCCTATGGACTCAGAGACTTCCCCAGCCCTGATTGATACTAATAGATTGCCTCTTCTCAAATCACCTACCAGTCAACAAGGGTAAAGTCCATTTGATAATTATATCCAAAATTTATCTTTAACTTTCCAGTCATCAGGTAACGTGGTCAGAATGGTAAGTAACATCTATAATGCATGTTGATCAGCCAACTGATGCAGGGAAACTCTGGGAACATATCTGTGGCTTTGCAGCAAATCCAGGCTCGTACTCCTCCAATAAGTGTAATAATTTGGACAAAACCCACTGCTTACACTACTTTTTATCCTTACTCCAAACTATTCTTCTTTACGCTACTCCAATGTGTAACATGTGTAACATGTGTAACATATGTAACATATGGAGTTTGCAGGACATAAAAGCTGAAGCTAACATAGGTTCTACCCAGAAAAGTTTGCCTGTGGATCCATCATCTGTCTATGGACAAGCGATTCTTCAGTCAAAGTCTAGCCTAGGTGGGGCAGATTTATTACAGGCAAAGATATTTAAATAGCATTTGATTTTTTTGTTTGATAAAAAAGATGCGGAAACATTCTCATCCAGAAGATACTGTAACCATTACCTTTCATTTTATCAGTTATTTGATTTGCAACGAGTACTTGGCATTAGTGGTATAACATCAAATGCTTCTATTAGGATTTGCAACGAGTACTTGGCTTGCTCAAATTTTCTAGCTCAACCTGCATAATCCAAAGCTCAACTTTAGAATCAATACAGTTCCAAATATGACATCAGGATGTCAACCATCTAAGCCAAATTCCTTGGTTCCCTTCCTAAGAGCTTCAGACTGGGTTTGCGTAGGATCCTCTATTCATCCAGTCTGGGGAAAAGGTGCACCTCCTTATGTTGTCTGGCCATTGAACCTACCGATAAGGAGGATGAGAAGGTTCTGGAATGCACACATTTGATGTATCGTGAACTCAACTGGACAATCACTTACTGGCAGATCTTCTATTTGCTAATGCCCTCATCCTTTCCAATAGTGTTTTGGCTGCTACATAGTGTAAAATATTTTGGTGACTGTTTTTCAGGCATATATGAACCTGAATGTTTTATTTCTTTTTAATTCAATATTTTTTTCTCTTTATTTTTTAGGAGATCTATTTGCTAGCTGAAGCCTCTTGACAAACTTTGGTTCTTTCTTTGTTTCAGGACCGAATCAAGGTATAACTGGTGTTCCATTGAAGGGCTGGCCTCTGACTGTAAGTGTCTATGTGGTTTTCTCGTGTTAGATATCTAATTCTGGCAAGTATATTTTTATTTGCATGGTCACTAGTCAGTGACCTCGAACCATGCTATTTGCTGCAGGGAATTGATCAGTTGCGGCCTAGTTCTGGTGTACAAATGCAGAAGCCTAATCTGCAGGCCCAAAACCAGTTTCTAATGGCTTCACAACAGCAGGTGACTCAGGCTCAAGCACAAAACAACCTGGGGAATGCAGCCAGTTTTGGAGACTTGGATCCGCGAAGGTTAAATCAGTTGTCTAGGGGTAGCTTGAATACGAAAGATGGTCAATCTACAAGAAATGATGGATCCGTATGCTCTCCAATCCAATCAAGTTCGCCTAAGGTTTGATTACCTTCATGAGAACTCTGACTGAAGCCTTAGTTATGTAGCTGGGGAGGGGGTTGTTATTTTGGGTTTCTTTCCTACCACTGCAGATTTTAGGAAATTTTATCAGTTTATCTGGCCAAATAAAAATGTATAATTTTAAACACCAAATCATTCTGTTTTTCACTATTAAGGATCTGAATTTTTGCTCTATGCATAAAAGTGGAGTACAATATGCTTAGATTGTTAAGAGGTGGCATGGAGGGTGTACTGTAGTGAGTCCTATGAAATAAATGCTCTATGAATGAAAACTGCTGTGATCTCATGTTTTATCCTGTAGAAATAAAGAAGAGGACAGGGCACTAACTTTACCTTATATTCTGTTTTTGATGTTGCAATGAAATTATTCAACAAAGTTTGGATTAGGATGCATCTACGTTACTTTCTCAATTTTTTATTAGCATACTTTATCAGTATCTTCTTCACCTTAACTATTGGTTCAGGAGTTTAATTAGTAATTGGTTCAGGAGTTTAATCAGTATTCGGATCTAAATGCCTTGTTACTGAGTATTGGTTGGTGTTCAACAGATAAAGGTGGCACAGATGCTGCAGTCTTCCTCTCAACAACAGGACCAATTGCCACAACAGATACAGGTCATTCTCTAACTTATTGATCTGATTAATTAGAGATGCACGCAAGCGTAACAGAATTCTTGCTGCAGTTATATGGTTTTATAAGTGGAAAATTAGCAATAGTCTCTGTGCCCAACTGCAGAACAACAGAAAAAGGAAGCAACACTCTTCTTCAGGAGCTGCCAACAGCACTGGTACAGGAAACACAGTGGGTCCTTCACCCAACTCTCCTCCATCAACTCACACCCCTGGTGATGGAATGACAACTGCGACTAGCTTGCATCACGCCAATGGTGCATCAAAAGGCTTGATGATGTACGGTTCTGATGGAACAGGAGCTCTTCCATCGTCTTCCAACATACTGGTAGACACGTTTACAATCACACCTCAGTATTTGCAATGATGTGATAGCTGCTTCTTTAATTGAGTTTCACAAATATTATTTAAGCATTGGAATATGTTTGTTCTCTTTTTTTTCTATGTATACATGAAGAAAATGATAATTCTTCTTCAATTGTCCTTGTTGGGGTAAAAGTATTCTGATTCTCTTTCTTCATTTAGTCGGAAGTAAATTTAATGGATTAAACCAAATGCTCTTCTCATTCAGCTAGATATGGTTGTCTCATGTTATGTTGTATAAAATCAGCATAAACCATGCATCAAATGAAGTCATTTCCTGGTGCAGGATGACATAGAGCGTTTTGGAGACATAACTAGTCTAGATGATAACATAGAACAGTTTCTTCCACCTGATGGTGATGGGAGAGATTTATATGGTACAATAAAGCAAAGTCCTGCTGTACCCCAAAAAGAATCATCTAAAGGTAATCTGTTGTGGTCTCATCTTTAACATCGTCGTGGAGTTGGCCTGACTACTTCCCTTGAACTTTGGCTCCTTTGCTTCAGGATTTACTTTTGGAGAAGTTGGTTGCATACGGACGAGAAACAGTAAGGTTACTTGCTGTCATTTTTCTTCAGACGGAAAGTTGCTAGCCAGTGCCGGGCATGATAAGAAGGTAGGACATGTGCTTATAGATGGTTCATCCCTTGTTTCTGGGAGACATTTTCTACCCAGACAACGCATTACCTCCTTAGTGTATGTATGAATGTCATTATGTTACTCATAACCATGCCTCTTTTCAAAAAGCAGAGATAGCTTTAAATTGCAACTGCACAATGGTGAATTTTCAACATGCAGGAGCTTCTCCTGCTGTTGTTAAACCACTTGGTCACAATGACATAAAACCAATTAGCCTTGGCACTGGAGGCATATATGCTTATGTAATGATTGCATATGCTCTTTTTGAACGTGCTTTCTACTATAACTGTGTACTGCATGGCCTGTCCATGTGTTGGTTAAGAACTGCCGAACAATTATGAAATTTAGTTGCTTTCTCAGCAAATGAGCAATGAATTCTATGGTAAGAAAACTGAAATCATGTATAATGTGAGCACATATTTCTCTTTGAATCAGGTTGTAATCTGGAACATGGATACCCTGCAGACAGAGAGTACCCCTGAAGAACATAAATTAGTGATTACAGACATCCGTTTTAGGCCCAATACATCTCAGCTTGCTACAGCTTCAGTTGATAAATCTGTGCGATTATGGGATGCAGCGAACGTGAGAATCTTTTGTCCGATTATAGAGTTAACACATTCGTTGAATTTCAGCTGTGAGGATGTTAGAAAGAGTCTAATTTTCTATCTAGCTTCTGCCGATTGGTGTCTTATACATTTTCTCATTGTCCTTTAGAAGTTAATTTTGAGCTTTTGTGCAGCCAAGCTACTGTATGCAAGCATATACAACACATAACTCACCAATCTTGTCCCTGGACTTCCACCCTAAGAAAACTGATCTTTTTTGCTTTAGCGATAATGATAGTGAAATCCACTACTGGAATGTCAATCCATTTGGATGTGCTCGTGTCTCAAAGGTTTGTTTCAATATTTTTCAAGTTTTCCTCTTTAATCTAAATTGGTCAATTTTAAGTTACGTCAGTTTATGTTTTATATTTTAATCTTGTGTTTAGGGGGGAGGTGCCCAAGTGGGAGGAATTGCACAAGTGAGATTTCAACCAAGAGCTGGACATTTACTGGCAGCAGCTTCAGACAAAGTGGTTGCCATTTATGACGTTGAAACTGATAGGCAAGCACTCTCTTTTAAGGTATTTAAGTGGTAGAATTAGATTCTCGATCTTCCAAATTCAAGCAATTTTTTTATCTGCTTTTCATTTTTTATCCGTTGGCTTTTGAACTATGGTATCATGTTAAGCATGTGGCTACATTCACCACCTTTTTACAGGGGCACCCTGAAATGGTAAATTACATGTGCTGGGATGCTACTGGAGATTTCTTGGCATCTGTTAGTCAGAATGTGGTAAAGGTTTGGTCATTAGCCTCTGGGGAATGCATTCAGGAGTTCAGTTCCAGTGGCAACCAGTTTCATTCATGTGTTTTCCATCCAAGTTACTCCACTCTGTTGGTGATTGGAGGAATGTCGGTAGGTCTCCTTCCTTGAATTTACTAGTTCTTGCTCAGATATTCAGTTCGCAGTGATGTTGGTTGACGATTCTAGTCTCACAGGAGGAGGGCGAGCTATGGAAATGTTATAGAAACTGCTGATTATTCCATCGTTTAATTGTTTCGAATTAAGTACATTTTGGCCACTCTAAATACAAGAGAGTGGTTGTCTTTAGAAATGATATCTCTCTTTAAGCGGTGCTTTATAAGTTGATAATTCGCTGTCTGTTGTACATCAGAGTTATTGTGGCATTTGGTGTGCATATTTGTATCACAATGAGGTTATCAGGTGAAATGGCCATTTTCCTGGTTAGTCGGGGTCTGATGGCTTTGCGGTTGGATTTTGGTTGCAGTCTTTTGAGTTGTGGAACATGGCTGAGAACAAGAGCATGACAATTCCAGCGCATGAGAATATCATCTCGGCTTTGGCACAGTCATCAGCCGCTGGAATGGTTGCTTCTGCAAGCCATGACAGCTCCGTTAAGCTATGGAAATGAAAATGAAGCACCGATGGTCGTTTTCCAGACAACTTGAGCACTGTTCTGTTTATGTGTTGTCCTCCTGCATAAATGTATCAACTACAATAAATACAATTTGGTTAAAGATTCGGAGCACCAAGACGCAGACTCCATCCGTCGATCGGTAACTAGCAATGTACCATAACTGGGAATATCTTCTCTTGCAAGGTACTTCCCATTTACTGCGAGCCCTGTGTATGTGTTGTAGTGGATCAATTGCAGGCTGTACCGACTTTCAGTATTTTTATCTTGTATCCAACAAATCTTAATTACAATTGCATGCCGCTGCCGTGCACAAATAGCACCGCAGTAAAAGGTCCTGTGAAGGGGCAAGGTTCTGAATTTCAATGATTTCCTTCCAAACTGGCGCTAAAATACAAGATGCTCTTCAGAACCTGATGGGGCCGTGTGAGTGACCCCGCGGGAAGACGTGGAAGGACTGTATTTAGTTAATTTGAAACAGTTTGGAGATTTTGTTTTCTTTCCTTTTGGGTGCGAGTACTTGGGAGCGCTGCCTGATTGTTTAGTAGTGGTGGTGTGGATGTTGATGATAATGAGGGATTTGAGAGAAAAGGCAACCCTGGAGCCCTGGGTGGTATGAATTATTAAGTAATCGTGGTAATTTGGAGGTGGGTTCTACTGTTCTAGGGTGGGGCTAGTATTTACAGAAGATTCCCTATAAAAGCTGGAAAACGTTTGATGCTCTGGGAACCGATAAGAATCCAATGCTTATATGCTCTTTTGCTACCTTTTGCGACCTTTTGCTGTTTGTGGAGAGCTTGAGACGCTGTTGTATTCCAACCTGGTTTTTTCACTTTTTCTACAATAATTGAGATTATTATTGATATTGGAAACAAATAAATTCATTTAATAATAGTAACATTTGTATTAAATGTTGAAATGAAATTGAAAAAATTGTCACTATCAATTTGTGTTAATATTTCCCTCTTCAAGAGAACATAGTATCAAGCTTTTAGTTTGTGGAAAAAACTCAAAAAAAGTGTTGGATGGCATGAAAAAATCAATAAATCATGCTCCTACTTTGAATATTGAAAAAAATAAGTTCTATGCCCAACTTGTTCCACTCCTACATATTTATTTATTGTTTCTATACTGAAATGACATCAAAAGTATATTCTAGTATTGTTAGTGGTGTGGTGGGGATATCCTTTGATGAGAAAGGTCCCATCAAAACATCAAAAGTGTACTATGTCAGGTCCCATCAAAATCTTTTAACGATAATCTAACTTCTTCTAATTTTAATTTTGATTTTACAAAATTATTGGTTTTGCAAATATTTTTATTTTAGGATTTGAAATGACATTGAGTAGGGTGACATTTGTAAAACAAATCATTAACATCCAAATTATCTTTTATTTAAATAAGTACAAAGCTACAACAAAGAACAATCCAGATTCTCTGAAATTTTTACATATTAATTAATCCAGATAACATGAAAATGACGATAGATATAGGTTTAAATATTATATTTTAATAAAAGATAAAATAATTATTTATACTGAATGTTAAAACTAATCATTATTTTATCAAAACTAGAATGTTAAACTTAAGAACTCTTAAATAACAAAAATAAAATAGAGAGAATTGAAGAATGAATATTTTGTATTGCTTGATAATATATGAGTTACAAATGTATAGGTAACACCCTTTATATTCTAATTCAGCTCTCCGGTTTACATTTAGTGTCTGTTATAATGATCAGAAAGCTACATTGTATTGGTGGCGCGGGTGTTGATGATAATGAGGAATTTGAGAGAAAAGGCAACCTGGACCCCTGGTTGAGAGATGAATTATTAAGTAATTGTGATAATCTGGAAGTGGGTTCTACTGTTCTAGGGTGGGGCTAGGTATTTACAAAAGATTCCCTATAAAAATTTGAAAAAGTTTGATGCCTTGGGAACGATAAGAATCCAATGCTTATATGCTCTTGCCTTTTGCTGTTTGCAGAGAGCTGGAGAATGTTCTTTTCTAATTCATTTAATAATAGTAATATTTGTATTAGATATTGAAATATTAATAATAGTAATATTTTTATATGTCCAACTTGTTCCCACACCTACATATTTATTTCTTGTTTCTATATTAGATTGACATCATCGCTCCCCATTATTATAATATATTATAGTATTGCTGATGGTGTGGTGGGGATATCTTGTTATGAAAAAGGTTCCATCAAAAGTGCACGTATTTTTATGTTTTTGAAGATATTATTCATTCTTGGGAATTATTATAATTAATTATTTAATATTTTAAAAAATAATAAAAGAAGAGATATGGATGATTTTGGAATTCTAAGACTTTAGATTCGTCATTCCTTGGATTATAGGATTGTATAATTTTTTTAAAAAAAATTTAAAGATGAATTTGGATTTATTTATGCTTTTTAAGTTATTTAATAAGGTTTTAAATTTTTAATAAATTATGTATATATAAGAAAAACAATTTTCAAATTTTAATGGATAGTATTATTTATAAAGAATCCGTAAAATTTTTTTGGATATTTTTCAGAGTAATATTAGATTTATTATTAATTTTTAAGAATTGATAAATAATATTTATTATTATTATTATATTATTAATATTTAAATATATTAATATTATATTATTTAAAGCCGAAACGATAGGTATATGTGTTGTTTTGACCAGGATGGTCAAAACAACAATAAGCCTTGTCGTTTTGGCCAAAAAGTGGGGCTATGTTATTTTAAACAAAATGACGTCATTTAGGAACCCAAAACGACATTGTTTGATCAAAGAAAATTGGTGGTTGACTAAGCCTTCCTTCCTGGCTTCTGCCCCTAGCTGGTGAGTGATCAGGATAAGAACTTGTTACTCTGTTTTGGCAATTTAGTCTCTCTCAAACCATGAAAAACACTCCCCTAGCATTGCCCCGACATCGCTATTCTTTCCCAGTGGAATCGATCATTTTCTAGCCTTGGTTAGTCGGATTTGGGTAAGTTTATACACAAAAAATACTGGGTTTTCTATTTTTGATTTCAGCCGCTTTTAGTTATTTTTTTATTATGATTTATATATGGTTAAGTTCAGAATTTGATGATTTATGAGTTGATGTAGTTTTAGTGAAGGGTTATTGTGTGTATAAGGTTATAGCATAATGGGGAAATTAGGGTTTTGCAAGTTTGGGCTGTCGGAGGCAGGTTGATGATGACCTTGTTCCTCCAAATGATGTGTCATCTCGTCAATAGACCAACAATGTGTCGCTTGTATGGGCAAGCGACATATCATGCGTAGGTAAAGATAGGCTCAAACGAGGTGTGATATATCCTGAATTGGGCATGTGTCACCCTTAGGCAAGTTTGGGTATTAGTCTGGTAGTGGCCAGGTGTTGTGAGGTGTCGCTCACTGATTGGTCGGAATTAAATAAAATTACAAAAAATTAAGAAAATAAGCATAAATGATGGAAAATAAATCGGAAAATACAGTAGAAAATTGGAAAAAATCTGAAAAATTATAGAAAATACTAGAATCAATGAGGAGTCTAGTGATACTAAGATTATTGAAATTTGAGATAATTTGATGGGTTAAATAATTAGAACAAGTTTCAGAAAAATAAAGAAAGAAGGGAAAATTTTTAGATTGATCTTGAGTTGGTTCTCATGTAAATGTCAAATAATAGTTATAGACAAGCATTTTTATGTATTTTTATGTAATTTTTCATGCGATATTGAGGAATTTGTTATGAATACATATATAGGTGGATACCTACAGGTGATGGGCCTCGCGAAATTGGTCCAGCTGGGCACGTAAGAAGTTGTGGGCTAAACAAACTCCAAACCCATGAGTGGAAGGATTTTATTTATATGTCTTACTTGATGGCATGAATAAATAGTTATGAATAGTAAAAGAATTATAAAATTAATAGTAAGAAATGGTATGTATGTTATAGATAACTAGTGTTGCAGTATACTATGTCATGCCATGCCGTGATGTGATAAATAATATGCATGCAATGCATTGAATACATCTCGTATGTAAGATGGGAAAAGCAGAGACATAGCATAGGGTAACCTATGCAACTCTTGAGAGCTCTTCAAGTATGGTAGTGTGGCATGGAGACGCTAGTGAAATTAAAGCTATAAGGTGGGACAGTGACTACACAAGCAAGCTGATGAGCACGAGATAGGATCCTATAGTGTAGGGACCATTTAGGTGGAGTTACCATCACCTAACACCTTGGCAATATTAGTGGAATGGGCAATGTAATAAAATAAGGAAATTGTAAGTCGAAAGTACCACTAACGTATCTCAATCCCAGCACTAGGACTTCAATGGATTGAGAGACATTGCCAGCCCAATCATGGTCATGATTGCTTGGAAAGTCATGCAAATGTGTCATGTGTTTGGCTGTGACTGTGCCGTATACTCTTTGAATTATTGATGCCTTGAATTAATTATCAACATGCCTATAATCTACTTGAATGAATGCATGTGAAATATTTGGTATTGCTTTTCCTGTTCACTCACTTGGTAGATTTCTACCAGGCTATTGGTGTTGAATGTAGAATTAAAGAAGAGGAGCTCGCTTCTAGGCATAACATGAAGACTATATCAGATTTAAGTGCGTTCAAGGCAATTTATGAGGATATTATATTTATACTTGTTCCCTTAAGTCATTTGGTTGTATTGGGATACTAGTAAATCATTGTCACTAAACTCGATAGTGTAGACAATGTAATGAGTTCATTCCTAGATTAATTATTCATTCTCGAGGTTTGCAATGTCATCTGGAGACATCAATCTTTTTTTTTTAATTTCGCTGCATAGTATTTCGATTAATTCTATTATTCTCATCTCCACTTTAGTTTTAAACTACGAGCCTTGTAGATTTGCTATATGCATTGTGGTATGATGTGGCAGTGTATATATTGGCTCTACGATGACTGTTATACGATTTGTGGGATCCGGGGTGTGACATCATCCACCACTAGATTAGTAGGGAATATTGCCTTTTTCTTTCCTATATCTTCCTTCAGTTTTATGGCTGAAAGTATCTTGACTTTAGACCCTCTCTCTCAAGTCAATGGTATTCCTAATACAATCGAAAAGTGATCCATAGAAACAATGGAGAAATCATATTTACCTTTTCGTTCTCAGATTTATAGCTCGACCTCACAAGCTACTTTAAAGATCGTTTGGCCTGTAGTGCTGATGGTCTTTAACCATCGTCTTTCATCTTTGACCTTAATACTGAGTTTCTGTGCTTATTCCTTCTTCATAAAGTTGAGGGTTACTCCAGTATCAATAAGGGCTTTGGACTCTTTTTTGTTTACAATGGGCTTTACAAACATACATCCAGTTTGCTCAACTTTGGTCCCATTAGTTGAGACTTTGATTGTACTAAGCAATTGCAATGACCTCACCTTGGGCTCATCCACCTCTTCCTTCTCACATTCCATAGAAAGAGAAGAATGTTTGTTTCGTATCGGACAATCTATGGCATTGTGAGGACCCTCATATAATAAACAAGAGAGCTTTGATTTCTTACCTTTGTCCGGATTTTGCTTCCTTGATTTGATTTAGCTGAATGGAATGACTTGTAGCTCTTCCCTTCCTTAACAAAAGTGTTTGCTCCTCCATCTTTGGCTTTGCAATCTTGAACTTTTTTTTTACTTTGGTGGACTACAAGTCTCTTGGATACATTGGAACTCCACCAACAATTCAGCTTCAGTAATGGTGTTGTTCAGATCAAGAACATTCCACCTTTGCAAGTCTAGCTTGACCCAACTTTGTAGGTCCTCCGAGAAACACATACATGGCTTTAGTTTCTGACATATTTGGGATCTCCAATAAGACTTTTGTGAACTCCTTCACATACTCATGGATATCCCCTTATGGGAAAACTTGTGAAGCTTCTCCCTCGCTTCTAGCTCTACATTCCTGGGATAGAATTGGGCTTTCAACAATCTCTTAAACTCAACCTATAAGTCTACTCTAAGTGTGCCTCGCTTTATCTAGGCGTGCTTCATCCTCCACCATATGGTAGCACTGTCTTTGAAATAAAGGGGTGCTTGGGACAACTTAATGGAATCTTCCTCCATGCTCGTACCCTCAAATATCTCTCTAGGATGAATAGGAAATTGTCTATTTTTCTCACATTATGTGTCCCTTTATAAGCTCGTGGTTTTGGAATATCAAGCTTCACCTTAGGCTTAGAACTGAATCAAAGCCTTTCTGAGCCAATTCATCTTTCAAAATATTGAACTCAGCAAAAATATTTATTTTAAAATTGTCTATCTCTTGTTT
Organism: Passiflora organensis; assembly: GCA_019739055.1. Lineage (NCBI taxonomy): Eukaryota > Viridiplantae > Streptophyta > Magnoliopsida > Malpighiales > Passifloraceae > Passiflora > Passiflora organensis. Next base: position 327,340 of record JAEPBF010000212.1, on the reverse strand, counting down.
GTAGGCATTAATTTTGAGACCCTGATCCTCCATAGGGTAGATGTCCTAGAAGTCCACAGGTCAGAAATGGAACTCAGGTACCGATGTAGCTGAAATGACTATTTTTCCCTTGAAGAAATGAATGTGTGATAGCCTCAAATGGTTGCTGCTGAATATATCCTATTTTAATTCTGGTATTGTTATGTTAATTATCCTTAGTTTTATCCCTTATTATCCAAAGTATTAGATAATTCTTCCTTTTAAATAGAATTACTCTTTTAATAGAATTATCCTTTTAATAAAATTATCTTTTTAATAGAATTAGCCTTTAATCATATCTTATCCTTCTAAGCTTAAAAGTAGGGAATTATCTCTTAATTAAACCTCTTTAAAATCCTATAAATTAACATGGACGGCCACCCTATCTAGCACACCAAAATCCCTCTTCTAAATTCCAGAATTTCCCTCCCTACTCTCTCTCTTTGTGCCAACTTTTCTTCTTCAAAAACCCTAGCCGAACTTGCTTGGTTTTCATCAGTTCCTTGTGTGTGATAGCTTTTTGGAATCCTCTCTTCATTGTACATCTTATTATCTTAGTTTCACAAGCAAAAGGTTAGTGGTTTCTTTTAATTTTGTTGCCGCAATTTCTAGAATTCTTAGCCGAATTTCTTCTGATTCAACCTCTTGTTGGTTTCTGTTTCTGTTCAGCTTCATCATTTGAATGTTTGGTACCTATCCTTGTTATGTTATGATGAATTCAGTGCTTGTATCTTCCTTACTGAAGAAATCGGCATGTCATATTCCTAAATCTATATTTGTCAAAATTTGATCAATTGACTTGTCTATTGGTTCCAGATATTGTTCCTTTTAATTGTTTGAGTAATTGGCACCAATTTCTTTTTTTAATTTCATTAAATCACAACCCTAACCTCTCTAATGTTTAAATCGCACATACCCTACTAAGCCCTAAGGTGTTGCCAAAATTTATATGATGAATTAGGGTGAATAATTAGGTTGTTTCTTGCTAAGTTTCTGGCCATCACATCATGCATTCAGGAGAAAGATATTGTTGTATCTGGATTGCTGGATTTTGGTAGGTTAATTGGTAAGGATTTCCAATGCCTTTGGCCTTCAATTAAGTATCTTGTGGCTTAATATTGAGTGATCTTTGCCTTGTGATGGTTTAGGAGATTCTGATCTTATTGAAAATGCAAAGGATTGTATTTGATTCAAACACATGAGATGTAGGACCTATGTCTCATCAGTTCCTTTAGTTACCTTATTGTTTGATTGTTTGAATATGATTGAATTCAATTGCCTATCTTGGATTACCTGCTTACAGAATGTGTGATTATAATGATAGGAAATCTCAAAAGTTAATTGGGTAATAGGTTACCTAATTCGGTTATGAATTTGAGGATTAATCTTTGATTTGTATTATGATTTGATTGAGGATCCTTTTTTGTGATTTTTGTATTCGTGTATGTGCCTTGTTTATGCTTTGCTTGAAGGATCCTTTTGTCGCTAGCCATGCGAGGTAAGTATTGTTGCTCCTAGGGAGAGGAGAGATAATTACCGAACCGGAAGGTTTATGGGTGGTTATTCCCAGTAAGAGCTTGTTGGATGCCTTGTAGGCTGGTTCAAGTTCGGACGTCAAGATGCCTTGTAGGCCTGTTCGAGTCTGGACGTCAAGATGCCCTGTAGGTCAGTTCGAGTCTGGAAGTTAGGATGCCCTGTTTCTGTGTGACAGGATGACCTGTATGTGCAACTGCAAAAGTGCTCCTAGAGCAGTTAAAGTCTGGATGTTGGAGACAACTACAAGGCTTACTATAATATTGATTACCTAACCATTTTATCCTTTTTTTAGCATAGCCTTGGACAACATGAGCAGATTGGGATAAATATTGGTTTTGAAAATCAGATTATGTTATAGGCTTCCTGTGGGCTTCTTAATAAGAAATATTTTCAGTATTTCCCCTTGTTTTCTTCCAATTTCAGCCTACCCTTATATTTTGTATGCTTGCGATGATTTTGACCCCTATTGTGTGTGATTGAGACTTGTGGTTTTAATTGGATATCTTAGCTGGTTTTAGGTGTTGATCTTTTGGTTATTGGGAGATACTTGATTGGAAATCCCTAGTAATTATGATGTTGTCACCCTACTGAGATTCTTGTAGTCTCATCCCTTCTTTTCTCCCCCTTTGCAGGCTTAGGTGTGTACTTTGTTGCTAGTACCAAAGGTGTGAGATCAAAACTGCACGGCTAGATGAATTTGCACTGTATTTGTACCACTTTCCTATTGAATGTGCAAGCCATGTCTTTGAACTTGTGTGGATTTGCATTTTGGCTTTTCAATCCCTCTTTCTCTTTTTCGTTACTTCCGAAATATACATGATACTATTGGTTGATGTTTTGAGATTCCTATGGGACTTGTTTGCTATGTTTCCACTTGTTTTCAGTATTAATATAAGTCTTCCGCTAATGTTTTCTTTCACTCCGTATAAGCCAGAAATTCATTAATGTAAACATGCTCCAACCTTTAAATAGCATATAAATCAACCAATAAAATTAACAATTAGGTGACTTGAGCCTTGTGGCATTCAAATAGGATCTTGCGAGAGCTTATTTGGATTTTACGGCTGTAAGGGTCCTAATAGGTTGGGTTTGGGTCCTTACAAGTGTGGTAGAGGAGCATGGTTTAGTAGATTATGTGATTTGCATGATATTGTGTTCTCAATTTTAGAAGCATGCACATATGTCTATATGTACTTTGATTGATTGTAACTTATAAGTATGAAAACATGATTATAAGATTTGCATGTTTTTTTATGTTGATATATATGATTTGTTGAGTGTTGTGTGCTTTATGTGTATGCAGAAATATGTGTGTATGCTTGCTGTATTTTGTGTGCATGTTTGTGCTTTATTCCAGCAGAAGCATATCATCCAGTGTACGTCTCTCCACCAAGGTACCATCTCTTTTCTAGTTTTGAGTTTCATATTGGAAAGTTACATCATGTGTGTTTGTTTAGTATGACAAGGTCGACTAAGAAGGAGTGGCGCAACGAAAGCATGGTAAGTTTGTGAACCACAACTCTTGTGCAGAAATTTCGAGGATGAAATTTTTATAAGGAGGGGAGGATGTGAGACACTTGATCCTCCATAGGGTAAATACCCTAGAAGTCCACAGGTCAGAAATGGAACTCAGGTACCGGTGCAACTGAAATGACTATTTTTTCCCTGAAGAAATGAATGCGTGATGACCTAAAATGGTTGCTACCGGATATAACCTATTTTAATTCTGGTATTGTTATGTTAATTATCTTTAGTTTTATCCCTTATAATCTAAAATATTAGATAATTCTTCCTTTTAAATAGAATTATTTTTTAATAGAATCATCCTTTTAATAGAATTATTCTTTTAATAGAATTAGCCTTTAATCATATCTTATCATTCTAAGTTTAAAAATAGAGAATTATCTCTTAATTAAACCTCCTTAAATCCTATAAATTAACATGGATGGCCAGCCTATCTAGCACACCAAAATCCCTCTTCTAAATTCCAAAATTTCCCTCCCTACTTTCTCTCTTTGTGCTGACTTTTCTTCTTAAAAAACCCTAGCTGAACTTGCTTGGTTTTCATCAGTTCTTTGTGTGTGATAGCTTTTTGGAATCCTCTCTTCATTGTGCATCTTACTATCTTAGTTTCACAAGCAAAAGGTTAGTGTTTTCCTTTTAATTTTTTTGCCGCAATTTCTAGGATTCTTAGCCGAATTTCTTCTGATTCAACCTCTTATTGGTTTCTGTTTCTGTTCAAATTTATCATTTGAATGTTTGGTACCTATCCTTGTTATGTTATGATGAATTCAGTACTTGTATCTTCCTTATTGAAAAAATCGGCATGTCCTATTCCTAAACCTATATTTGCCGAAATTTGATCAATTGACTTGTCTATTGGTTCCAGATATTGTTCCTTTTAATTGTTTGAGTAATTGGCACCAATTCCTTTCTTAATTTCATGAAATCACAACCCCTAACCTCTCTAATGTTTAAATCGCACATACCCTATTAAGCCCTAAGGTGTTGCCAAAATTTGTATGATGAATTAGGGTGAATAATAAGGTTGTTTCTTGCTGAGTTTCTGGCCATCACATAATGCATTCAAGAGAAAGATATTGCTGCATCTGGATCGTTGGATTTTGGTAGGTTAATTGGTAAGGATTCCTGATGCCTTTGGCTTTTAATTAAGTATCTTGTGGCTTAGTATTGGGTGGTCTTTGCCTTGTGATGGTTTAGGAGATTCTGATCTTATTGGAAAGGAAAAGGATTGCTTATGATTCAGACATGTGAGAGGTAAGATCTATGTCTCATTAGTTCCTTTGGTTACCCTATTGTTTGATTGTTTGAATATGATTGAATTCAATTACCTATCGTGGATTATATACTTGAAGAATGTGTGATTATGATGATAGGGAATCTTAGAAGTTAATAGGGCATTAGGTTGCCTAATTCGGTTATGACTTTGAGGATTGATCTTTGATTTGTATTATGATTTGATTGAGGACCTTTTTTTGTGATTTGTGTAAGGACCCAAATCCTATATTCCAAAATTTGCTCATAATGAGACCCTTACCGTCGTGAAATCCAAACAAGTCCAAACTAAGATCTATCTGAATCCCACAAGGCTTATCCATCTAGTTTTTTAAATTTTAGCATGTTAATTTCTTTAAGGTTTTAAAGTTTGGAGCATGATATTGGACAAATATTCTGGTACCATACGGAGTGAATAAATTATCAGCGAAAGTCTTTAAATTTAATCAATGAATCCATAACACACAAGTCCCATAGGGATCCAAATATCCAGCAAATAACCCCCAACATAGTCCGGAAACAACAAGCAAAGGAGGAAACTTGAGAAACCAAAAAAAAAAGTCCAGCCAATGATTATATTGTATGCACAAGGAACCAAGGAGACAAAAATATACAAATGTGATGCGATATTGCCCCGTCGTATAGCCTTGATTCTCACACACTGGTACCAAGAACAACAAATATACCTAAACTTGAAAAATTGGTGAAAACAATAGGATGAGATTACAAGAATCTCAGTAGGGTCACAACATCATTAGATCTATAGAAATCTTAAATAAACATCTCCCAAACAATATCAGATCATCCCTACACATCTAAGGGTATCACGTAATTCAAGAATCAATCCAAGGTTAGGGCCAAAACAAAGGTTGAGGGTAGACTACAAACACTTCCGAAAATCAGAAGTACATAGACAAGTAAGTCATCAATCATTCTCATCAACAGAAAAAGCCATCCCCTTACACCTATATTGTCCAAGGCTTCGCTGCACAAAGGGTAAAAGGGTTAGCACACAAGCTAATCAGCAAGCCTATTCATCCTGCCACACAAGGACAAGGCATCCAAGCCACATGAGGACAAGGGCATCCAAACCACACAAGGATAAGGGTATCCAAACCACACAAGGATAAGGGCATCTTGCCATACAAGGATAAGGCGTCTAGCAACATAAGGACCAGGCATCCAGTGTGCACATGTTAGGGATTGCCACCCATACGACTCCTATACCAGTAAGAATCTCTCCTCTCCCCAGGAGCATCAGCTCTTACCCCGAATGGCCATCGAAAAAGGATCCTGGCACACAAACACGTATAAGAACACACAGGCAAGCACATAGCATAATATCACAACAGGATATTCTGAATTATGTCAGAACACAATCAACATGTTCAATGCACACAACACATGAAAATTAGGCACTCATAACCTAACTCAAGGATTCGGTATAGCCTAGAGGATCACATCTTGATCTGAAATTCAAGCATACTCACTACAACATATGCGCATACACTTATCATACATGTAGGTATCGAAATTAACAAGCAAATAACAAGGATCTCTGAAGAAACCGATGAGACATAGATCTTACCTCTCTTGTCTCTAAATAAGAAGATATTCCTTTGCCTTTATTCAAGTGATCTGAACTACCTATAACATCATAAGGCAAAGACAAAACTAAACTAAGCATGCATACTCAATAACCCATTGAATACCTATTTCCTTACCAATTCCACTCACCAAACCTATTAGAAACTAGTGATCAGATGCTGCAGGTTCCTTCCCTTTAGATGTGTGATGTGATAGCCAAGAACTTAACAAAATTCAAGCTGAATTATCATCCCAATTAACTATGCAAATTTCGGCACTAAGAATAAAGCACAATACAAATTGTGATTTCATGCATATAAGGTAATAGGGTTGTGATTTCATGTTAACAAGGAAGGATTAGGTGTTTGTAACATGTACAACCAAAAGAAACAAGATCAGAATCCAATAGGCTAATCTATTGATCAATATAGACAACAAATTGGGAAAAGGTAGGGCATGCCGATTTCATGTATAGGGAAGATTCAAAGGATGAACTCATAATTTTACATCATGAAAGGATGCTAAACTATCATACGAACAAGAGGAACAACAATAAAAATCAATTAAAGGCAGAATCAAAAAATTTTGAAACCTAATCCCACCAAATTATGACCTAAATTACGACAAAGAAAGACTAATCTCCAGAAAAAAAAACCAAGATGGTTGGATATAGGAGGGAATGGTCTTTCGAACAAGTTATTATTTGCAAGAATCCGACAAACGATGAGAGAGTTATCCTATTTTGAAGTTCAAGCAGATTTCGACAACAGTAGGAAAGTGTAAGGTTTTTGGTTGGACGAATTTTGTATGTTTTCTGTGTAAGGTTTAATTGTGGTCGGCTTCCTTTTTATATAGGGTGGTTGTGGGATTAAATTTCTTATTTTAAAGGTTAGATTAAATTAAGAAAATTATTAGAATTAAATTCTGTAACTATCCTCTCTTAATTTTAGGAATTTTAATTTTTGAGGTAATTATCAACCAAGAAATAACCAAATCAACGGAATTAAAACCAGAAACAATCAGTAGATATTCCATACCAATTTTGGCCATCACACATCCTTTTTTTCAGGAAAAAAATGGTATTTTCACCTGCATTGGCTTCTGGACTTTTAGGACTCAAAATTCAGGGTCTCACATCCTCCCCCTCATAAGAATTTCGTCCTTGAAATTTCAGGACAAGTAACTAAGCAAATAGGTAAGGAATTTTGCATGCACAGATTCCTCAGTCTCCCAAAACTGTTCCTTGATTTTCTTGTTACGCCAAACAACTCGTACCATAGGCACGCCTCAATTGCGAAGCTGACAAACTGATCGGTCTAGTATGGAAAATGGCTGTACAGGATAGGATAGGTCTTCAGCAACCTCGACTGGTGGTTCTTTGAGCACATTGGCAGGGTTTTGCACATACTTTCTCAATATTGAAACGTGAAACATATTGTGAATTCTTTTTTATATTTGGAGGTAAGGCAAGTAGGTATGCAATAGGGTCAATCCTCTCGACAATGTCATACGGACCAATGTAACGAGGTGCTAACTTACCTCGCTGCTGAAAACATAGGACATCTTTCCATGGGGCGACCTTTAAAAACACTTTCTCACCTACTGCAAATTCCAGCTCCCTTTGTCGATTATCGACGTAGTTTTTTTGTCGATCCTGGGCTATCTTTAGCTGTTGTCGGCCAAGTTCAACTATTCTGTTGCTTGATCAATCAATTCCAGATTGTCTAAGCATTTTTTGCCTACTTCATTCCAGCTAATAGGTGTTCTGTAGCGCCTTCCATATAGTGCTTCATAGGTGCCATACCGATGCTTGCATGAAAACTATTGTTGTAAGCAAATTCTGCCAATGGCAGGCATTGATCCCAACAAGTATGCTAGTCTAGTACACTCGCACGTAGCATGTCTTCGAGTGTCTAAATCGTCCTTCCTGATTGGCCATTAGTCTAAGGATGAAATATTGTACTGAAATTCAATCTCTAACCCAGCGCATTCTGGAATTTCTCCAAAAATCGTTATGTGAAACGAGGGTCACGATCTGAAACGATGGAAACTGGCACTCCATGCAATCGAACAATCTCGTCCAAGTAATGAACAACAAATTTCTTAGGTGTATATGTCACACGTACGGGAAAAAAGTGTGCAGATTTCGTTAATCGATCCACGATCACCCAAATGGCATCATATCCTCACTGAGATCTAGGCAATCCGGTCACAAAATCCATCGTGACATACTCCCATTTCTATTCTGGAATCGAAAGTGACTGTACACCTGCGGGTCTTTGATGCTCGATCTTTATTTGTTGATATACGAGACATCGGGCACGAACTCAACAATGTGATGCTTCATGTTCGGCCACCAATACTGCTCCTTTAAATCTCGGTACATCTTTGCACTACTAAGATGGATAGCAAACTTCGAACTATGCGCCTCAGATAAAATAAGATTACGAATATCAACATCTTGAGGAACACATACCCGATTTCTGAAGAAAAGGACGTCATCATCTCGTACTCTGAATCGCGAGCTATGGCATCAACACCTTCAGATAATTGCTTCCGAATTTCAACAAATTTTGGTTCTTCTGATTGCTGATTCTGGATCTCCTCAATCAAGGTAGGCATGACTTCGATTCATGTTAATAATGAACCAAAAAAATCAGTGCCAAGATGCAGACGGGTAGCTTTCAAATCCAGCAACATTGGCATGTATTGGGTGCGCATGTAAGCCAAAAATGATGAAGAAGGAGGATGAAATTTTCGGCTTAAGGCATCAGCAACTACATTTGCTTTTCCAGGATGATATTCGATGATCAGATCGTAGTCCTTAATCAGCTCCACCCAACTTCGTTGTCTCATGTTCAACTCCTTTTGCGTGAGTAGGTACTTCATACGTAGGATAGATGCTTAGGATAGATGCAAACACCACGGCTGCAAGCTCCAAATCATGCGTAGGATAGATGCTTTCGTTTGGTCGCAATTGTCGGAAAGCATAGGCAATAACTTTCCCATCTTACATCAATACGCATCTACGTCCAGATTTCGACGATCGCTGTAAACCACATACTCCTTTCTGCCAATAGGTAAAGTAAGGAAAGGTGCAGAAACTAACCAGTTTTTCAGTTCTTCAAAACTTCGCTGGCACTTCTCGGTCCACACGAATGGCTCTCCTTTGCGTGTCAATTTCATCAAAGGTCCAGTAAGCGATAAAAAATTTTCCACGAAGCGGCGGTAGTATCCAGCTAAGCCTAGGAAACTATGAACTTCAAACACAATTAGAAGGGGTTCCCAAGCAACTACGGCTTCATTCTTCTTCGAATCAACTAAAACACCTTGGGCAGAAACAATATGGCCACGGAAACCAACTTTAGGTAACCAGAATTCGCACTTAGAGTACTTTGCGATCAATTGACGATCCCTCAAAACATTCAGCACAATCCGCAAGTGCTCAACATGCTCCTCTTCCGATTTTGAATAATTTAGAATGTCGTCGATGATGACTATCATGAATTTATCTAAGAACTCATGGGACACTCGATTCATCAGATCTATAAATACGGTTGGTGCATTGGTCAAAAAGAATGACATAACCAGAAATTTGTGGTGGCCGTATTGCGATCTGAATGCAATCTTCGAAATATCAGCATCACAAACTCGGAATTGATGGTATCCAGATCTAAGATCAATATTGAAGAATACGACTGTAGCCTACAGTTGGTCGAACAAACCGTCAATACGTGGCAAAGGGTACTTGTTCTTCACGGTCACACGATTCAACTGCCGATAGTTGATGCACAGTCGCAGTGAACTATCTTTCTTCTTTATGAATAAGAAAGGTGCTCCCCATGGTGACACAATGGGTCGGATGAAACCACGATCCAACAAATCTTCCAATTGCATTTTCAATTCCTTCATTTCCGCAGGAGCCATACGATACGGAGGAATAAAAATCAGATTTGTACCAGGCACTGACTCAATGCCGAATTCCACTTCCCTTGCTAGTGGCAAACCAGTTATGTCTTCTAAAAATTTGCAAACCACTGGAACAGAATCTAGATCCGAAGATTCTTTAGAAACATCATATACATGCTCGAGGTACACTGTACATCCCTTGCTGATTAATTGCTTCGCATCAAGCCAAGAAATCATGCAGGTTGGAACAACTCACCTATCACCTTCAAAGCAGTACTCGGTACCATCAGGAAAAGTGAACCACATACGCTTGGTGAAACACTCCATGCAGGCTTGATACTTTGCTAAACAATCCATGCCTAAGATCACATCTAGCTCTCGGATATCCAATGGGATCAGATCCACCTCAAGTACTTTTGGACCCATACGTATAGCACAACCGATGTAGACTAGATCACAAATCAGTTGCTCTCCCAAAGGAGTCAGAATCGCAGTAGGAGGAGACAAGGGAGACAGAGGCCGATCCATGCTAAGTGCTATCCTTGGACTTATAAATGACCTGTTTGCTCCAAGATCTAACAAAACTTTAGCATTTTGAGAAAAAACTAAAATAGTACTTGTCACCACATCAAGGCTACTCTCAGCATCACTGAGGGTGAATAGCCTCGTTGGTCTTGGTTACGTCTCACTCGTGGATCCATTTGGCGGTCCTCCTGGTGCGCGTGCTGGTGGTTTGGTGGGATTCGCATACCCACCTCGACCTGCATTTGGTGTGCCTATGATAGGCCTGGGTTTCGGGCATTCCCTCTAAATATGCCCTATCTCGGCACAATTATAACATCGATGTTAGTGAAAATTCCATGTAGATCCATTGGAATTCGAACAAGAAAAGTTCTTCTTGTTGTTACCTCCATTGCCATTATTTTTTCGAAGGATAAGACCTCAAAGGATAGGGTCCCATAAGTCGATTGAACTTCGAATCTCGCTTGAAGGATCACCCACCAGTTGCTGCAGATGGCTTTCTGCTTTGCACGATTTTCTCGATTTCAATAGCAGCAACAATTAGTTCTTGGAAATTCTGCACCGACGTCATACCAACGATGGTCTTGAGTTTGGTACTCAACCCATCCTGAGTACATAGCACATAGCACAATACCACAATAGAGTATTCTCAATCATGTCAAAACATATTCAACATGTTCAATGCACACAACATATGCAAATTAGGCACTCATAACCTAACTCAAGGGTTTGGTATAGTCTAGAGGATCACATCTTGATCCGTAATTCAAGCATACTCACTAAAACATATGCGCATACACTTATCATACATGTAGGTACCTAAATTAACAAGCAAACAACAAGGATCTCTGTAGAAACCAATGAGGCATAGATCCTACCTCTCTTGTCTTTGAACAAGAAACTATTTCTCTGCCATTATGCAAAAGATCCCAACTACCTATAACATCATAAGACAAAGATAAAACCAAACTAAGCATGCATACTCAATAACCAATTGAATACCCTATTTCCTTACCAATTCCACTCACCAAACCTATCAAAAACCAATGATCAGATGCCACAGGTGCCTTTCCTTTGGATGTGTGATGTGATAGCCAAGAACTTAACAAGATTCAACCTGAATTACCATTGCAATTAACTATGCAAATTTCGGCACTAAGAATAGGGCAGAAGACAAATTACGATTTCATTCATACAAGGCAATAGGGTTGCAATTTCATGTTAATAAGGAAGGATTAGGTATTTGTAACATGTAAAACCAAAAGAAACAAGATCATAATCCAATAGGCTAATCAATTGATCAAGATAGGCAACAAATTGGGCAAAGGTAGGGCATGTCGATTTCATGTATAAGGAAGATTCAAAGGATGAATTCATGATTTTACAATATGAAAGGATGCTAAACAATCATACAAACAGGAGGAACAACAACAGAAATCAATTGAAGGCAGAATTACAAAATTTTGAAACTTAATCCTGCCAAATTACGGCCTAAATTATGACAAAGAAAGACTAACCTCCAAAAAAACCAAGATAGTTGGATAGAGGATGAAAAAATCTTTCAAAAAAGCTATTATTTGCAAGAATCCAACAAATGATGAGAGAGTTATGTTATTTTGAAGTTCAAGCAGATTTCGGCAGGAATAGGGTGGTGTAAGGTTTTTGGTTGGACAAATTTTGTATATTTTCTGTGTAAGGTTTAAGTATGGCCGACTTCTTTTTTATATAGGGTGGTTATGGGATTAATTTCCCTACTTTAAAGGTTAGATTAAAGTAAGATAATTATCAGAATTAAATTCTGTAATTATTCTTCCTTAATTTTAGGGATTTTATTTTCTACGGTAATTATCAACCAATAAAGAACCAAGTCAAAGGGAATTAAAACCAAAAACAATCACTAAACATTCTTTACCAATTTCGGCCATCACATATCCTTTTCTTCAGGGGCAAAATAGTCTTTTCACCTATACTGGCTTCTGGACTTCTAGGACTCAAAATTCGGGATCTCACAATTTGTGTATGAATGTACTATATATGTACGCGTGTATGTGCCTTATTTGTGATGTTTTTGAAGGATCCTTTTGTCACTGGCCATGCGAGGTAAGTATTGTTGCTCCTAGGGAGAGGAGAGTTACTTACCGAACTGGAAGATTTATGGGTGGTTATTCCCAACAAGAGCTTGCTGGATACCTTGTAGGCTGGTTCAAGTCCGGACGTCAAGATGCCTTGTAGGCTAGTTCGAGTCTGGACGTCAAGATGCCCTATAGGCCAGTTTAAGTCTAGACATTAAGATGCCATATAGGCCAGTTTAAGTCTAGACATTAAGATGCCCTATTTCTGTGTGGCAGGATGACTTGTATTTGTAGCTGCAAGAGTGCTCCTAGGCCAGTTAAAGTCTGGATGTTGGAGAAAACTAAAAGGCTTGCTGTAATATTGATTATCTAACCGTTTTATCCTTTTTGTAGCATAGCCTTGAACAACATGGGCAGATGTGAAAAAATCTTAGTTTTGAAAATCAGATTATGTTATAGGCTATCTGTGTGCTTCTTAATAATAAGTGTTTTCAGTCTTTCTCCTTGTTTTCTACCAATTTCGGCCTACCCTTATATTGTGTATGCTTGTGATGATTTCGACCCCTACTGTGTGTGATTGATGCTTACGATTTTAATTGGATATCTTAATTGGTTTTAGGTGTTGATATTTTGGTTATTTGGAGATTTTTGATTGGAAATCCTTAGGACTTATGATGTTGTGACCCTACTGAGATTCTGGTAATCTCATCCCTTCTTTTCTCCCCCTTTGCAGGCTTAGGAGTGTACTTTGTTGCTAGTACCAAAGGTGTGAGATCAAGACTACACGGCTAGATGAATTTGCACTTCATTTGTACCACTTTCCTATTGAATGTGCATGTCATGTCTTTGAACTTGTATGGATTTGCATTCTGGCTTTTCAATCCATCTTTCTCTTTTTCGTTGCTTCCGAAATATACATGATACTATCGGTTGATGTTTTGAGATTCCTATGAGACTTGTGTGCTATGTTTCCACTTGTTTTCAATGTTAATATAAGTCTTCCGCTGATGTTTTCTTTCACTCCGTATAAGCCAAAAATTTATTAATGTATAAACATGCTCCAACCTTTAAATAGTACTTGAATCAACCAATAAAATTGACAATTAGGTGACTTAAGCCTTATGGAATTCAAATAGGACCTTGCGAGGGCTTATTTGGGTTTCACGATGATAAATGTCCTAATAAGTTGGGTTTGGATCCTTACATCAATGGCAATGAGTGCTACTTGCATTTCCTCCTGGAGCTCACACTTGTCTTCTAACTTGTGCCCCTATCTGTGTTGCCCATACTCATCAAACTTGTCTTGGCTATCATTAGTAACAAACTCTAAATGAACAATCCTCGACTCCATTGAGGAAAGATGATCAATGGTCCTAACCCTCTTCTTGTTGGGATCAGGGAGGGCCGACCTAACAGTACAACTTTCCTCTACTTTGGTTTCATAAATGACATGCTTCTCCATTTGAATCTCTATTTTGATTTAAACTTGGCTTTGTTACCAATTGTCACAGGCTTAGAGTTTTACGAAATAAAACCATCACGCCCCGGACCTAAAACTTTTGCACGAAAATTGTCGTAGGCCAACTATATACACTACTATCACATCCAGCGAATATAGTAAATCTATAAGGCTAGAAAGAAAGAATAAATATTAGTGGAGAAATAATAAGAACAATTAAAAATATAATAGCTACTTTAATTATAGACAATGGTGTCGTCCGGGAAATACCGGATTTTGATTTGACATTAAACGCCTAGGCTACTTCAATAGTACTATAGGTCCCATATGATTTATTATATTCCCAATTTATACAAGTCATTTATAACATTAATACAAAGCCTAGGAAAATATGGTATCATGTACACAGAATATTGGGGTCCACAATAGAAATCCTAACCTTGCATTAAGCTATCCCTGATGAGCTGACTGTTTTTCTGGGAAGAAAACCGCGACCGTATCTAATCCTTTCATTCCTGATCTAACATAGATCTAGAGATCTAACAGAAACTTTCCAGGTGAGTAGACAGGAAAAATATACAAAATACTTCACATGCAAAATCACACATTAAGCATACTGACATGCTGGCACAAATTCCAAGCATCGATGAGTCAATAATCATAGTCAATATACGCAGCAATATCAAGACTTTTCAAGCATTCACGACCATGAATGGGCTGGAAATATTTCTCAGTTCGTTTAGGTTCCGGAAATAAAACTGAGATATGCCAATGACACTTCATGTGACTCCTCACCTCTTTTCTCTCATTATCTCATATGATGATTTGGTATGTCCCGATGGGACGTGTTTAACACTTGGCCCAGACCATTGACGATACTGGGGTGATAGGTGATGATAGCTCCACCTATATGGTCCCCACGTTAGGAATTTTTTTCATACATTTAGTTAGCACAACTATATAAACCCTATCCCTCCATATGACTCCCTCGGCAAGTCCATGCCTCACTACTATACTCGGAGAGCTCTCAGGAGTCGCACAGTTCCATGCTGCTGCAATGTGTGATTTATCTTATAATTTTGGATGTGACTCGATGCGTCATTTACACTCCAATGATGCATTTCACAATTCCATACCAAGCATAGTAGTCCAGAGCACGCAATACATCATTTCATTTAACAATTCACATGCATTTAATAATACGCAATATTCCATGCTGTTATTCCATTACAATTTCATTTATTAACATATTCATGTGATGATGCCAATGATTCAAGCAATAAATTAAAATCGGTCCACTCATGGGTTTTTCGACATTCGAAGAGCCCATACTTGTTTCCTGGATCAATTCTTTGAGATCCTGCATCAATGGGTATCGACCTAAACATAATGATATCCAATCCTTTAATAAATGGTACTAGAGGGTCATAAATATATAAAATAACTCTTCTGAATCCTCTAACAGACGAACTAAGGTCCTAGGCCATATTCAAGATCAAATCGGAAAATTTTTCTATTTTTTATAATTATTATGAATCTTTTAATATTTATTTCACCAACCAAATCAACTCTAAATCCTAAAAATTTAGTATCATTAGAATCTAAATTCAATCTAGTATTTTTATAATTGTTTCTGAATTTTTGTCATTTTTCTACTAATTTTCCTGATTTTTCTACTATTTTTGGCTATTTTTTATATTTTTAGAATTTTATAAATTTTGGCCAATCACGAAGCACCACGTGGCACCACTAGGCGATGCCACCCTTAACTCCAAACCTTTCTGAGGCTGACACATGTTCCAATTGAGACGTGCCATGTCTCATCCGAGCCTCAAGCTCGGACTAGGCCTGGATACCCTAATCCACGAACAACTTGTCGCCTGTGCTTGCAGGTGACATATTGTCTAGTTGTCTGACTAGATGATCCATCGTTTGGAGGGACCTCGGATGATATCTCAGCAGAGATCATCTTCTACCTCCAGACGACCTATTAATCCTGCCAAACCCTAATTTCTCAGCAGCCCTAATACTCATAAGCATGCCACAATCCTTTAGCAAAACTATACCCACACAAAGATCTTTGGTTTCTAATCTTAACCCAACTTAAACCAACGTTTCTAACTAACTAAAATGGTAGATATTAGGGGAAAAAATACCTTAATTCTGGGTAAAAATCTTACCTTATCCGCCATGGAAGGCCGAAATCGCCTCCAAGATGCTCAGAATGAACTTGAGAGCTTGGGAGAGAACTTTGGGATGATTTTGCGAGGCTGAGGAGCATTCTGGGGAGCTGGACCCATAACGGGATACTTATCCCATTACGTTACCGGAAATGGGGAAGAAACGAGAAGGGGAGAATCGGTAGCAGGTGATGCATCGAAACAACGTCGTTCTGGGCTCCTTCCTAAAAGATGTCATTTCAAATAAAATGACACTCCCAACTAAACAGCCAAAATGACATAGCTGGCTGTCATTTTGATCTTCCTGGTCAAAACAACACACCCAGCTGTCGTTTTAACTTAATATAAAATAATATTAATATATAATCTATTAATAATATAATAATAATAAATTTGTATTTATTAATTCTAATAAACCTTTAAAAATTTATTAAAAATTCAATAAATACTCTGAAAAATAGATAAAAAAATTTTAACGGAATCTTTATGAATAGTAGAATACACAAAAAATCAATATCTTATAATATAATTTAAAAATAATAATAAATCATATTATGATTCTAAAAATTCCTAGAAAATTCACCAACCATTTTAAACCTCCAATGGACCTAATCCATGGTCTTAAATACCAGAAATCATCAATATACACACCATTTTAGTTCCCAATAATTGATTTCTAAATAACTTTAATTTCTCACTAATTACAAAAATTCTCCAAATTTAGAATTCATCTTCTAAATCATCAAAACCTACTCATAAATCCATCATTGATACGTGAATGTGCGCTAAGACCCACTAACCTCATGGATTCTCAATTGGGCTTTTGAACCCAAGCACCTTGGAAATTTCCAGGGTTTCACAAAAACTCCTATGCGACACATAGACTATCTCTCGAAATAGGCTAAGTCAAACTTTCTCACAAGTAAAGTTAGAATGCTAAACTTAAGAACTCCGAAAGAACAAAAAGAAAGGTAGATAGAATTGAAGAAGGAATGCTTTGTATTGCTTAGATACTAGATGATATATAAATAAGGGGGTAGAACCTCTATTAGTAGTTCAACTTCTCAATCAACAGTTTATATTCAGTGTTGGTTATAACAATCAGACGATTACATTCAATGTTTGTTATAACATACTCTATTTTTAAAAGTAATTATAACATTTTATTATTTTTGGATTTTGACTTTTAGTAAGCCTTATCTCTCTAAACAACACATTATTCAGTTCGTCAAGAAGTTTGTTTGGACAATATATTGTTCGGTCCGCTTGGATTACACATTGTTTAATATCATGTGACATGTTTTTTATAATTCTTATAGTTTTAGGATTGGGTAACTACTTCAATTAATTGAGATTTCAGTGATGAGGGATGGCATTCAACACTTACTAAACTACTGCAGCAATAATGAAAACCCACAAAAACTAGGGAAGGGCCGTGGTCACAGACATACAGCGCTTTCCTCATATTCAAAAATGAAAAAATTATTAAGCTTTGAGACCGTTTGGGTGTTGGTGTGGTAGTGTTGGGTGCTGCCAGATGTATCTATCTCACTGATTGGTCATAATTAAATTACAGAAAATGAGAAAATAGCCAAAAATGATGGAAAACAAACCAGAAAAAATAGTAAAAAATTGAGAAAATTCTAAAAGAATTATAGAAGATACTAGAATCAATGAATAGTTTAGTGATATTAAGATTGTTGAAATTGGAGATGATTTGATGGGTTCAATAATTTATTTAAGTTTTGAAAAAAAAAAATTTCAAATTGATCCCGGGTTGGTTCTCGGGTAGAAAAGCATCGAATTACGGTTATAAACGTGTATTTTTCTGTATTTTTATGTAATTTAGCATGCGATATTGAGGAATTGGTTATGAATGCATGTGTAGGCGGATACCTACAGGTGTTGGGCCTCAAGGAATTGGTCAGCTGGCACGTAAGAAGTTATGGGCTGAACAAACTCCAAACCTGTGAGTGGACGAACTTTATTTATATATCTTACTTGCTGGCATGAATAAGTAGTTATGAATAGTAAAAGAATAATAAAATTAATAATAGAAATGAGATGCATGCAATAGATAATTAGTGTACTATGCCATGTTATGCCATAATGTGAGTGTTGCACCCGGTATGACATGATAAATGATATGCATGCAATGGTACATAAGATAGGAAAAACACAGACATAGCATAGGGTATAACCTATGCGACTCTTGAGAATTCTCTGAGTATAATAGTGTGACATGGTGACGCTAGTAAAATCAAGGCTATAAGGTAAGACAGGAACTACACGAGCAAGCTGATAAGTTCAAGACAAGATCTTGCAGTGTAGGGACCACTTCGATGGAGCTACCATTACTTAATACCCTGGAAGTATCAGTTGAATGGGTAATGTAATAAAATAAGGAAATGGTAAGTTGGAAGTATCACTGACATGTCTTTATCCCAACAACGAGACCTCAAAAAATTGAGAGACATTGCCAGCCAAGACATGGCCGTGATTGCTTGGAAAGTCATGCAAATGTGTCATGTGTTTGACTGTGACTATGCCACATACTCTTTGAGTCATTAATGCCTTGAATTGTGTGCCAGCATGCCTATAATATACTTGAATGAATGCATTTGAAATATTTGGTATGTTTTGCTCATCCGCTCGTCTGGAAAGTTTCTGCTCTGCTATTGACATTGAATATAGAATTAAAGAATAGGAGCTGACTCTCAGGCATAACATAAAGACTATATCGGATTTAAGTGCATTCGAGGTAATTTATAAGGATATTATATTGATACTTGTTCCCTTGAGTCATTTGGTTGTATTGGGAGACTAGTAAGTCATTGTCAATAAACTCGATAATGTAGACAATGTAATGATTCCTGGATTAGTTATTCATTCCTAGGGTTTGCGATGTCATATGGAGACATCATTCTTTTTTTATTTCCACTGCATAATATTTTGATTAATTCTATTACTCTCTTCTCCGCTTTAGTTCTTAACCATGAGCCTTGTAGGTTTACTATATATATTGTGGTATGATGTGACAATGTATATAGTGAGTTTACATAGTATATGTGACTGTTACACGATTTGTAGGATCCAAGGCGTGACATCATCCACCACTATATTATTAAGGAATATTTTCTTTTCCTCCCATATATCTTCCTTTAGTTTTATGGCTGAAAGTATCTTGACTTTAGACCCTCTCTCTCAAGTCACTGATACCATATATATTTTGTTTCCTTTCAGAAATGTTATGTTATTTATACTTGGAATTAAGATTGCTATAGCTTCATATAGGAACTGGATTCCTAAAACAATCGAAAAGTCATCCATAGGAACAATGAAAAAATCATATTTACCTTTTCGTTCTCTGATTTATAATTTAACCCCACATGCTACTCTTAAGATCGTTTGGCCTGTAGTGTTGATTGTCTTCAACCATCCCCTTTCATCATTGAACTTAATACTGAGTGTTTGTGCTTATTCCTTCTTTATAAAGTTATGGTCTCCACCAGTATCAATTAGGGATCGAGACTCTTTTCCATTTACAATGGGCTTTGCAGACATACATCTAGTTTTCTCAACTTTGGTCTCATTAGTTGAGGTTTTAACTGTCATGCCTCGGACCTCAAAATTTTCGTGCGACAACTGTCGTAGGCCCACTATATACAATACCATAACACATGATAATGTATATAATAAACCTATAAGGCTAGTGGTATAAGAATAAAGCGGATAAGGAATCAAATAATTAATAAATGTAATATGCAACGGAATCACCAGAATGACACAATATTATCCGAAAATACATCGTATATTAGGAAATTTAACAAATGCTACCCAGAATCAAATTATGACTCTGGCTCTAACATACTCAAATATTCTAGGGAAAA
The DNA here is from genome assembly GCA_019739055.1 of Passiflora organensis. NCBI lineage: Eukaryota > Viridiplantae > Streptophyta > Magnoliopsida > Malpighiales > Passifloraceae > Passiflora > Passiflora organensis. The sequence goes on along the minus strand of JAEPBF010000212.1, from coordinate 307,371 downwards.
ATGCTATGAATGCGATGTTTGTGACATTACCTCGATCGAACACGCTGATAACCATTTGATTTGTCATTTCATTCTCGTGATGCTTGGGAGCGAGCTCCTAATTATCGTCCTTGCATTTCATGCCAATATACTAGCAGAATCCTGCCAGGTGAGCGGACGGGAAAGACTAACAAAGTATTTCATATGCAATCAAATCATACGTCAAGAAAACATCCTGCCATTTAATGAATTAATCATTTCATACTTTAACGCACATGATCACAGTCACGTTATATGCAGCGAACACACGGTTCTTCAATACACGCATGACTGTGATTTGGGGTTAGCAATATCTACCAGCCTATCCGGGCCAGGGACGAGACTAGAGTTTGTCAGTGACACTCTATTCTCATTATCATCCATTTTACCTTATTATCATATGCAATAGACAAATCCATATCAATTTAATGCCTAGCTCCATCCACTGACGATGCCGAGGTGTTAAGTGATGGTAGTTCCATCTAAACGATCCCGAAACTGTAGGATCTTAATTCACAATTTAATTAACAATAAAATAAATAAAAATCCATTCCATCCTTATTACTTCGTGTTTGACGTCTTCACGTCATGCTACCAGACCCAGAGAGCTCCTAAGGGTTGCATAGGTTACCCTACGCGGACTCAGTGCATTCTCATGCCGATGTCAATTCCCGAATATGCCCGATATATTTGTAACGACCCCAAATCCTAACCTATTATTAATTGCTCCGATTAGGGTCATTACCGCCGTGAAACTCAAACAAGCCCAAGAACCAGGACGTATCTGAATTCCACAAGGCTTACTTATCAAATTCTCGATTTTTAGCATGTACATTCGTTATGTTCATTAGTTATTGGAGCATGATATTGGACATGTATTCTGGTATCATACGGAGTGAATAAAATATCAGCGGAAGTCTTTAAATAAAATCAATGAATCCACAACTCACAAGTCCCATAAGGATCCAAACATCAGTAAGTTAATTCCAAAAATAAAACGGAAACAAGTAAAGGAGGAACCTTGAAAACCAGAAAAATAGTCCAATCATAATTCATGTTATATGTTCAAGCAATCAAGGAATATGTATGCTAATGTGATGCGATATCGCCCAACCGTGTAGCCTTGATCTCACACACTGGTACCACGGACAATGGATGTACCTAAGCCTGAAAAATGGTGAATACAACAGGATGAGATTACAAGAATCTCAGTAAGTTCACAACATCATAAGATCTACAGAAATCTTAAACACAAATCTCCCGAACAACATTAAATCATTCCTACACATCTATGGGTATCACACAATTCAAAAATCAATCAAAGGGATAGGGCCGAAACTAAGGCTGAGGGTAGACTGTAAACACTTCCGAAAATCAGAAGTACACAGGCAAGTAAAATTCATCAGGTTTCTCTCGGCAATAGAAAAAAGAAAGGTCATCCCCTTCCACCTGTGTTGTCCAAGGCTTACTGCACAAAGGGTAAAAGGTTAGCACACAAACTAATCAGTAAGCCTATTCATCTTGCTACACAAGGACAAGACATCCCAAGCCACACAAGGACAAAGGTATCCCAAACCACACAAGGACAAGGGTATCCCAAACCACACAAGGATAAGGGCATTCTGACACACAAGGACTAGACATCCAGCGCGCGCATACTGGGGTTTGCCACCCAAACAACTCCCATACCAGTAAGAGCCTCCCCTCTCCTAAGGAGCATCAGCCCTTATCCCGAATGGCCATCGGAACAGGATCCTGACACACAAACATGTACAAGCACACACAGGCAAGTACAAGCATAATACCATAACATGGTATCCTCAATCACGTCAGAACACAATTAGCTTATTCAATTCACATATCATATGCAATTCAAGCACTCAAAACCTAACTCAAGGGTTCGGTATAGCCTATAGGATTCATATCTCAATCTGCAATTCTTGTACATATCCTACAATCAATTCGCATGTATCGAAAACAACAAACAAACAACAGGGATCTCTGGAGAAACCGATGAGGCATAGATCCTACCTCTCTTGTCTCTGAACAAGAAGCTATTCATTTGCCTTTATTTAATAATTCCGAACCACCTATGGTATCACCAGGCAAAGACAAAACCAAACTAAGCATGCATACTCAATAACCAATTGAATACCCTATTTCCTTACCAATTCCACTCACCAAACCTATCAGAAACCAGTAGTCAGATGCCGCAGGTGCCTCCCCTTTTGATGTGTGATGTGATAGCCAAGAACTTAACAAGATTCAAACTGAATTACCACCCAATTTAACTATGTATATTTCGGCACTAAGCATAGGGCACAAGATAGTTTGTGATTTCATGTTAGCAGGGTGTAAGGGTTGCAATTTCATACTAATAAAGAGGGATTAAGTGTTTATAACTTATACAATCAAAAGAAATAAGATCAGAATCCAATAGGTTCAACAATTGATCAAGATAGGCAACAATAGGACAAGAGTGGGGCATACTGATTTCATGTATAGAAAAGATTCAAAGGATGAATTCATGATTTTATAACTTGAATAGATATCAAATAATCATACAAACAAGAGAAACAACAACAGAAATCAATTGAAGACAAAATCACACAATCTTGAACCCTAATTATGTCAAAATTCGACTTATCTTACGATAAAGAAAAACTAACCTCTCGATAAAAACCATATATTTCTAGAAAGAAGATGAAGAGAGCTTTCCAAAAATCTATTATTCGCAAGAATCCGACAAAGGATGAGAGAGTTATGCTATTTTGAAATTCAAGCAGATTTCGGCAATTCCGCCAAAATTCGATTTAACTTTTAACAAAGAAAAAACTAACCTTCAAACAAAAAACCAGAGATGGTTGGAAAGAATATGAATAGATCTTTCCAACAAGCTATTATTCATAGGAATCCGATAAACGATGAGAGAGTTATGCTTGTTTGAAGTTCCAACGGATTTCAGCAGAAATTTGGAGGTGTAGGGTTTTTAGTCTTACGAATTTTGTGTGTTTTCTATATAAGATTTTTGTGTGGCTGACTTCCTATTTATATAAAGTAGTTATGGAATTAAAATCCCTACCTTAGAGGCTTAATTAAAATAAGATAATTATCAGAATTAAATTTTATAATTATCCTCAATACTATACATGCACTCCGTACACGATGAGCCATACCGTCTATCAATTACACAATATAAGGACATGCACTATGTGCACTATCCTAATTACCAACCAATCAATCTTTCCAAACAAATAAACTTCTGATAACGTGCATTCTATGTGCTTATAAACTCAAAATACACTAATAATACAATAGGTAGTACCTATTCTCTTCTAGTTATGCTCAATAATTATAGTTCTCTGTGAGTTAGTGTCTACAACACACCAAAACACAGCCTTTAATAGGCTTCATCTTACTGTAAGTTATGCAATGGCAGATAGAGTTCGATGAGACATCTTATTTCTTATAAGTATGTCAGACTAAAGTCAATTCCGAAGTCAATTTATGTCTCAATAAAAAGATATTAAATCTAAAACTTAATCACAATTGTCATTAACTCTCGATTAACTGTACCTAATCCAAGGAACTCTTTAGTACTCAAACAGTGAGTAATAACATATACTTACCACATGTTATATGGGCAATCATGCTACTCGATACATGCTAACTAATTATCATGTTTGACACATCATTTATTATGTATACACATGCATAATTGCCAATAATAATTTCTTATTAACATTCATGCCAGCAAATTTTCAAAAAAAAGGAATTACATCTACTCATGAGTTTTCAAAGACCAATTAGTCGTCGATGGCATTACAGACTGATTCCTCAAAGTCCTACCATTGTAGGAATCCACCTACACCCAACGACCCCATATTCTCAATCAACCATTCATATATCATAATAACATATAAAATAACGCTCCTAACTCTTTAACTTGACGTGTTTCTACCGGAGAATCGACCCGGGATCTAACCAGGTGATTTTCCTATTTTTTCTTAGTTCCAAATCTTATTCAATTTTATTGACTTATCAAATCAAATCCAAATCATGTAAATTTTAAACCATCAGCTTTCAAATTGAATATAGTATTTTATGCCAGGATGTGACACGTGGCTCCACAAGTGCGTGTCATATTGCCTGAGCCTCATACTCGGGTCCGATCTTGATTTACCACCCGAACAACTTGTCACTCGAAGACACCTTGAATGACTTATCATCCGAGGTCATCTTCAACCTCACGATCGCCAGATGGTATGATTAGTGGAATATGGAAATTCTCCAGATTCCGATCTAGCCCAATATTTCACCAAAACTTACAAATTATATGTCAAATTAAAGCTCTACTCATGCATAATCTAACTACACTAAAATATCAGTATTCTACCGAAGGAATCTGACCAATTTATTGGAAAATAAAACTGGCACTAAAGCTAAAAAAATCGACCTCTCACGCACCCTCTATACCCCAAAATCGTGCGTTTCCTATGTGTATAAATTCGTGACTCAAAGACGAAGCTCCAGGGGAAATTTTGAGCTCGATGAGCTCTCCAGCAACGAATGGAACGAACTCGACCCGAGGGAGAAATGCATGGGACAAGCGGCGCAGAAAGCTTATGGACGGGTTCTAGAATCAACAACAAAACGATGTCATTTCTACTTGAAACGACAGAACTCGGGAGGGTTTCTCCCAAGTGTCAAAATGTCATCAATTGCTGCTGTTTTGACCAGTCTCGGTCAAAACGGCATACTAGTGTGTTGTTTTGAACAAACTAATATTTATATTAATTAAAATAATAATAATTATATTTTATATATTTCCTAAAATATAAAAAATCATTAAAAATTCATAAAAATTAGCATACGTCTCCGAAAAATACACCAAAAATTTTGATAATTTTTTTTATAATTAGTACTATCCATCAAACTAATATTCATATTTTTCTCATAAATACATAATTTACTAAAAATCAAATACGATTATTTTTGTTTTAGAAAAATTTCAAATATGATTCTAAAAATTCGTCAAAAATTGAAATACCCTTAAGTATAATCAACAGACCATTATATGATCTTAAAATTTTAAAATCATTAATAGAATTCCCTTTATAATTTTTCAATCATAATTAAATAATTACGATAATTCTGAAAATTACAAATTTTCCTAAAAAATAAGCTCATTTCACTTCCTTAGTCCGAAATCAATCCTGATTCGTGAGCTAAGGCCTACTAATCTTGTTAGTCCTCAAATGGGTTTTTTAGCTCAAGTAGCTCAAAATTTTTTGGTCCTCAGAACTGCACCGAGCAATTCTATTGAGCTCACCTTTGGCTCATCCACCTCTTCAATCTCATATTCTATAGAAAGAACAAAAAGTTTGTTTCATATTGAAAAATTCATGGCTTTTAGAGAAAACTATTGTAAGAAAGTGAGCTTTGATTTCTTACTTTTGTCCCAATTTCGCTTCCTTGGTTTGGATTAGCTGGATGGAATGACTTGTAGCTCTTTCCTTCCTTAACAAAAATGTTTGCTCCTCCATCTTTGACTTTTTAAGCTTGAAATTTTTTTAACTTTGGTGGACTACAAGTCTCTTGGATACATTGGAACTCCACGAACAATTCAACTTCAGTAATGGTGGTGTTCAGATCAGGAACATTCCACCTTTGTAACTAGAGCTTGGCCCAACTCTGTAGTTCCTCCGAGAAACACATACATGGCTTTAATTTTTGGCATATTTGGGATCTCCAATAAGGCTTTTGTGATCTCCTTCACATACTCATATGTATCCTCTTATGGAAAAACTTGTGAAGCTTCTCTCTTGCTTCTAGCTCGACAATCCTGGGATAGAATTGGGTTTTCAACAATCTCTTAAACTCAATCCATAAGTCTACTCTTAATGTGCCTCATTCTATTTGGGCATGCTTCATCCGCCACCACATGATAGCATTGTATTTGAAATAGAGTGGTGCTAGGGACAACTTAATGGCATCTTCCTCTATGCTTGTACCCTCAAAATATCTCTCTAGGGTGAATAGGAAGTTGTCTATTTTTCTCGCATTATATGTCCCTCTATAAGCTCGTGGCTTTCGCATTATGTTGCCCATACTTATCAAACTTGTCTTGGCTATCACCAGGAACGAACTCTAAATGAACAATCCTTGACTCCAATGAGGAAAGACGATTAATGGTCCTAACCCTCTTCTTGTTGGGCTCGGGGAGGGTCGACCTACCTACCAGTACGACTTATGTGTGACACTTAGACTATCTCTCGAAATAGGCAAAGTCAAGCTTCCTCAGAAGCAAAATTAGAATGCTAAACTTAAGAACTCTGAATGAAGAAAAATAAAGATAGAGAGAATTGGAGAAGGAATGCTTTGTATTGATTGAATACTAGATGATATATAAATAAGGGGGTAACAACCCTTTAAGTAGTTCAACCTCTCGAACAATTTATATTCAGTGTTTGTTATAACAATCAGACGATTTGCATTCAATGTTTTTTATAACATATTCTACTTTTAGAAATAATTATAATTTTTTATTAGTTTTAGATTTTGATTTTTACCAAGTCTTATCCTTCTAAACAACATATTGTTCAGTTTATCAAGAAGACATATCATTCAGTTTGTTTGGACAATATGGATGGCACATGGTTTAATATCATATGACATGTCTTTTATAATTCTCATAATTTTAGGATTGGATAACTACTTCAATTAATTGAGATTTCAGTGATGAGGGATGACATTCAACACTTACTAAACTATTGCAGCAGTAATGAAAACCCACACAAAACTAGGGAGGGGCCGTGGTGGTTACAGACTCACAGCGCTTTCCTCAGATTCTGAAACCAAGGAATTAGAAGACAATAACCATTCCTTCTATATTTTTATTGTATTTTACATTTGAATGTGAACAATCCCGTGTCCGAGAACTCTTCGAGTAATCGAGTTAGGAGAGAAAAGAAAATATCACGAGATATTGGAATAAATAAAACGGGTGGGTGGGAGCGTGTAAGGCAAACCACACTGTTGTTACCTTGCACCCCAACCCAAACTTCTCTCTCTCTCCCCTCTTCCTTTTCTTCCCTCAGATACGAAATTGGCCCCCTCCATTCTATTTTCCCTCCTTATTCGGCCTTCTCTTTCCCTCTGTTCTCACCGAACCACAGCGAGTAGGATCGCTCACATAACGGAACGCAGACGAATAATCCTCTAGGCCGCCCACCACCCAGAGTGAGAACGAAAATGGGCAAGTACATGAAGAAACCCAAAATCGCAGGCGACATAGCGGTAATGGAAGTTTCCCAGTCCACCACCTTGGGAGTCCGCACAAGAGCCAGAGCCCTGGCTTTGCAACGTAAACAACAACCCACCTGGCTCGCCTCCACAGAAACCGCCGCCGTTTTCTGTTCTAACCCAGACATCTCCTCCTCATGTTACCTCCAGCTCAGGAGCCGCCGCCTCCAGAAACCCCGGCCCCCGCCGCCCCATTCTCATGCGAGTGCAACCCGCGAAACCCAACTGCCCCAAGTCAAGTTGTGCGTCGGTGGCGGCGAGAGAGAGACGGAAAGTAGTGGGAAGAGAGGCGGTTTGATAAGTTGTGAGGTAGAGGATATGGGAGGCGTTGGTGTGGAGATTTCTTTCGGAGACAACTGTTTGGACTTTGAAACTAGGGAGAGGTATTGCTTTGTGTTTTATATCTAGTCTTTATTTTTCATTTTCGTTCCATGTTAGCCCCACTCGGTTTATTACAGGTTGGGCTCTCTTTTCTTTTTTCTTAAAGAAACTTTATTTGTTTGTTTTTTCTGGGGTGTCATCCTTTTATTCAGTGAAGATCTATTGGTTCTTCTCGGGCTGGCTCAGTTGATGTCTTCTTTGTAATTTACACTTTTTGTTTTTTCCAAAGGCATATTTAGTCTTCGTTTAGTTTTTGTTTCTCTGTTTCTGTAGATGTCGTGATCTCCTACCTGGTTAATTGTTTTCTTCAGCGCGCTTTCTGGTGATTCATTTTTTGTACTTCTTTTACTTCTTTCACCTTGAAAAAAAGAGCCCTTGTTTGTTTTTGTTTACTGTAATTCTAGATTATTTGGTTTCCTGGAAGAAGAATTCAAAAGAAATTGTTTTATTCTCTTTACCAGGAATGTTGATTTTGCTCTTGTTTTTTTTTTGCTTGTGGAGAGATTTTAAATGCTCTTGTCTCTGCAAAGGTAAATTTAACCTAATAGAACATGCAGATAGAGTAGCCTTGTTATTTAACTTAGTTGAAAGGAAGGGAACAATCAAAAGTTCCATCTTTCTTTTTCCTTTTTATTTACCCAATACGCTTTTACCGGTGATCTATTGTTCATATGCTGTCCCGGTTAAGAGTTACTATCAATTCTGGAATTGTGTTTTCCTCTGTTTTCCACCTGGGTTCTTTATAATTATTGGTAGTTCCTTTTTTCCGCTAAAAGAATGGAGTCCCTGCCTTAGTGGGTCTCTATTGTCCTGTTTTTTTTAAAGTGTTTTTACCATCTTCTTATGCATTAATACCTTTTCCACCGGGTAAAATATGTGCTGATGGTTATATCAATGTGGGAAGATTTTCATTTTATAGCAGTGTACCTAGCTGTGAGTTGATAAGGCTGCAAGTTGCATCTGTTCTGTTGGAAACTATTTTAATTACTGCCATTGATTGTCAACTTTTAATGGTACCATGAAAATCATATGGAGAATTTTTTTATCTCTATATCATTTCCAGCGTCATTCAACATCACCGGTTTATTCTCATCAAATCAGAATCGGGACTATGTGAATAAGTAGAAATATAGTTGTCCTCACCTTTTTAAAAACTACTAGACGGGGGATTCAGTTCAGTATGATTATCAAGTAGGGAGCTTTTAATTTAGATATCGCTTTTCCATCTCTGGTTTGGCTGTCCTGTTCTTCTTTTTCTTGATTTGCCAGATACCAGGCTTTTGAATTTCTGCAAGCGTATGATGATAACTGAAAAGGACTGTGAATTTTTAATTTTGCAATACTGGCAGCAATTGCCCTTCTGACTCATTCATGTCAGTGGGAAGGGATAATGATATATCCTATTCATGGGGCCTAACTACGTACGAATATATATATAATATCTTTGTGTGTGGGGGGGGGGGATTCTCTGTCAGAGAGTTATCGGCAGGCAGTAAAAAGGTGCAGTTTTCTCTCTTTCATGGCATTGATGCTGTCTTAAAGGCTTCTTGCCCCTGTAAATGAGTGGGTGCTTCTTTTGAATTATTTTTTTATTGTGCATTAAAAACATTGTCAGTTATTTTTATCATTATTGACTTTTCCCAGTTTGGTGAACTTGAACGGAACTCGTATGGAAGTCTTATTACAGACTTGGAAAAAAAACAGCTTTACCTTTTGCTATGACTTTGGCCTTTACTGCTTGCTTGCTTGCATATATATTATGGCATCCTGACTTTAATCATCTAGTAAAGCAGGACCACAAGGGAGACCACGCCATGTAGTTTGATTAAAGACTCGGAAGCCATTGACACCCCGGGATCCACCAGCCGGCACAATAGATGGAATGCAACAAAGCAAAGATCCGATAATGTTATGAATGCTGTATTGGGAAATATTCCAACAATGAACGAACTGGAGGAGTTCTTTGCCTGTGTGGAACAGCGGCAACAGAGACTGTTTCTGGAGAAGTAGGCTTTCTCTTTAACTTTATTTTAAACATTCTTGTATCGGTCATGCTTCATCCTCCATGCATATGAACTCTTTTTATCTATGTTGCAGATACAACTTTGATGCTGTTAATGATTTGCCCCTTCCTGGACGGTATGAATGGGTCCAAGTAATTCCTTGAGGAGGGAGCCTTTCTATCCCCTCCAACATATTCAGTTTCTTGCCAAGGAATTTGAAGGGAGGTGGGCAGCATCGGTGGGTGTGATAGCTTCCATGGACTTTCTTGTTCGTGTAAAAGAGAACTGTAACCATGGAGGCTTTGTTTTGCTTTGCTGTGCTATTATCGCATATGGAGCTAATGGACTGGGGGCTCTAACCGACCGTCGCAGCGAAGTCTTTCAATTACATGGAAATTTATGAGATTAGAGAAGAATAGGGAAAAGAATAGGGTTAGTTTAGCGTTTAGAGGTCTGATCACTGTATGTTGTCTACTTGTGAATACTCCGGTAAGAACTATGGAGTCTTGTGAAGTAAATGTCGTCTCATTTCTCATTTTTAAAGTAACAGTGACACTAGTCGTATTTCCAATGTTAAAACAACAAGGGCATGGTCCCCTTTTGTGCTTGGGCGTCTGAGTTATTTCCTGGTGGTGGGGTTGAAGCAATTTTGGATTATTCCATAGATTCTTGGTTGAGAGACTCTGATGCTTTGCGGTTTGCAGGGAACTTGTAAATGATTATTGCTTTCTTGCTCTTATTCTCCGCCTCCTCCCTGAAACTTAAATCACAAGGGCAAAGTGAGGGAGGAACCTAAATCCAGAATTCGAATCTCTTAGCAGTTTCCTATGCTTGTCTGTCACTGTAACTTGAAAAGGTGCCCACAACTTTTATAGCCTCGTGTATTCATGGTGATCTACTTGATGTTACAATTGTTACCTACATATTTCATAAATTTATGCATAAAAATCACATTATATGTTTCCAAAATGATTACCAAACACACTGTATCATGGATATTCTATCCAACCACGTTGATTGCAATGGCATGTGCATATTGCCCAAGTTCTTGAACCCCTCCTCTTTCACCACTACCGCATATACCCGTCTCCTCCTCCGTTTTTCTTTCTAAATTATTACTTAAGCTTACTTCCTACAACACCTAACACCACTTTAAGAGAGATTTCTATCCTTAGAAATCAGCTCAAAGTGAAGAATCAATAGATTTTTGGTGACTTGGGATATTTTTAGATTTTTTAAGATAGTATCTTTTTTCTTATTGTTTTGACTTGTTTGGGATTAGTCTTAACATGCCTTGATGTTTATTTTTACACAAAAGCATCTTTTGATCCATGTTTGTTAAATTGAAGAAGAGTAGTATGTTTGAAAATTTTTGGTTTTTATGGAATTTGATTTTGGAGATATGTTTTATTATTTGAGTTAGGGGTGAATAAAATATCCGAACTATGAAACCTTGATATTTGAGTCGATGGACCCAACCTATGTAAGGGGGTCAAAAGTTACCCAATTCCAGATTAGAAAAGAGTGAGAGAGGTATTGACTTGTATGTATTGTGTGCATGGATCATTTACAACAAAATATATCTTTTGAGTCATGTGGTTAGAAGCCCAACTGAGCATTGTAATTGTGATCCGTCACACACATATACACATTCGGGCCCACAGGGCTGGAGGTCCAAGGACCGGATCATGATATGTGGTAGTAGAGCCGATATCGTTTTTCGTGAGGACATGAGGTTTATAAGGAGGAGAGATTGTGAGACCCAACCTGTGAAATTACTCAATTCCATATCGGAAAGGAGTGAGGGAGTCTTGGATTTTATATATGCTGTGTGAATAGATCATTTGTAACAAGATGCATCTTTTAGACTATATGGTTGGAAGCCCAACTGAACATTGCAGTTGTGATCCATCAAGCGCACATATATGTCCAGACCGGACCCACTGTGTCACGCCCCGAAACTCACAAGACATGACGCACCCAGCCATGCTCACCTTCACACACCTCCAAGGAGATGTGATTGGGTTCACACGAAGCTTAGCACATTAACTCTTTTAATTTAAAACTCGCACACACATAAATATTAGTTTAAATGAGCACGCAGAGTAAAAATAAAAATGATGTATTAAACATTATAGGAAACTTTAACAACAACAGAAGTCTTTATTTAAAACCACGCAGCGAATATTCATATGAAGTATACGATGCACTCATACAAATAAATATGTCATGAGTTTCAAAGGTGACTAGGCCTAAATAAGTTCACCAAAGTAAAAATACATGATATGCTTAAGGAAATGATATGTGTGCTCCTGTGTGTGCTACCTCACGTACAGTGCCACTAGCAGCTAAGCGACCAACCAGACAAGATCGCTAACCTCGAGCTAAACCTCAACTCGATCTAACCTGAAAATCACAGTGGTGAGAGGAGTGAGATTCGCTAGGAATCTCAGTGAGAGACCGAACGTCATATCAAAATCCGGAAATGGATAGTAGCAATATCATAAAACATCAGATGAAGAAATATTATTTATGCACAAACTCATTTTGTCCATTCTATCATGAATCTCTATACCATGCCAACATGCTTAATTATATATCTCGATAATTAAAATATTGTGTGATATGATATTATGTAACGAAAACATGCATATTCAAACATGCACAATAAGATTCAAATCTCAGTAAGGCGTAAGGAAAACTGCCTAATATCTTTTCATCAAGATGAACAATGGTCTGTTTCACCCACTTGTCATCTGAAACTAAATAGAAGGACAGATGAAACTATCCGACCATAAATCATCACTAGCATTTAACCATATGAATAAGCAAGTGAATCACCGTATCTGTGAGACCTGTGGTGACATGGCAAATTTTTGCCACGTCACCCACATATTAAAGCCTGCTTCCTGGCTATTTTCTTTCCCCCTCCCCCAAATTTTCTTCCAATTTTTCTCTCGTTCAATTACCTTCGGTATCGAAATCCAACCGTCTGATCGTCAAACCGTTTGCACCATTGTGTTCCTCTCGTCGTCACGATCAATCTGCCGCTGGTTTCACCTTCATCGGACCACGGACGCGCCCGGATTGGAGCTTGGAAGTTTCGAAATTCTCACCGGAAAATCGTCGATTCCGGCCAATCTGCGGTGAGTTTTAAAGTTTGGTTTTCGGATTCATAATCCTGATGTTTGTAGCTTCGTGTTGATGTAAAAATTTTCGATTTTGGATGAAGTTGAAGTTTTCCGGCCACCGGCGGCCCGTTGACCCGACCCGACCCATTTACCCGACCCGATCCGTCGACTCGTTGACCCAACCCGTCGACCCGTTGACCGACCGTTGACCGTTGACTTTGACCAAAAAGTGAAAACCTCCCCGTTAGGTAATTTCGACGTTCTAATCGCAATGACGCGATCCGTTTTTCCATTTGATGTGTCGTTATTGAGTTATAGTCATTTGAAAGTTAATATTCGTATGTTGAGTCTAACCGTAATGTTGTGTTCTTAGGAAGAGCGAGTGTTGAGGACAAAGGCAAGAGTATCGTTTCCTCTTCTTCAGCCCGTAAGGTAGGGTCCTTACCGTATGTGGTTCATCATTAGTATTTCTTTGTTGTAAAATTCGTTTTACCTTGGTTTTGATTGATTCGTTGTATAGTCCATCGGAGCCCATCCGATTGGTCCATTGTCCAAATTTCATTGTTCCCTTCTGTAGGTAGCTATAAAGTATCATAATGTATGGTCTTTACCGTATGTGTTCAATCATAAGTATTTCTTGATTTTTAAATCCGTACCTTGGTTTTAAATTGAATCGTTGTATAATCCATCGGAGTCCATCCGATGGATCCATGTCCAAGTTACTTTGTTCTTTTCCGTATGTTCTTGTAAGGTAGGGTCTTTATCGTATGTGCTCCATCAAAAATGCTTCTTGATTTTAAGTTCGTACCGTGGTTTTAAATTAAATCGTTGTGTAATCCATCGGAGACCATCCGATGGATCTATTGTCCAAGTTACGTTGACCTTTTCCGTATGTTCTTGTAAAGTATCATAATGTATCTCCAAAATTTCATGTGATCAATTAAATTCCATTTGATTGATTTGTTGTGTAAATTGGGCTGATTCCGTATCATTGCTCGTAAAGTAAGAAAAATATTATAATCAAAGATTTCTGTGTACTGTTGAGTTTTAATTATAAAGTATGGTATTTCAGTGTTATTGAAAGTTAAACCAGTTTTCTTTGTATGTAAGTTAAAGTATATAAGTTTTTATGTTACTTACGTACGTTTGGCCAAATGTGGTGAGTGCTCGGTCTCTAAGAGTAAGCGGAGAGACACTCATCTGTTAGGAGGTGTATGGTTGGAGTATGGTTACTGTATGTTCCCTGCTTCACAGGATGATCTGAGAGGACTAGTTGATATTTTACGTATACAGTTTTGTTAATCAATCTAGTCTCGGACAACACTGGTAGAAGGGGCTATGTATGTAAATATTGTTTTTAAAAATATGTATGTAAAACCTACCAGTGGGCTTCCGGTTTCCCTTTAGCGGGGGTTACTCGGGAAGTGATTTCCAGTCCGCCCATGTTTTTACTATTGACCCTGCTGAGTTCTTTGTTGAAAGCGAAACTACATTTTTGAGGCCAGTAAGTAAACGTTTTGTAAAGTAAACAAAAAGTACATGTTGGGTCCAGTAAGTAATGTTTTGTAAAGTAAACAGTAAAGTTTAAGTTTTGAGAAATTACAAGTTCAGTAATGTTCTAATAAGTTCCTTGTTGTATTGTACCTCTCCTTTGATAAGTTCCTTGTTGTCCCTCTTCTTTGATAAGTTCACTTTGTTGTCCCCTACTGAGATTCTCGAAAATCTCACCCCCTTCGTGTTTGTTTTTCCCTCCCAGGACTAGATCGTGGTCAGTAGCTGTTTTCAGTGTGAGCGTCGGGACTACTCGCTGGGACTATTGCATCTGCACATGTTAATATGATTTGGTTTTATTGGCACATTATTATGTATTTGTTGATTTGACATGTGGTTTCATTTTTAGATACTTGGGGCTTGTGTGTTATGGTTTCACTGGTTTGTATTGTGTTGTTATAAAAAGACTTACGCTGTTTTCAATGTTCTCCGTTATTTTATTGTGCCAATATACGTTTGGAAAGTCAAAATAGCCTTGTGGAGTTCGGATTGGTCCACGTGTCGGGCTTCTACGGGCTTCACGGCGGTAAGGGCCTGATGTCCGGGTTTGGGTCCTTACAGTATCCCTCCAAGTCTAATCGTGCCTTCGGATAACTCACCGGTATGCCTACCATGCCTTTGCTACACGATTGACTAAGCCCTGGCCAGTGCTAACTTATCTCATACTTCAAAAACTCATAAAACAAAGGAGTCCTTACCACTCCTTATATCATATATCATTGTATTAAAGATAGAATACTTATAGGTCTCAAGGACCATATCTCATATCAGTGGAATGCTCAATGCATGAAACAATACGTATGCAGCCTATAATAATTTTATAGACAAGTATTTCCTACCCCGGATTATCCTACACTCGGATAAAGATTTTTGATTCAAACTTACGAATCTAAGGGATTAAAATTTCTAAGTCTTTTAAATCCATCTTATATTTCAATCTTAAGATATCGAAAAATTATTCTAAGGATTCAGGATGAGTAGAAAGTGATCAGAAAGGTTTCTAGTTATAGTTGTTGTTTTGAAACAATAACAAAGGCTAAAACATTGAAAATTCTGCATAAAAATTTCTGCAAAGAGTTTTCAACCACCCATATTTTGGATACTGAAAACCTATCTTCCACGACTTCAAATTCAACAAAATTTTTCATGTGCAGAGACTTACATAGCTTCTCTCGAATGCAAAAAGAATCAACTCAAAATAATAAATAGGTAAAAAGTTACGGGGTGTTAAAGTTGGCCACAAAATAAGAAAAGTGCAGATATTTCTGCAAAATCTGTTTCTTTCACCCAACTTTGGGATAACCAAAAACTATGTTATACAATTCTAAATTTTACCAAATTTCGTACACTAATAGGCTAGTGCACAGACTCTACAATGGAACAAGAATAACTCCAAAAGAATTATTCCACACAGAATTATGAAGTGCCAAAGTTCATCAAAAATCATATTTATTAAGAAACTTTCCAGAATTGATTCCTCAATTCAAACTTCAAATCAACCCATTTTAATCTATAAATTCTGCATACTCAACTCAAGTACTACTTAGTATGCAACACATGCATTCCAACAACGTCAACGGTAATGTCATTTGCATTTAAAATCAGACTTAAAACCAAATTTCACATTTCATATCACACATCATTTCAAAGCATGGTATGAATTCTAATGCATTCAAATATATTTCAAATGAATTGCTACTATCAAAACTTTAAATTCATTTCCAGTTTTAATTATCAAAACACAATGTTTTACCATCAAATAATATGAAATTAAGTCTGCTCACCTCTCGATGCGTGTGAAGAACTCGGCTCCTTGCCTCGGTTCTCGACACGTTCGGAAATACCTAAACCACACCAAATATCGGATTAAACTCAATCTGATTAACTAAAACAAAACAAATTAGAATATCCTATGGGTTCCAACTTCTGCCCAACAATTCCAGAACCTAAACCAAGGCTCTAGACACAACCAGAAACATCTCATTTCCCCATAAACAACCCTCACAAACTAACTCAATGCTCGGACAATCAACCCAATATTATCATACCTGAAAATTCAACTAGAACACCATTCTTGTGTTCACAATAAAACTAAGGAATCCAGTGACATCAACAAGTCATAATAAAGCTATCTCAACCAACAGAATATCGCAATTTACGAAGAAAAAATAAAATTCCAATCCAAACTACTCTGAAATTTTACCATCACAGAATCTCACGAAATTAACAGGATAGCTATTCCTAGCCATCAGTAACATACCCCCAGAATATCAAGGCAAGTAACTGAACCAAGAGAGAAAAAATTGGAATTTACCCAAATCTGGACGAGCTGAAAATGGCTCACTGGCACCGGAATAAGATGATTCAGAAAACGATTCTGGTACCAAAAGAAAGCTCTTGCCGATACAAAACCGTAGCAACAAGAATCACTCAATTCTGACTTACGATTTGAGAGTTATGGTGATTTTAATTTTGTAGGACAAAACAGTATTCTATTTGAGAGAAAATCGTGAGAGAAAAACGATTTTCAGAAAAATAGACTGAAATTTGCGGGTTTTTGGGCTTTTATAGTGTTTTCGGATTTTGGACCAAAATCGAAGATTATTTTTCCACGATCTCAAATGTGGAAACGGAATATCAAAAATCAATATAGAATAGTCGTACGAGTTCGGGGAAGTAAATTGGGCCTGAAATTGGTAAATGGGCTTGTAGGCCCAAATGACCCAAATCAACAAATGGGTACGAAAGCCCAACATGCAACTTGACACGCTAATATTTCCTAAAATGATCAGATTTCTTATTTCCTAGAAATAATATTTAAACAACGACTCGATCATTGTTAAATATACTAGGGCGAAAATGCTATGAATATGGTAATCCTCAAATATTACCTTGATTATGATTCCTCAGTTGTTGATCGATTCTTATTGTACTTGGGAGATAGAGCTTCTATTCTTTACACATTACTCCTGCATTCATATGCCAAAATCTGATAGGAGCCTGTCAGGTGATCGGATGATAATATGCATAGTAGATCACATGCAATCATTTAAGCATAACATAGGCACAGTGGCATACAACAACACTTGCATACTTATCATGGCAATTCAGCATGATCACAGTCATAACGTAACGCAGCACACAATAGTTTAGGCAATCAAGACCGTGGTTGGGCTGGCAATGTCTCTCAGTTCTTTTGACGCCATGAATAGGACTAGGATCCGTTAGTGGTACTTCTATATGTAGCTCCTGACTTCTCTTGTTATCTCGTATGCTAAACTCGATCTGTCCTGATGGGACATGCACTTCTCTTGGCCCAGTTTCACTAATGATGTCGGAGAGTTAGGTGATGGTAGCTCCACCTACTTGATTTCCACGTCAGAATATCCTGTTTATTTTTATTATTTTTATTAAATTATACACCCCGTCCCTCCTTATGCCTCCATTGACAAATCCGTACTGTACTACCATATTTTGAGAGCTTTCGGGAGCCGCATAGGTCATCCCTATGCTATTGTGATGCTTGATTTTGTCTCATGCTTTCCAATGCACCCAACATAATATATGCACTTTAACAATCATAACATACATGACACATTCGAATATTTTATGGTATAGCTCAACAATTTAATCATGAGGCAACACAAACATTATTTATGCATTTCATAGCACAGGCAATAGCTCAATTTTATTAATTCATTATCTTGCTATTTAATCATATTCATGCTCATTCATTTACGCCAGAAATGTATATATTAAAAAGAGTCCATCCACTCATGGTTTTCCGATGTTCGAAGTGCCCACACTTGATCCTCGATAACTGGACCGATTGCTCGAGTCCCATCACCTGTAGGTATCTACCTACACATACAATCATAATCGAATCCTTAATATCGCATACTCAATACATAAATACGCATAAGATTATGCACCTATAACCTTAATACAACGTGTTTCTACCCAAAAATCAATATGAAACCGATCCTGACATTTTCCTATTTAGCCTTAATTTTTAGGAACTTGATCTAATTATTTGACTCATCAAATCATATCAGATTTACATAATCTTGATACCATTAAATTTCTTATTTTTTTAGTATTTATCATAATTTTTCAGAATTTTTTCTCATTTTTCCTCATTTTTCTTATATTTTCCCCTAATTTTCTACCCTTTTTGGCCATTTTTCTAATTTTCTGTCATTTTATGTTATTCTAGCCAATCCAGAGACATCATGTGGCAGCCCCAGGCGCTGCCACACCTATACCCGAACCTTACTCTGACCCAACATGTGTCACGCGCAAGGCGTGCCACGTATTGCCTGAACCTCAGGTTCGTGCTAAACCTGTTTTCATTAGCAGACGACACATCAGCTGCCCATGCAGGTGACACATCATCTTCTCACCCCACAGACAACATGTCAAACGAAGACGACCTTAGACGATAGGTAGTCCGAGGTCGTCTTCAACCTTCAGACTTGCTACAGTTGACCCTTCAATACAACAAACCCTAAATCAAAATCCTCTTATTCCCTTAATAATCCTCATATTAATATATACTAGAATAATCTACACTATAGAGAACTTAAGGAAGCATAAATCATCAAAACACATGACCATACATGGCTAGAACAAGCCAAAACGTGCCTAGATTCCTGGCGAAAGAACTTACCCAATATCTAGCCCAATACAACGTATAAATGGATGATTTTGGTGAAGGTAGACTCGCGATGGCAAAACAAAGCTCAGGAGTGTTGTTTCGTGGCTTGGAATGCTGTTTTGTGGCTTGGAACACACTGGAATGAACAAAAGAAGAAATTGGAATTTATCCCGTAAGGTCACCGGAGAAGGGAACAAATCGGGAAATTCTGAGGCAGCAACCAGTAGAATTAAATGATGAAGGTTCAAGCTAAAACGACATCGTTTTAGAAAAATAACACTCCTTGTGAATAGTCCTATCCATTAGTACTATAAAATTAATCTTCCTATAAATATATAATTTACTAAAAATTGAATACCTCAATCTTATATCTTCGAAAAATGAAAAAAATTCCAATTAAGTTTCCAAAAATTCTCAGAAAATTCCCTAGTACTTTTAAACCCTTATTGGACCTATCCAAGATCCTATGACACCAAAATAATTAATACATTTCATCTTTCTATTTTCCAATTACCAATTGTATGAGTATCGATATTTCAGAATATATAAAATAATTTCTCAAAATGCAATTTAACATTAAATCATCAAAAATCAACCTACTATTCTTCATTGATCCAAAAATTCAGGCTAAAGCCCATCAATGTTAACAATTCTCAATTAGGCTTTCCAGCGCAAGTAGCTCAGATGTTCCAGATTCTCTCACATAGTCTAATAAACAACGGAGTGACAAGTCATTTACAGGATAAAAGAAGATGATCGGACTGAGCCGGAGGTTCGGATGAGTCACGGCGAGCTCAGAGGGAGCCACATGTCAGAATCCCAAAGGTTCAGGTGTAATGTTGGCACACGCTTGTGCTGCCACGTGTTGAACTATGAAAGGATCAGATAAATAATTATATAAATGAATAGAAAAGCCCAAAATTGATGAAAATTAAGGGAAAAAATAAAAAGAAGGAAAAATATGGAAAAATACTAGAAAGTATAAGGAATCTGATTGGTATAAGATTTTTAGAGATTAAAGATTGTTTGATGAGGCAAATAAATCATAGAACTTGATAGAAAATACCGAAAAATAAGAAAGATTGGAAATGATTCAGAATCGATATTTAGACTATGTTAGTTGGGTAAGGGATCGAAAGTGTATATTTAATGATTATGACCTTGATTTGAGTTTTATAAAAGATAGATTTTCTGAATGGAACGTGCAGAACCAAGCCAAGAAAGAGTATCTTCTCCAAAATAAGATCTTAAAGAGAAACTAGAACCACGAACTATGAGTGGTTGGATGTATGTGCATGACATTTCATATGATTATATCTGAAAGATACATACTTAAGCATGTGGTATTACTAGTCTTGATTGCTATTATTGCCTGCTTAGATTAGGTTGACTGGTATAAGTCTATCTATGTATGTGTGTTGCCTTGTACAATGAATGTTCCGATTAATGATATAACAGCAGCATGTGTCTGGATAGGGTAACCTATGCAATCATTGAGAGCTCTCCGGGTCTGATAGTTTGGCATGAAGATGTCAGACCACAAGGAATAAGGTCAAACAGAATTTATTATTTTATTATAAACTTAATAACCAATCTTGCAGGTTTGGGGAATTTTTTAGGTGGAGCTATTATCACCTATTATCTAGGCATTGCCAGTGGAATTGGACTGTAGAAGTGTGTTTGAAAGATCATACAAGCATCTAAATATAAAGAAAGATAAAAATGAATTTACCTAGGATACCATTGACGAATCCTAGTCTTATCCAGGGCCCGGAAAGACTGGGAGTTTATGCCAGTCCAAACATGTCCTGTATGCTCACCTAAGAAGGATCTTTATAATTGAATAATCATAATTGCATGTGCTTGTTTTATTTACTGATTTATGTGCATTCTAGTTACCTAGATTTGGTGTGACTTAATGAATAGGTTCAAGCTATGCTTGTATGTGCTGGAAGTATTTTTGTTTTCCCAACCACTCACCTAGTAGGTTTCTGCAAGATCGCTAGATCTGGTTGTTGCAGGATCTGTTTAGGAAGGTTTTGGTCGTCAGTTTGTTCCCTAGCTGATTCACAATCAGTTATATAAGATATCTATATCTATGGTTGTTTGTGTGTGACGCACGTGTTTATTTGGTTTCTTTTGGTTTCTTGTATCTTCTGCAAATGTGAATATTTAGTGTTTGGGTATCAATAAATTTTGTAATGAGATAATAGGAATATAAAATATCAATATGTGTAATCCTAGGGTAAGTGCCACTCGAACGACACTATTGTATCTTATGTCTTCTGCTGTACTTTTATTGAATTATTTTTCCACTACATGTTATTGTTTCTAGCCTTGGAGACTTACTATATGCACTGCTAGATATTAAACAGTGTATATAATGGGCCTATGACAAATTATCACGTAAAATTTTAGAGGTTTGGAGCGTGAGAATTCTCTTAGTAGCCAAGCATTATTTGTTAAAACTGAGTTCTTTATAATTCATTAAAGTTGTGCCACCACTTTGATTATTATCCATATGGACGGTAATCTTAGTACTAGTAGATTGCTGCATGATTCATTATTGTCAAATTCTGATTCTTTTTCTTGTGACACCCCGATTTCTTTTCTTTTGGAATTTTTTGAAGAATGGAGTTAAATATAGTCTTAGTGTGGTTGAGGTTGGTGACTCCCTTAACTATAGTAAATAACCGAGTTTGTAAATCTGGTGAAATTTAAAAGAGAAATTGTAAAATATAAAGATAAGGAAAGTACTAGGGTTATGTATTAGCATTATTTGTTGATATTCTTGGTAGAAGAGAAACATGTGCTTAGTATATTAATCGAATCTTAGATGGGACTTTCTGAGCAAGCCACAAATGATTATATGTGCTGTTTGATGTTGTGCAGGATTATGGCATATTTTAGACCTGGAGATTTTCATTATGGAGGTAAAGATCCACCCCATTGGCGACATCAATTTCCACTATCTAAATTTCCTCCTCCTAAAGAACCCCCTCACCCTAACCTAGGAAGGAGGGTGCCTATGTTTCGAGTTGTAACCGATGTATTTGCAAAAGATGCTATGGTAGAGGGGAGATGAGCAGTTTATTATGATATGGTGAGTACTTTAGGGTTGTTCGAAGCCCCATCTCCCCCGCCATTACCTTAGGCATATCTTGTACTAGAAAATGAAAGGAGATAGAATATAAAGGAGGGACACCCACCCCGTAGGTGACAGTGAAACGGACGTGGTCGTAGGGGACAACCAATGGGAGATAGGTGTTGCTTCCGGTGTCAAGGTTATGAGTATATCACCTGAAATTATCAAGTAATATTGGGAGTGGCTGACGAGAAGGAACCTACACCTCCACCTTCTCTAACACCCTTAGAGCCCTTTCACATTCCGGATCTTGACTATATATGGACCCGGATCGTACTCCATATTTGACTTTGACTGACATCTAATCTAGCTCCAGCTAGTCCTTATCTTCCCTTCCAGCCAGGCTATATTATTTGGATGACTCAAGGTACAATGTGGTGGGATTGGAATAGAGTTCATTACCAGAAGAGGTGTGAACCTCTATCTGATTATTTTATGCCTTCTAATTACTTGCTTCCATTACTATTAATATATGTGCTATGACAAGATGTTAAGTTTGTTATGGAACATTGGTTATGATTTCTTGGAGTAAGGAGTTAAAAAAATACTGATAGAATAATTGAATGACATAGAAGGACATATTTAGAGTATGATATACTGCTGAGAACCAAATGAAGTTATCAAAATAGTAATACTTAGTGGAAAAGATTAGAAAAAGGATGGGATGGAATGGGTTAGTAGTTTGCAAATGAGTAGTGTTGTGAAATAAGGAACCACTATGTATGATGACATATTAGTTCTAAAAAGAGAAGCCAGGATAGTATAGTGATAAGTTTTAAAAAGAAGAGAATGGGGCGTAGGTATGATTCTATGTGTTATAGAGAGCTTAATCGTAAGGCATTGCTTTAGACAAGTTTCAGGGAAGAAACTTCTTATAAGGTGGGTAGAATATGAATCCTTGATATTTAAGTCAATGGACCGAGTTTCAAGTGTTGGGCCTGAAAGGTGAATATTGGCTTATTAGATATTAAGAAAAGGATTCAATAGGAATAAAGTCTTCTTGTTTGGTCATTTAGACTTATAGGACTCAGCTATTATTTATTGGCCCAGAAAAGATATGTTTTTGCGAATACCTAACAGGGGATAGTTTTGTAATTTCATCTTCGGTTACATTAAATTTTACTAAATACCTCATGATATTGATAACGTTAAAAAATATCTTCCGAATCTTGAGTTTGAAGCTTAAGAATCTGAATTGAAATCTGGACTTTCTATTTTCTAAGATTTCATATTAATGTTTAAATTATAGGTATAAATTTAAGGGATTATGAAAATAAGCTTTATGATGATGCCTTTGAGAAAAATTTATGTGATTGAGGACTAAAATTAAGTATAAAGACGGGATAAGAAGATAATTTGATATTAAATAATTTTTTAAGGTTATTATAAGGTATTTTATTAATTATAAATTTTATAATAATGAGAAAATTAATTTAATCCTTTTGAAGTGTTCTACTATTTTTGAAAAATTTATCAGAATTTTTTGGATATTTTTCAAGATAGTATGTTATATATTAGGAATTGTATCAAATTTCTCGAGATTTTGAATATATAAATATTATATAATTACTATTTATTATTAAATTAAATAAAATATATAGAAAAGAAAAGCTGGTCAGAATGCAGAAGGTTTTGTCATTTTGGCTGTGTTGTTAAGGAGGGGAAAACCCTAGATCTACATTAAACGACGTCATTTCTTTCTTGAACGAGGAAGAAGACGACCTCATATGACAGGTCGTCCAATAGTAGGTATGGGTGACGGGTCATTTAAAGAAAATTTTGAATGGCATGTCATCGAAGGGTAAATTGAATGGCAGGTCGTCTATAAATGGAATGAATGACATATAGTCTAATAAACAATGGAATAACAAGTCACTTACTGGATAGGAGAAGAGGCTCGGACCAAGTCGAAGGTTCAGATGAGTCATGGTGAGCTACTTGTCAGCATCCCAGAGGTTCAGATATAATAGTAGCGTGCACTCATGCTGCCACGTGTTGAATTGTGAATGAACTAGATAAATAATTAGAAGAAATGAACAGAAAAGCACAAAATTGATGAAAATTAAGGTAAAAATAGAAGAAAAAGAAGGAAAAATATGGAAAAAATACTAGAAAATATAAGGAATCTGATGGTATAGGATTTGAAGAGATTAAAGATTGTTTACTGGGTTAAATAAATAATAGAAGTTGATAGAAAATGTGGGGAAAATAAGAAATTTTAGAAATTGTTCAGAATTGATATTTAGACAATGTTGAGTTGGGTAAGGGATCGAAAGTATATATTTAATGATTATGACCTGGATTTGAGATTTATAAAAGATGAATTTTCCAAATGGCAGGTGCAGAACCAAGCCAAGAAAGAGTATCTTCTTTAGAGTTAGATACTGAAAAGGAATTGGAACTGTAAACTGTAAATGGTTGGATGTTTGTGCATGACATTTCAAATGATTATATCTGAAATTAAGCAAGATAATTGAATAATCGAGAATGCATGAACATACATACTTAAGTATGCAATATTTCTAGTCTTGATTGCCGTTATTGCCTAGTAAGATTGGGTCGATTAGTATAAGTCTATCAGTGTATGTGTGTTGTCTTGTAGAATGAATGTTCCGATTAATAATATGACAACAGCATGTGTGTGTATAGGGTAACCTATGTAATCTTTGAGAGCTCTCCGGATCTGGTAATGTAGCGTGAAGACACTAAATCACAACAAGGTCGGACAAGGTTTGTTATTTTATTGTAAACTTAATAACCACTCTTGTAGGTTTAGGGAATTATTTAGGTGGAGCTACCATTACCTAACATCTTAGCATTGTTAAGAGAATTGGGCTGTAGAAGTGTGTTTGATAGATCATACAAACGTCTAAATATAAAGAAAGATAAAAAATAATTCATCTAGGTTATCTAGGGCCTGAAAAGACTACGAGTTTATGCCAGCTCAGACATGTTCTGCGTGCTCACTTAAGAAGGATCTTCATGATTGTTTAATTATAATTTCATGTGCTTGTTTTATTTACTGAGATATGTGCATTCTAGTTCCTTAGATTTGGTGTAACTTAATTAATAGGTTCAAGCTCTGCTTGTACATGCTGGAAGTATTTGTGTTTTCTTGACTACTCACCTAGTAGGTTTCTACTAGATCACTAGATCTGGTCATTGCAGAAGTTGTTTAGGAAAGCTTTGGTCATCAGTTTGTTCTGCAGCTGATTTACGGTTTGTTATATAAGATATCTATATCTGTGGTTGTTGGTGTGTGATGTACGTGTTTATCCGGTTTCTTGTATCTTTTGTCAATGTGCATATTTTGTGTTTGGGTATTGGTAAGGTTTGTAACGAGATAACAGGAATGTAAAATATCAATATGTGTAATCCTAGGGTATGTGTCACCCGAATGACAATATTGTATCCTATGTCTTCCGCTGTACTTATATTGAATTTTTTTTTCCTCTACATATTATTGCTTATAGCCTTTTAAACTTACTATATGTACTGTTAGATATTAAGCAGTGTATATAGTGGGCCTACAACAGATTGTCGTGCAAATTTTAGAGGTTTGGGGTATGACTTGAACCGACTTTTTCTAACTGAAATCGAATGTTTTCTTTCAATTTAAGAATAACTTGAAGTAATGTATATTCGATTTGTCAACTGACAAATAATTTCTATTTTTTAAATTTATAAGGTTTCCACCTTCAGCATTATAAATACGACCAAAAAATTCAAAATTTTTAAAATATCTATACCCAAAACCAAAAATCAATGTTTTGACCTTCAATTAAGGATGGATGAATCTTAACTCTCAAACACACCCCTCGACTAACCAACCAATAACTTAATCGGTATTAATCAGTTTATTAATTTATAATCTGGTTAACAATATCACGTCCTCTACCGTACTACAAGGGTAATCAACTCAACACAAGACTCCTCTGTGCTACCCTCAGAACCAAATAAGGTTAAATCAAAAAATAATTAATACTTCACCAGAAAAATAAATTTTGTAGAGTATAAAAATTGAAAGAGTGCAAATATAAAACTTAACATTAAAAATTCCCCCCAAAAAATACATTCTCCTCATATATATTTCATAAAACAAGTAGAATAAATATAACCACTATGAGGATATACTATCTCAGTATCAAAATTCTTAAACTTTATCTTAAACTCATGAAATCAGTATGTCTCAAGACCTCCTCAAACTCCATTTAATTTCCATAAAACATCAGACCTCTCCTATCAAAAAATATTAATTTCATATTTCTAAATCATATAAACTTGAAAAGATATCCCAACACTATCACATCCCAGCTCAACATGTCCGGACGTGGTTATGTGCACATAGATTACATGTGCAATGTTGTGTTGAGCTTTTGTCCTTATGGCTCAAAAGATATCTTGATGTACATGATTTAAAATACTCACATTTATAAGCCCAAGATCTCTCCACTCTTTTCTGATATGGGATTAGGTTCTTACAATCTCTCCTTTAAAACCTCGTATACTTACATGGGGAGCCCAAATCTCAAGTCTCAATTGGTCCCTCAGTTAAAGACCAGTTTACAAGAATGATCATCCTTCCAAATCAAAACTTGATTTAAAACCAACTAAAAACATAAATAAAGAAACCAAATTAAATCAATCCACTTTATTCAATCGAATGATTCCACAATAATCTTCCTTTGGGTCTTATCACACACCGATGATTCTATGACTGTTTCTGTGAGGTTTTGTAATTTATCATGTTGTGCCTTAAGCCCAATAACCTGAGAAATCATAGATTGGTGAGTCCATAATCCATGGGCCAAGGATATAAGAGACTATAGATACTATTGAAACAGATAAGTATGAAATTAATAGTTGTTAAGTTATGATGTAAGTGTATGGTTCGAAAGGAGCCAACTTAGGTATCATGTTTATACTCCCTCTTGTCGAGTCATTTGGACTTGCAGGTGTATTTCTTGGTTCTTGACACCTCCGAAAGAGCTTTAGATGGTGTATTTCTTGGAACTCATTATTTGGGAATAATTTTGTTTTTTCACACCCTGATACCTGTCAATCTTGAAATCCAAGTTATTTGATAACTAAGGCCCTTGAGTCTACCTTTTGAGACTCATAAGAAAATAATATGCATTATAAGAAATGAAATTGAAATGTTAAATTATTCAATAAGAATAATTACATGATAATTTGAGAATTTTATACATAGGATTATATATACAGGTGATTTAAAAATAAAAAGGGTGAGGTACAAAAATAAATTCACAGGTTTAGACCATGGATAGGTCCTTATATTTAATATTAGTATTTAGAACTTTTTAGGAAATTTTTGGAAGAGTAATTCCAATTAATAGTATTTTACCTAATGAATATAGTATAGTGTTGTAATTTTTAGTAAATTATATAAATTTAAAAAATATAATTTTTTAAATAATTAGATTTTACTATTCATAAGGAGTCTAAGATATTTTTTGGGGGTATTTTTCTGATTAACATACTATTTTCTACGAATTTTAAAAAATTAATTAATTAAAAAGAAAAAATATTTATATGTTATTGTTATTATAAGAAAAAAAATAAAAAAGAAAATGTCAACACATGGGTTATCGTGTCATTTTGCCCAAATTGGTCGAAAAAGCAAGATGTCTTGCCATTTTGACAGGTTCGGCCTTAGGTAAAGCATGTGTTGTTCATCCTAGAACGACATCATTTCACCGACACCATTTCACAATTAGGAAAGTCACCAATTTTTCCTTCTCCGGAGACCCACTGACTGAGGAATCCTTATCCCGTTTACAGTCGAGAATTATGCATTTTCACCCCAAAAAAATTAAAATTCTCCCCTTCAGAACATGCACCCTTCTTTCATGAGTGTAGATATGTGTCTTTTACTCGATTTCTGACCGTTATAGGTGAGCATCTTCTTCTCTTTCTCATCTTAAAAGATGAGATTTCTTTCCTTGCAATCGTGAGGTTTGATTGAGTGAATTAGCATGAAATTGGTAGGGTTTGTTGGGCATGACTTAAGAAAGCTTTTAGGGTAGGTTTTATGAACTGTTAAGAAGTGTTTTGCAGGATGTAGAAATTAGGGTTTTCTGGAAAGGGGAAATTGCAGGTTTGGCGAGGGGAAGAAGATGAATACGGACGACACGTTGTCAGTAGGCCATCCGAAAGACATGTCGTATGGGGGGCAGGATGGATGGCATATCGTCCGAGTATGACATGAGTGACATATCATTTGGTCTGATCTGGTAAGTTAGTCCAATGCTGGTGTTTTGGTTGGTGCCGAGACAAATCTGGTAACAACATAGCCGTGTCACGGAGTGACGCATGTCTCGTTGACTTTGACAAAAATTGGAAAATAATAGAAAATGAATAAAATTCAGGAAAAATAGAAATAAATTGATAAAAAATATGAAAAAATTCTAGAAAATAGAGACAATTATAGGGAGTCCGATGATGTAGATATTTAATGATTTTGATGAGTTTTGATAAGTATAAAAATTAGTAGAAGTTTCTGAAAAATAAGAAAAATACGAAAATTACCAAGATTGGATCCGAGGGTAATCATTGAGTTCTTAGGATAGGTTTAAGGGCCTAGAAGTGTCTATTATGAGATTATTAAGATGTGTATGATGATATTAAGTATCGGATTGCAATTATATTTGTAGGTCACACTAAGAGGAACATGAATCTGAATTGGATCCAGAAAGAAAATTGCGACTACAAAGCTGTGAGTGGATGATTTAAATCTAATTCCCATAATTATAAATGAATTTAAATTGTATTTACGTGATACGTGATATCCGTGAATTTCTTGCACCAAAAATGTAAGATCTATAGGAAATTCCTTAAATCATGGCAAGTCTTGTTTCCATGTATTTAATTGAATCAAAACATGCTTCTATGATTATTTCCTGAGCCGTAAGTGAGTGTTGCGAATGTGTTTGAGATAACTGTGATATGAGGGACGACAGTATTATACCGCTGTGGGGGAATCGTGGAAATAATTTGAGATGCGTGTGGTATGTGTTGACAACAACCAACAACGATCATAATTATAATCAAACATATCTTCCACTCCAATAAACTCTGCAAAACAAATCTCATTTAAAACACTGCAACAAACCTTATGCATAACAAGTCAATCCATAACAAAACTCGAATCACAACCAATCAAACGAGATATATAATATCAATCTCATACACAACACCGATAATGGTCACTGAACTACTCCACAAAAGAATCTCTCATAATTGATACTCTCGATGTAGAGTAACCACCTCAACCATAAAATCCAAGAACAACGTAAACATATCCACATAACAAACCACTCAAAATCCAACAAAAGCTCTACCAGCATGCAAATTCATCATCTCATAAGCAAACGAGAAAACACAGAGCTATACTAGTATCCACTTTAGTACAAGTCTGAAGCTCACCATAGCAAGTATCCAACACTAAAATGGAACTATAAATAAAACTAATAGTATAACCACAAAATATATATCAAGTAACCACAATATAATATGCTAATGATCAGAATCTAACAGATTTGATTGTACAACTGGACTATATTAAAAATTAGTTTTGCAGAACCTGAAATTAATTCTTAAAAGCAATTAACCACAAAAATATTTTACTTAAAACAAATCTAGTGCTCCGCTACAACCAAAAAGATGTCACGTCCCGTACCCTACTCTGGGGGTAAACACTTTCACCACGAAACCCTAAGAATAACAATTACTATACTACCCTCAGAATCCCGTAAGGCTAGTAAAAAAAATGATAAAATATTATAACAGAATAAAATAAAAATGTAGGGTAAGTTCGGATCATAAATAAATTTTCTTTTAAAATCATTATCAACATCCAAAAATCCCACAATGTTAAATCCTTGTTTAAACCTATACCATTCTCAAGTATGTTAAACAAAATAGTTTCATCTCAAATATAAAATTCTATAAATCCAAGTATCAGAATTTAATTAATATAATAAAGTAAAATCCAAACATAAAATTTAAAAGTTCGTCTGGTATATGGATGTATAATCCAAATCAGTTAGTCTGATCATACCTGATAGTAGCTAACAAACCAGACATATAATGCATCACAATCCAAAGCTAATATGAAGAACCTACAAGCATAACTAGGCAGCATTAAAACATTAGCTAAATATCCAGGTGAGTATGGGAACCACGGAATGCATGATTATAAACAAAAATGAAATCCAACATGGAAAATATAAATATGTATAAAACTCACAAAAATATCTAAATTCAATTCCAAGTCGTCCAGAAAATAACGTATTGGTGAATCACACACACACGCATACATGTCATTATAAATTAGGGCTGAAAATTTGGCTAGAAATCACCCGTCCTACTCCTGATCAAGGAGTGATCTAGGCCCTCTAGTGTTTATTTTATCTTTTTTGAAATCATAACCCACACTAGTATTGTCGAGGGCGTCTATGATCAACACTTTGTAACCATCTCAAATATGTGACCCGTCAGCCACCAATCTTAGTGAAAAGTCGTTAGTGTACTAGAATACTCAATAATCAGAATATGATGTAAAACTAGTCAAAACAAGGTATACACAACCCAGAACATAATGTCACAAACAGGCATATACTCTCACAGATAATCACATGTCTCAACAGTACCTGCAACCACATGCACCTCATTATAATATGCCTCTCAATACCAATGATAGTAAAACCAATGTACATGCCAAATACCAATACGATTTACCATCTAATTTTCTAAAAAAAACCATAAAACTCAAACATGTATTTCAAAAGAAAATAAGAAAGTGTGAGGTCTCCACTCACTTATATGTAGAAACCAACCAAAGGAAATCAAGCATGGTATACAATCCATTAGTCCACAACACACCAACACAAGTCTTAATACAAGTCAAACGCCTACATATACCATTACAAGTATACAATCACCATATATACCAATCAAACCAAACAATAAATAGTGTGGGTACATAAATGTACCATGGCATGAAAATCGAGGTAAAATAATATTTTTATAAAAATATTCTAATAATAGAAATAGGTCAATTAAGTTCTAAATTATAATTTTATTAACACAGTATTATTATTAAAATTATTATTTATCAATTTAAGCAAAAAATAGGTTTTCCCAAAAGAATTTTGAAAGCTTATAACTTGTAAAGGAAAACTCAAATTGAAAAATGGATAGCACCATCAAGTTCAGAACGTCAAAATTGGATAGCTGCGTCAAAACAGGAAATTTTGCATTTGAGGAGGCACGTGGCTAGATGGTGACCAGTCCGGCTGCAAGTCGTGTGACGGTGACAGGCGGCAAGGCTGAAAAACTCCAACTTCTCCATACCTCAACCAAAATCAACAATCTTAATATCAAAATGAAGCTAACAACAAGAGAAACTCAAATGAGGTGTCCATTTTCAGAGATCTCATCGGACATGGCCAGAAAACAGAGTTTTTCTTAACAAAAAACCCATGTATTCGTGGGTTTCCTCCAGTCGTGTTATGCCTCCAATCAGGATGATTCCGGTGGTCACGTGTTGCTGGGAAGGTGGCGCATCCAATGGTGGCGATGGTGACGTGAAAGGAGGCCGGAGAATTAAACTGTGATTCCTGGTGCGACGAGAAGGAGAGACGTCGGGGGAAAGGGGGAAGGGGAAGAAGAAAAGAGGAAAAAAAAAGAAAAAAAAAAATTTTATATTACCCCTTGGCCAAAACAGCATCATTTTGGCTTTCGTCAAAACAATGTCGTTGAACACAAATATTAAGATAATTTTTATTTAATTTTAATTTTAATTTTAATTTTTTAAAATATTATATATAATTTCAGACAATATATATTATATTAGAAAAATCCTAGTAATTAATATATATGTCCAAAAATTATAAACATCTCATTATAAATCCAAAAAAATTATATCTTTTCAATGAATTAAAATTATAATTTTGTGTCCAACAGGTATTTAATTAAAAATAAAATATCATCCAAAAAAATAATAAAAAAAAAATTATACTTTAAAATTATAAAAAATCAAACCATAATATATAATTTTTAAATACATACCCAAAAATACTTAAAGATCATAATATCACATATAAATTTCATCCAACACAAAAATATTCAATAAAATAATTACAAAACTGCCTTTAGACATAAAACATGAAAGTGCACCAACGACTTATACGTGGCATCCAAAAAATCTGGGGTTTACACATGTGGACTAGTTGGATAGGACATTTCATGTGCATATGCATTATTAATTGGGATCCCATACTATGTTGATAATTAAATCAAGATTTTGATTTGTGTCTCGTATGATGTAAATTTGGCAAAAATTTCCGCACTTTTGTTTGTTCCAATGTGTTTTCTCAATCTTGGGATCACTTCTGAGGCACGTCATCTATTTTAAAATATAAAATAAATTTTAAACAGGTTTTATTCTCGCCTTGTATAGTTATTGTATACTCTTAGGATGACCATCTAAATTTGTACAATAGCTTTACGAAGGCTACTATGTCTTGATGGATTTTAAGGCGTGACAACTATGGTGGTAGTGGAACGTGATTTAAGAAAACATATTAATTGCATATTGTACATCGAATTCTTGAAGTCTGGTCTTAAATTTTTCCTTTGAGTATTCTTGTGAGCTTGAGATGCATACACATTGTGTGAACATACTACACTAAGTCCATAGTCTATATGACTCTAAAAGGATATGATGTGTTACAAGGATAAAAAGAGAGTACCTGCGGAGGAAGCCTTACGTTATATGGACTTAAAACTAGTGTTTTTGTAGTGAAAATGGTGACTACAAGAAGTCAAGGTGCTACAAGACGTACAAGTAGGGCTTGAAGAGAGACACCTATAGCCTTTACGTCAGCAGAAAAAAATATGCTACTGGTAGCACCAGAATCTCAGTATCGGTATCTCAATCTGAACAAGGACCAATAGAGATGTCACACCCCAGACCACAAATCTTCGGCATGAAAACTGTCGTGGGCCATATACACCGCTATCACATCTAGCAATGTACTTTATTTATTGCTAACGGTGCAAACTGAAAAATACCTGATTATAATTTGATTCCTATCTACCCAGGGTACTACGATAAACCATCCAAATTTACATGTCATTTATGACCTAACAATGGGGAGTAAAATGCCATGTACATATAATATTGGAGTCCATGAAAGGAATTCTAACCTAACGATACATTATCCTTGATGAGTTGACTGTCTGACTAGGATGAAGCCCCGGTCGTATCTACCTTTCCATTCCTGATCAAACATAAGATATGGTAGAAGCTTGCCAGGTGAGCAGACAGAAAAACAAGCATAATAATTCGCATGCAATCACACACTAGCATAGTGACATGTTGGCACACATTCAAAGCGTTAATGAGTCAAATAAACACAGTCAATATATGCACCAATCTCGAAACACTACAAACATTCGCGACCATGACTAGGCCGGTAATAACTCTCAGCCAGTATAGATCCCGGGAATGAACTAAGATTCGTTAGTGGCACTTTATGTGACTCCTCACCTCTTTTCTCTTGTTATCTAATATGATAATTTGGTATGTCCTGATGGGATGTGTATAACACTTGGCCCAGACCACTGATAATGCCGGGGGAAATAGGTGATGGTAGCTCCACCTATATGATCCCCACATTAGGAATTCTTGTCATATATTAGTTAGCGCAATTATATAAAAACCCCGTCCTCCTTATAACTCCTCTACAAGTCCATGCCTCACTACCATACTCGGAGAGCTCTCAAGAGTCGCACAGGTCATCCCATGCTACTGTAATGCTTGAGTCATCTCATAACTTTGAATCCAACTCGGTGCGTCATTCACACTTCAATAATGCATTTCATATCAAGCATAACAATCCTAGGCACACAATGTGTTCCTTCGTTTAACTATTGACATGTATCTCAATTAAAAACGCATATGATTTCATGCAATTATTTCATTATATTATCACCTTTAGCACAATAATACAAACATACCAGTGACTCAAGCAATTAATTAAAAGAATCTGTCCACTCACTGGTTTTTCGAAGTTCAAAGTGCCCTCACTTGATTTCTGGATCGATTCCTTGAGATCCTGCATCTGTAGGTATCCGCCTACACAAATCGACATCTGATTCTTAATTAATAATACTAGAGGGCTATATATACATAAATTAACACTTAAGAACCCTTTACCTAACAATATACAACCCTAGATCGAACCCGAGATCAGACCGAGAATTTTTCCTAATTAATCTGAAACTTGCAGTATTTGTTTTACTAGTCAAATCTATGCTAGATTCTATAAATTTGGTATATTAGACTCTAAATTTAATCTAGTATTTTTTATAATTTTTCCAGAAGTTTTTTTTCTTTTTTATGCTATTTTTCCCAATTTTTTACTATTTTTGGTCACTTTTTGATTTTTCTAGAATTTTATTAAATCTGAACAATGACAAACCTCCACGTGGCACCACAGGCAATGCCATGTTTGCCTTTGAACCTGCCTGAGGTGGACACATGTCCCAATTGGGACGTGCCACACCTCATCTGATCCTCAGGTTCGGACCAGGCCTAAGTACCCCCACCTGCGAACGACTAGTCACTCATTCTTGTGAGTGACTTGTCGTTCAAGAACCTGCCAAACGACAAGTCACCTCTTGGCTGGGGTAGACAACCCGTCATTCAACTAGGTCTTTTTCAACCTCTAGACGAGCCTCCTGAACCTGCAAACCCTAATCCCAAATTTTCCTACTCTTCGATTCAAGCAGCAAACCTCCACCAAAATACAACTAGTACATAGATCGTCCTATTTTAAAAATCTCTAATAAATCATTTAAAATTATTATACCTTTTAAAATTCCTAATTAATCCAATAATACTCCGAAAAATACATCATTTTTGTTGAATATTTATGAATAGTACTATCCATCAATACTATCAAATTAATATTTTTATATACCTATAATTTTCTAAAAATTCAATTACCTCAAAATAAATTATAGAAAAATTATAATAAATCAAATTATGATTGCTAAAATTCTTAGAAAATTTACTAACCTTTAAATATCATTTATAGACCTATCCATGGTCCTAAATACTGATATCTATCAATTCGATCATCATCTTACATTTAAATCATAATCGAATTATAACGATAATTCTTAGTATTTGTAAAAAAATTTCCAAAAATAAAGTTTATCCTCTAATTTATCAAAATTAACTTACAATTTCATCATCCTTTTGTAAATATAGGCTATGGCCTACTAATTTTCGTTAATTCCTAGTTGAGCTTTCGGGCCCAAAAACCTTAAAATTTTTAGGGTCTCACACGAGATGCCACCTATAGAAGTACGAAAGGCTATATTACAATTGTTGGCAGAGTACCAAAGAAGAAAATGTAGTAACCTCACCCCAGGTTGAGCAAGAATTGGTTATAACTCAAGAGTTGTTTTAAATGATCAAAAACAAGCCAAACAATTAGGATATACTGATTTTTCTGGGAAGTATATTAATGTAACTCAAGCTAAGAGATGGATTGATAGGGTATCTAAGACTCTTTTTGATATGGGATTAATTGAGGCCAATAGATTAAGAGTAACCTCTACACTTCTTGAGGGTGATGCTCAGGTATGGTGGAGAACAACTGGAGCTAGGTATGTAGTAGATCCTACTTGGGCGGATTTTCTGCATGAGTTTCATGAACAGTGTTCTCGAACTTCTAATGAGAGAAAAAAAGGAGAGGATTTTATATGCTTAGACAAGGTACCAAAATAGTAATCAAGTATGAAGCTGAATTACGAGAATTGTCTAGCTCTGTACCCGAAGTTATAACTTTAAAGGAAATTATGAATCAGCTATTCGAGGATGGATTGACACTACCTATTAGAGCTTGTATGGGTTCAACTTCCGAGTTTAGCTATCATACCTTAGTGCAAGATGGTTTATGTGCCGAAAGGATTGTTCAAGCTCAAGAAGCAGCTAACAAAGGTAAGGCACCCTTGTATGCTTTACTTGTAGTTGAGGAAACCCCATCTGGTCAAATCGTGCACCCACAAATTATTTCTGGATCTAGTGGTTCTTATTGGCGTAAACTGAGAATTAAAGATGAAAAACGTAGTGCAAATGAAAGATCAAGATCTAAAAGAGAAGGTTGCGCAGGGAGATTATTTATAAATATCGTAGACCTGATCATATTGCCTCGACATGTTGGAGTAAACGTGTAACATCTCTGTTAAGGCAAACTACCCAAGAGGAAAGAGCATTTAGTATTGAACCATAGAAGTTACAGGATAGAGATCGAATAGACCCAAATGAACAAGTTCATGTTGGTGTTGAGAACGTAATACCCCGACCGAGGAAGAACACTAAGACACTCAGTGATCCAGAACCTAATATCAAAAAGAAGTGATGATAAGGAAGTTAAGAATGGAAATGAATAGTGAATGATTGTTGTTGTGTTCGCGATTTAAGTTATTATCAATGTGTTGTGTGTAATATATGCTTGATAAAGTGATATGTGCGAATAAGGTGAACAAATGATGTTTATAAATAATATGTAACGTGATATGTACAATGGTTAAGAATGACATAGAGTGATGTTTATGATTAGTCTTAGATTCTTAGGATTAATTAAGCTTAATGATTGAGCAATGAAAGTGACAGTTGGTATAACTGGAAATAAGGGAGATGTTGTTAAAATTTACGTGGATTCATTAGAATTCTTTATGATGTAATTGAATGAATTATGAGGTATAAGTAAGACCTAGAATGTGGATTATAAAATGAGTTCGTGAGATATAGTGATTGAATCGTATACTATGATGTTAGACAATTTGATATACGAATTGTATATAGGATGACACCTATAAATTGTGCTTTGAAACACGGTGTCGAGATAAAGAGAGATATATAGATATGAGTGTGATAAGCGCGTGTATGGGACGTCAATTAGTTGACACGGAGAGTTAAGAGCTTCTATAGAAATACGAAGATACAAGTTAGGAGTCAAGAGTGAGAAAATGAGTTCGTGAGTTATAATGATTGAATCGTATACTATGATGTTAGAAAATTTGATAGAGTGAGTTATAGTGATTGAATCGTATACTATGAGCTCCTATACACCTATAAATGAGTTCATGAGCTACAGTGATTGAATCATGTACTATAAACTCCCATACACCTATAAATGAGTTTGTGAGTTAAAGTTATTGAATCGTATACTATAAACTTCTATACACCTATAAATGAGTTTGTGAGTTATAGTGATTGAATCCTATACTATAATGTTAGACAAATTGATATAAGAATTATATATAGGATGATACCTATAAATAATTCTTTGAAACTCAGTGTCGAGATAAAGAGAGATATATAGATATGTGTGCGATAAGCACGTGTATGGGGAATCAATTAATTGACATGGAGAGTTAAAAGCTTCTATAGAAATACGAAGATACAAGTTAGGATTCAAGAGTGCGAAAACTCCTAAAGGATTGCTATGGAATGAATTGAGATTGATGGTTTGGGAAGTGATATATTCTAGCTGCAAAAACAGATGCATCGTTAGACCATAAATATATGGATTGGTGATTAGTAGTCATAGTGTGAAGAGCTTGGCATGCTCAAGTCCGTAATTTGAGTCGGATTTAATAAGTCTGCCGAGCGGCAATCTTTAATGAAACTTTGAAATAATGTATGAGACTATATACATGTTTAGCTACTGTATGATGAGTCTGAATGGAACAAAAGAAATCTGAATGTCGGATTTAGAAAATAAGAATATGAGGCAGTTTGTGAGAAGTGAGTGTGTGGAGTTATAACTACCAAGGCGAACTTGTGCAATGGTATGATGATTTGAGGATTTACTATGAGAATCAAGTATTTTAAACCGGTGAAGTGTACTAGGATAATTGGGTTTGAATCAGAGGAATGGCCCATTGCGGGGACAGGAAGTGCCAAAAAACAGGATAAAAACCCTCCGGTTTAGCTACTTAGGCTTACGGAAAAAAAATTTGTTGTATGCAAAGCAAGAGAAATGAGTACTTTTGGTTGCCAACCATTAGTATTAATTGTAAATTCACTAGAAAATTTCAATTCCAAAGTAAGATTCGAGTCTCTTTTATTTTTAAAATTTTATATAGAGATAATTTAGGTATTAAGTATAAAGTTATGAAAAATATTTTTTTGTGAAGATTGTGAGGAAGATTTGTTTTATTGAGGATATATTTATGATGAAGGAAGAGATACGAGAATATTTATAATAAATATAATAATAGTGATGTATTATATTTGTTATAAATTTTATAAATTAAGAAAAAATAATTTTAATTCATAAGAATGTTGTAATGATTTTTAAAAATTTATAAAAATATTTTGGGTATTTTTAGAGGTAGTATACTATTTATTAGGAATTTTATTAAATTTCTAGAAATTTTAGGAATATATTAGTACATTATTATATAATTTAAAAAAAAGAAAGAAAAAAGAAGGAAAGAAAAAAGGGGGTCAAAAAGCGGAAGGCTCTATCATTTGAACCATTGAAGAACTAGGGTTGGAAAATCCTAGTTATCCTCCCCCATATGGCGTTCTTTCCTAAAGCTTGAAACGTCGTTGTACCATCTTAGGAAATTAGTCCTCACCGGAAGCTATTTTCCATCTACACGTGTACCACATACACCCGTCTCCTCCTTTAGCTCACGAGTGGCCAGAATGAATCCGGTGAAGGTGACACGTGTGGGTATACTTGGTTTCGGCTGGAAAAATCCCTCATTTCCAGTGTGAATACCTATGAGAGAAAAAGGAGAAATGTTAGCGAGTGATGTGAGAGAACTCGTGTGAGCCACCGATAGAATCAGGTAAGTTTTTGCCCGGTGAGATCTAATGCTTAAATCCGTGAATTTATGGTTTTAAATCTTGAAAAATGCATGATTAATGTGTGGGTTTAACTCACATGAGGGAGAACTTCATTTTGATACGTTTATTAAGATCATTGGATGTTCAATTGAGTGAATTAGATAAAAGGGGGAAGGAATTCCGGTAGGTCGCTGGCCTAAGGAAGTCAAGCTAGGGAAGAAGACGACCTCGGACGACGAGTCGTTCGAGGATGTCTCGATGAGAGGTCGGCTAGAGGCAGACCTATGTGACGAGTCGTATAAAAAGAGGGTTAGGATACCGATCCTTTATGTTAAGTACGAAAGACCTATCGTTTAAAATAACATGTAGTTCGATAAGAAGGAAAGCGCCTGGGTAGTTTAAAGTCTCGGAGGATAGGCTCGATCTGAGCCGGAGGCTCGGACGAGTCTTGGAAGGCTCAGAGCAAGCCATATGTTGGCACCAAGGAGGTTTGGACGTGTTCTGGTGCATGCTCATGCTGCCATGTATAGGTTTGTAAGGAATTAATTGAAAATTGGTAGAAACTAGCAGAAAAGCAGGAAAATGAAAGAAAAATCAAGGAAAAATACAGGAAAAAGGAAGAAAAATATGAAAAAATTTAAAAAAAATATTAGAAATTTAGAGGAATCTAATGGTACTAAATTTGATTAAATTTTATCAAATTTAATGTCATTTGATAAGTTAATTAAATTGTTGAAGTTGATAGAAAAATAGAAAAAATAATAAAAATGGTCGGAAATTTTATCAGATTAATGTTTAAAGTATAGGAATATGAGTTGGAAGAGTGTAAATAGGGAATTATAACATGGCATGTGAATAATTCAAAGGTTAACTTTTGTTTTAATTGGTGTGGAAGTAAATCGACAAATTCAGACTCCTCCGGAATCGGATCCCGAGGAAGAAATACCATAAACCATGAGTGGTTGGTGTGTGTGTGGGCATGCATAGTAGGTTTATATATTCTTTAATTTAAACTCTTATATTATACAATAATACAAATCATATAAACATGCATACATAGCCTAATTCTTATAATCTCTGAATTCGTGACCTGTTTATATTTAATTGAATTATTATGGTATATGCTTGTCGTATTCCGTCGTTTATTTTTTAATAACAGTATGCACGCAGCGTGTGTCGGTATAGGGTAACCTATACTATCCTTGAGAGCTCTTTGGGTCTGGTAGCGAGGCGTGAAGACGCCAAATCTATTTCTAAGGAATAAGGTTGGACGAGGTTTAATTTTATAGTGCGCATTAATTAACCTATACTTGCAGGTTATGGGTATCGATTTAGGTGGAGCTACCATCAACTAATGACCCAGCATTTTCAATGGAATGGGCTTTAGATAAATATTCAATAATTTACTTGTGTCGATTTGAAAGTCGAAAGATTAAATAAAAAAAGTTAGGGTTACCGTTGACAAATCCTAGCCTTGTCTAGGACCCGGAAAGACTATGAATTTATGCCAGCCCAAGTTATGTCATGTGTGAACACTTAAGAAAGGTCATTATAATTGGTTTATTGTGTACTCATGTTTCTTTGAAAATATTGGTGACCTTATTTGATTAAATTTTTGCTTAATGTTTTAATTTATTTATGTTCTAGCCCACCTTGTTTATGCAATGTATATCCGACCACTCACCTGGCAAGTTTTCTTTCCAGATCCTTAGATCTGGTCTGTAGGATCTCGTAGACAGCTTGTCTGGCAGCTCAAAGTCTCATCCGGTATTACGGTTAGTGGTATGTAATATCAAATGATAATGTTGTGTATGTGAGCAGTGCTTGTTCTTATCTTGAAAATTTTTTCTTTAGAGTTCGGGGCATGACATATACCTTAACTATAAGGAAAGTGTGATGTAAAGAAGGAATGGATTTAACTTTAGTAGAACCTAGTGGGGTGGTGGAGACTACGTAGGCACAGTGACGAAAATGACCAAATTGGTACTCTGAATCTGCCAAAGAAATTATGAGAGTGAAACCGAACTGACCCGCAAAGTATGTGTGATTCTGAAACTGCTAACCTCGAGATAGTATATGTAAGCTTGAGCTAATACTAGTAGATGAGTAAGAATATCGACTGAATTTATTAAATAGTGATGATGAGAAGATGGCTATGATTACTTAGCAAACTTGTATAATACTAGTAATGTGACAATAAATGCAAGTCAATATTATGATTGACAAAGTTGAGATAGCAAGGGAAAGTTGGGTATACAAGACTGTGAATTGCGAACTTTTATGTTGTGTATAGTCAGAGTAAAGAGTATGGAGGAGCTCCTATCTAGTAAGGAGGGTGAATTAGTTAAATTTTTATTGATATTAAAGATGTAGAGATGCAAATGATATTACATTACTTAGGTGAGATTCTAATGATGTATATCTACATCGAGATAAGGATGAATTTATTTATTAGTAAGTTTAGAGGGCGAAATTTTTAATAAGGTGGGTAGGATGTGAGATTTCATAATTTAATGGCCTGAACTTTAAGCCCAATAACCTAAAAAGTCATAGATTGGTGAGCCCATAAGCCATGGGCCAAGGATATGAGAGGTTGTAGATGCTATTGAAATCGATAAGCACGAATGATAGATCGGTGAAGACCGAAATTAATAGTTGTTAAGTTATAACATAAGTGTAATGCTAGAAAGGAGCCGACTTAAGTATCATGGTTATACTACCTACTGTCGAGTCATTTGGACTCGCAGGTGTATTTTTTGGTTCCTGACACCTTTGAAAGAGCCTCGGATAGTGTATATCTTAGAACTCGGTAGCTGGGGGTAATTTTGTCTTTCTCACACCCCAATATCTGTCAATCTTGAAATCCAAGTCATTTAATGCCTGAGATCCTTGAATCTATCTTTTGAGACTCATAAGAAAATAATATGTATTATAAGAAATAAAATTGAAATGTTAAATTATTTGATAAGAATAATTCCATGATAATTTAACAATTTTATATATAGGATTATGTATATAGGTGATGTAAAACTAAAAAGGGTGAGGTAAAAAAATAATTTCGAAGGTTTAGGACCATGGATTGGTCCTTATACTTAATATTAGTATTTCTAAATTTTTTGGGAATTTTTGAACGGATAATTCCAATTATTAATATTTTTCCTAATGAATATAGTATATTGTTGTAATTTTTAGTAAATTATATAAATGAAGAAAATATATATTTTCAAGATAATTAGATTTTAC
Organism: Passiflora organensis; assembly: GCA_019739055.1. NCBI lineage: Eukaryota > Viridiplantae > Streptophyta > Magnoliopsida > Malpighiales > Passifloraceae > Passiflora > Passiflora organensis. The sequence goes on along the minus strand of JAEPBF010000212.1, from coordinate 265,034 downwards.
TATTCATAAGGAGTCTAGGATATTTTTCGAGGTATTTTTCTGATTAATATATTATTTTCTATGAATTTTTAAAGATTAAGTAAATTAAAAATAATAATATTTATATATTATTATTATTATTATTATTATAAGAAAAAAATTTAGAAAGGGAATTTCAAAATGCAGGTGATCCCATCATTTTGACCAAATTGGTCAAAACGGCAGGATGCCCTGCCGTTTTGACAAGCTCGGCCTTGAGCTAAGGCCGAGCCTATGTCGTTCATTCTAGAACGACATCGTTTCACTATTGGCAAGATTGTTGGTTTGTCCTTGTCCGGCGACCCACAGACCGAGGCACCCTTATCCCATTTACAACCGAGATTTAGGCATTTTCACCCACATCCCCGAAAACTGAAATTCTTCCCTTCAAAACGTGCGCCCTTCTTCCCCGACTGTAGAAGTGTGTCTTAGGTGAGATTTCTCGTCTGAAATGATGAAATTTCTTTTCTTGAAGTCTTGAGGTTTGGGTGAGTAAATTAGCAAGAAATTGGTAGGGTTTTGCTGCGCATGATATGAGGAAGGTTTTAGAGTAGGTTTTATGAACTATTAAGAAGTGTTTTGCAAGTTGTAGAAAATAGGGTTTTCTGGAAAGGGGAAATTGCAGGTTAGGCGAGGGGAAGAAGACGACTGCTGACGACACGTCGCCTACAAGCCATTCGTAAGACATGTGGTTTGATGGGAAGGATGGATGACATGTCGTCTGGGTACGACAAGAGTGACATGTCGTTCGGGTACGACATGAGTGACATGTCGTTTGGTCTAGTCTTGTAAGTTGGTTCAAGGCTAGTTTTTGCGTTGGTACTGGGTCAAATCTGGTAACAACGTGCCATGTCACATAGGGACATGTGTCCTGTTGACTTTGACAAAAAATTGGAAAAATAACATAAAATAAATTAAAATCGAGAAAAATAGAAATAAATTGACAAAATATATGAAAAAATTCCAGAAAATAGATACAATTATGGGGAGTTTGATGATATAAAGTTTTCATGATTTTGATGATTTTTTTATGGGTATAAAATTACTAAAAATTTCTGAAAATTAAGAAAAAATACGAAATTACCCGGATTGGATTCGAGAGCGATCGTTGAATTACTAGGATAGGTTTTGAATCATAGAGGGTTTGACCATAAGCCCAATAACCCGATAAACCATAAATTGGTGAGCCCATAACCCATAGTCTAGGGATATGAGAAGCAATAGATGCTATTAAAACGGTTAGGTATGGATAAGGAATCGACGAAGACCAAACTTAGCTATCGTCAAGCTATGACGTAAGAGTGCGGCTCGAAAGAAGTCGATTCAGATATCGTATTCATACTCCTACTTGTTGAGTCATTTCAAGTCACAGTTATATTTCTTGGTTTCTGACACCTCCGAAAAAGCTTCGGACGGTGTATTTCTTGGAATTCGGTGTCTATGGGCAATTTTGTCTTTTCACACCCTAATACCTGTCGACCTTGTAATATGAATCTCCTGATGACTAAGACCTTTGAGTCTATCCTTTTGAGACTCATAAAGGAATAGTTTACACTATAAGGAAAGAAAATGAATCATTAAATTTTTCTGTAGGAATAATCATGTGATAATTTGGAAATTATATATAGGATTATATATTTATATATATATATGATATAAAAATAAATAGGATGAGGTACAAGAGTAATTTTGATGCTTTAGGACCTAGGTCCCTAGATTCAATATTATTGTCCAAAACTTTTTGGAAAGATATTGCTAATTAATAATAATTATCTAAAAACTATCATAAGGTATTATAATTTTTAATAAACTATGTATATGAGAAAAATATAATTTTTCAATTTGATAGACTATATTGTTCATAAGGAATCTACAGAATTATTCAGGATATTTTTCTGATTAATATACTATTTATTATGAACTATTAAAGATTTAGTATATTAAAAGGAAATAATAATTATAATATTATTATTATAAAAAAAGAGAAAAAATTAAAATACAAAAATGCGAACCATCCCATCATTTTGACTAGATGATCAAAATTGCAGGATGCCCTGCCGTTTTGACAAGCTCGGCTTGTAAGCCGAGCTACGTTGTAACTTCCAGTATGACATTATTGCATCGAAAGGGTGAAACAATGTTGTTCACTCTTGGAAGGGTCGTCGGTTTGTCTTGCCTGGTGACTCACCGACTGAAGCCATACTTATCCCGTTTGTAATTGGGATTTAGGCATTATGGACATCAGCCTCGAAAAGTGAATCTTTTCCCCTCACTTATGTGCCTTCGTCCCTTGAGTATCTCGATTTCTCTCTCATCCTAGTTTTAATTAGTGGAGTAGCATGAAATTAATGGAGTTATAGTCGGAGTAACTTGCGGTTTGGGATAGTAAAAGTTTAAAGCATGATAGAAGTGTGTATCAAGGAATTAACTGTTAGAGAAAAACCCTAGTTCCTTCGATCTATAGGTGTGGCGGAAGGAAGGAGATGACTGCGAACGACATATAGATGCTCAGGCCTTTCGTGTGACTCGTCGCTTAGAGGAGAAAACGAATGATATGTCGTCTATGTTTGGTGTGAGTGATATGCCATTGGGTTTCGTTTGCTAAGGATGGTTCAGGCTTGGTATTGGGTTGATTCCGAGTCGAATTTGGTTAGAACATGGCCGCGTCACGGAGTTACATATATCCCCTCGACTTTGACCACAAAATAAAAAGAACAGAAAATAATTTAAAATCAGGAAAAACAGAAATAAATTTAGAAAAAAATATGGAAAAATTCTAAAAAATAGAGAAAATTATAAGGAGTCTGATGACATAAAGTTTGGATAATTTTGATATGTTTTGATAAGTATAAAAATTAGTAAAAATTCCTGGTAAATAAGAGAAAATACGGAAAGTGTCCGGATTAAATCCGAGGGCCATCGTGGAACTTCTAGGGCAAGTTTGAGGATCTAGAAATGTGTATTATGAATTTAATAGGATTGTTATTACAATATTAAGTATTGGATTGCGATTATATATATAGGTATGCAATAAGAGGATCAAGAATTTAGAACGAATACGAATCGAACTAAGAAAGAGAACCAGGATGGAAAAACTGTGAGTGGACAGTTTTAAATTATATTGCATAGTTTTAAATTATATTCCACCATTTTAAATGAATATGGATCGATTTCATGTGATGTTTGATATTTATAAGTTGCTTGCATGCTTAAACGCATGATCAATGGGAAACTTCTTAAATCATGGTAAATCTAGATTGCATGTATTTAATTGAAATGAAACATGATTTAGTGGTTATTTTCTGAGTTGTATTTAAATATTACAACTATGTTTGAGATAACCGTGATAAGGGAAACGACATTATTGCACTGCCTAGTGGGAATCGTAAAAATAACTCTAAAATACCTCGTATGGCTTCAAGATCATATGAGAAGAGTATCGAATCTTGTGTTGGAAAACCACAACACTTGAGTAACAAAAATAATAATTGAAGTAAGAATAAATCAAGAACCTCAAGAGATTCAAATCCTACTGAAAAAGGATTCTAACCCCACTGATTACAAGAAAATATCCTAAGAATATTATGTATGACTGAACAGTCATATGAAAGGATACTAACTGTTCTGAAAACGAAGCACTAGCGTATAAGAAAACCGAAATCCAAAATAGTAAGAGAAAGAAATGATTAAAGCAACATCCTAATCTAGGAGAAGCAAAGAATGCTTATTAAGAATTTATAAAAGAACTAATGATTATTAATTGAGAAATTATCAATTGATATTTGCATAAAATTGAAAAGATTACAAGAGTAAAAGCAAATTAAGAAAATATGAATAAATTAAGTGATGACTCAAAGTACATTAAGCGAAAAGATGATAATAAGAAATAAAGATTGAAAGATGGTTAGTCAACAAAAGTTATGCTATCCCTAGTATAATGAAATGAAAAGGGGTTATGAGATGCATTGGTTGTCGATACCTTAACTTCTAGGGAATACGGAGGTATGAGTCTATTTTTTAGGTGGCTACCCCAACAAATCAGATTACTATGTGTTAAATCAAATTACTGTGTGTTCCTAGATTACTACATGTAGATATTACTAGGTGTTCCTAGACTAACCTGTGGTAATGGTTTAATTATACTAGTTATCTATTTGAATGGCTACTGAATATATGTCGAGATCTATAAGATCTCTGACTAATTGGGTTGATATTCTCATACTGTTGGATGATATTATTTGTGTGATCTTGCATGTGTATGTGCGCATGATAGATCACAACTGTAATGCTGAGTCGGACTTCTAACCACATGGCCCAAAAGATGCATCTTGTTACAAATGATCTACTCACACAACACATATAAGCCCAAGACCTCCCCCGCTCCCTTCTGATGTTGAATTGGGTAACCTGACCCCCCTATGGGCTAGGTCTCACAATCTTCCCTCCTTATAGACCTCGTATCCTCACAAGGGGAAAACACAACACAGCCCAAGCCCACCTGGAAGAGGGAGCGAGATCGGCTCCACTACCATTTTTCACGTCCGGCCCCCAGACCCTTGGGTCAGTAGGCCCGGATGTATATGTGAGCGTCATGGATCACAACTGCAACGCTCAGTTGGGCTTTTAACCACAGGGCTCAAAAGATGCATCTTGTTACAAATGATTTACTCACACAACACATATAAGCCCAAGACCTCCCTCGCTCTTTTCCAATGTGGGATTGGGTAACCTGACCCCCCCCCTACGGGTTGGGTCTCACAGCTGACTCTCTGAGTGGGTACGAATTACAAGGTATGATCAAGGATTTGAGTTCCACTTGTGGACTAGTTGCATATGACATTTCATATGAGTATGTGTTGTAAAATGGGATCCCTCATATTATTGTGTAATTAATCGAGCATTGTAATTCAAAATTTTGCATGATGTAAATTCCACAAAAATTTCCGCATGTCACTTTGTTCAATCAAGTTTTTTTAGTCTTGGAATTGCTTCCGAGGCACATCATATATTTAAAATATGAAATAAAATTTAAGTAAGTTTCGCTCTCGCCTTGTATAGTTATTGTATATTCTTAGGATGACCATCTAAGCTTGTATAGTAGTTATATGGTGGTTGTTATGTCTTAGAGGATTCTGGGACGTAACATGTTCAAAGTGGAAATGAGTTAGTTGAGGTGTGTTATAGTTATGATGATTCATTTCCTGTCTTTTTTGGTCTTTTTAAGCGATTGTAGTCCCATGTCGAGTGGCCTTAGGCTTTTGGGACTGGTTGTACTTGTTCAATTTAAGTCAAACCTTTGAGCAATTTGTTTTAAGGGTGAGTGGTCGAGGCAACAATCGGACAGGCATGAGTCCATGATCGGTTAACTAGTTGAGAGTGGGACCCCTTCAGCTCTTAGTCATGCATCTAGCAGACCGGTTAGCCATTGGTTTTGTATGATTGATCTGATAGTAGAGTTCCAATTGACCAGCCCACAGAGAAACCTAAAACCTAGATACTTTGCTACTTTTTCATTTTGGTCTCAATCTTCCCTTATTGAGTGCACGAGTTCCACTCTTTCCTGAGTCTTCTTTTACATTTATTTTTCAATTTTCACCATTTGGTAATCATTCCTCACTAAATAAACTACACCTAGGCATGGTTTTGCACAATCCGAAGCACAAATTTAAGTCAAATTTGGAGATTTTTCAGGTTAAGGCACGAAATCAGAATTTGGTGAGTTTTTCCGATTTTTTATGATTTTCATTGATCCTTTTGTTTGGATTTTGTTTTTTTTCAATCCTAGAGTGTTTTCTTACATTTGTTTTCATTTTTATTGATCGATTCATTATTTTTAGTTTCATTGATGATTTGGAAGAATTTTTATTTTGTATTTTTTAGAAGTTTTTGTTGATCGAATCATGCTTGTTGGCCATTATGGAATGGCATTGTAGTGCCCAGTGTGATTGGTTTCGTTTGGGTAGGCATTTCCGATCAGTTGTTTGCTTGTGGTTGAAGTGTGGGTTTTTTTTGGTTTAATACAATCTTGAGGTTTTTGTTGGTTTCTTTATTGTTATTTTAGGGTGTCGGTGAGGCCTAGGTTGTGTCTACATAAGTTGTTTTCATTTTTTTTCTAGTTGTGTTCTTTACCTCATCATTTATTTTTACTTTTGATTTTTACTGCATGCCTTATGATGTGTGTGTTCGTTTTGAAAGATCCTTGGATTTGGTTTTAAGTTATTGTTTTTTATTTTATCTTGATTGGATTGTGACTCATTTTCAGGGTTTGTCTTACATTGACAGCCTTATTGAAAAGATTTTTGTTGTTGTTTTGATTTATTTTGTATACTTTATTATATGTGCTTGTCCGAGTGGTATTTTATTATAATACCATACCTTATTTTTAAACAAAAAGGTTTTATAATTCTGTATTTTTTAAAGTGTTTTGGGATGTTTTAAAAGAAAAATTGGCTCATGTAATTCCAATTGGTTCTCGAGTAGGGTCGGTTGAGACTAAATGACAGTGAGGACTCAGGTTACTAGATCGGATCCTCACACATGCCATGCAAGAACTGTAACAAGGTATACCTTCTATATTATACACAACTGTTGAGATGCTTCAATTATGGATAGTTTAGACGCATGGCTAGGATGTGCCCAAGTGGTAGTGCTTCTTAGGCTACAATACCATAGTTTAGCTAGTTAGTTTTTTTTAAACAGTAACCAACGTGTAGTGTGATGGCTTTACAGGGTTTGTCCAAGCCATTCACCAGGTCACAGGGAGCATAGCCTTCCACTAGTGACATTCCAGGTAGACAGCATCATCAGAGGTCCAAGACTAGGCTCGCCGAGGCACTTGCCAACCCCAATGTGGTCATAGGTAGTATTATATTTTCCCATTGTGCTACTAGAGTCATGTTAGATCCAAGAGCTAGTAGATCATTTATGGGCCCTAGATCAAGAGCTAATACCCTTAAAGTCTCATTGTTGTGTTGACATCCTTTTTATCTCGATGGATGTGTATGATTTTGAAGTGATATTAGGGATGGATTGTATGTCCAAGTATCGAGTCAAGTCAAGATAGACTGTGACACCTAGAAGGTGTATTTTAGGTTTCTAGATGGTACACAGTTTGTTTTTTAGCGTGATAGGTGTGCAGTACCTACATGTTTGGTGTAACGACCCCAAATCCTAACCTATTATAAATTGCTCTGATTAGGGTCCTTACCGCCATGAAACCCAAACAAGCCCAAAAACTAAGACCTATCTGAATCCCACAAGGCTTACTCATCTAATTTTTGATTTTTAATATATTCTTTATATTCTTAACAATTGGAGCATGATATTGGACAAGCATTCTGGTATCATACGGAGTAAATAAAACATCAGCGGAAGTCTTTAAATTGAGTCATTGGAACCATAACACACAAGTCCTATAAAGATCTAAAAATTCAACATGTAAACCTCCTAAAGTAATCCGGAAACAAACCATCAAAGGAGGGACTTAAATAACCAGAAAATAGTCCAAATCAAGTTTCATGTTATATGCGCAATCAATCAAGGAACAGGTATGCAAATGTGATGTGATATTGCCCCACCATGCAGCCTTAATCTCACACACTAGTACCACGAACAGAGAATGTACCTAAGCCTGAAAAATAGTGAAAACAATAGGATGAGATTACAATAATCTTAGTAGGGTCACAACATCATAAGATCTATAGAAATCTTAAACTAACATCTCCCAAACTACATCAGATCAACTCTACACAACTATGGCTATCATGCAATTCAAGAATCAATCAAAGGGATAGGGCCGAAACTAAGGCTTCGGGTGGACTACAAACACTTCTGAAAATCAAAAGTACACAGGCATGAAAACTCATCAGGTTACTCTCGGCAGTAGGAAAAAAGAAAGGTCATCCCCTTCCACCTGTGTTGTCTAAGGCTTTGCTGCACAAAGGGTAAAAGGTTAACACACAAGCTGATCAGCAAGCCTATTCATCTTGCCAGCACATAGGGTAAGGCATAGAACCAGTACACAGGGCAAGGCATCTAGCCAGCACACAGGACTAGGCATCCTAACCAGCACACAGGATTAGGGTATCTTGCCAGCACACAGGACTAGGCATCCTAACCAGCACACAGGATTAGGGCATCTTGCCAGCATACAGGACAAGACATCTAGCCAGCACAAAGGACTAGGCATCTAGCCATCACACAGGACTAGGCATCCAGTGCGGGCAAGCTAGGGATTGCCACCTATACGACTCCCTTACCACTAAGAGCCTCCCCTCTCCCAAGGAGCATTAGCGCTTACCCTGAATGGTCATCGGAACAAGATCCTGACATACAGACAAGCACACACAGGCAAGCACAAAGCGCAATACTATAACAAGGTATCCTCAATGATGTCAGAACGCAATCAGCCTGTTCAATACACATAACACATGAAAATTATGCACAAATAACCTATCTCAAGGGTTTAGTATAGCCTAAGTAATCATATCTAAATCAGCAATTCATGTATACATTATACAATCAATTTACATGCAATAATAACAAGGGTGTGCATCGAAAACAACAAACAAACAACAAGGATCTTTGGAGAAACCGATGAGGCATAGATCCTACCTCTCTTGTCTCTAAACAAGAAGCTATCCCTTTGCCTTTATTTAATGGTTCCGAACCAGCTATAACATCACAAGGCAAAGACAAAACCAAACTAAGCATGCATACTCAATAACCAATTGAATATCCTATTTCCTTACTAATTCCACTCACCAAACCTATCATAAACCATTGATCAGATGTCATAGGTGCCTCCCTTTTGGATGTGTGATGTGATAACCAAGAACTTAACAAGATTTAACCCGAATTACCATCTTATTTAACTAGGAAAATTTTGGCACTAAGAGTAGGGCACAAGACAAATTATGATTTCATGCATACAAGGTGTAAGGGTTGCGATTTCATATTAACAAAGGAGGATTAGGTGTTTATAACTTGTACAATCAAAAGAAACAAGATCAGAATCCAGTAGGTTAATCAATTGATCAAGATAGGGAACAATAATGCAAGGGTAGGGCATACTGATTTCATGTATAGAGAAGATTCAAAAGATGAATTCATGATTTTACAACATTAATGGATACTAAAAAATCATACAAACAAGTGGAACAACAACAGAAATCAATCAAAGGGAGAATCACACAATTTTGAAACCTAATCCCACTGAAATACGACTTAACTTACGACAAAGAAAAACTAATCTCCAAAAAAAACCCTAAGATTATTGGAAAGAGAATGAAGAGATCTTTCCAACAAGCTATTATTCGCAAGAATTCGACAAAGGATGAGAGATTTTGGCAATTCTGCCGAATTACGATTTAACTTTTAACAAAGAAAAACTAATCTCCATATGAAAATCCCAATATTGTTGGAAAGAGGACAGAAAGAGCTTTCCAACAAGTTATTATTTGCAATAATCAGCCAAATTATGAGAGTGTTATGCCTGTTTGAAGTTTAAACAGGTTTCAACAGAAATTGGAAGGTGTAGGGTTTTTGGTTAGACAAATTTTGTATATTTTTTGTGTGAGGTTTAAGTGTAGTCAGCTTCCTATTTATATAGGGTGGTTATAGGATTAATTTACCTACTTTAAAGATTATATTAAAGTAAGATAATTATCAGAATTAAATTCTGTAATGATCCTCCCTTAATTTTAGGAATTTTATTTTCTAAGATAATTATCAACGAATAAAGAATCAAATTAAAAGGAATAAAAACCAGAATTAACTATTGGACATTCCTTACCAATTTCGGCCATCACGCATCCTTTTCTTCAAGGGAAAAATAGTCTTTTCACCTACACTGGCTTCTGGACTTCTAGGACTCAAAATTCGGGGTCTCACATTTGGTATCTTACATTATGGCTCGTAAGTTGGTACAGCACAATTGTATTGTATTCTTGACCCATGTTAAGGGAACTTCAGTAGAGGTGTCGGATGTCACATAAGTTCCAATTATCAGTGAGTTCCAAGAAGTATTTCTGGAGGACTTGGTTAGTTTGCCACTAGTTAGAAGTGTGGAGTTTGAGAAAGAGTTGTTGTAGGGTACAACTCCTATCATCATTCCTTACAGGATGGCACCTGCAAAGTTGAGCAAGCTGAAGGTTCAGCTTGAGGATTTGGTTGACAAAGGATTCATCCTTCGAAGTGTTTTACTATGGGAAACACTGATATTGTTTGTGAAAAAGAATGATGGTTCCATGAGATTGTGCATCAACTACAAAAAGTTGAATAAGGTGATAATTAAGAGTCAGTATCCACTACCCAAGATTGATGATTTTTTAACTAGCTTCAAGGAGCTTCACTATTTTCAAAGATTGAATTGAGGTTAGAGTATCACCAATTGAGGATCCATGAGTCTGGCATATCAAGGACGGCCTTCTAGATAAGATATGGACATTTTGAGTTTCTGGTGATATCATTCAAATTGACGAATGCCCTACTAGTGTTCATAGACCTCATGAACAAGGTGTTCCCTCGATACTTAGAGAAGTTTTTTATCATCTTCATTAGTGACATCCTTGTGTATTCGAAGTCAAAGAAATAGCATGTTAAGAATTTGAGGAAAGTTCTGGAAGCCTTTAGAGAATATAAGTTGTATGTTATGTCTCTAAGTGTGAGTTTTGGCTTAGAAAGGTCAGTTTTTTGGGAAATGAGGTGTTATAAAGGGAGTTCTTGTCAACCCCTAAGAAGATTGATGTTGTTGTGTCTTTGGAGCCATCTAAGAGTGAGACAGGGGTTTTCACCTTTCTTGATTTGGTAGGATATTATAGGCAATTTGCATAGGGATTTTTAGTCCTTATAGCATCATTGACCAGGTTGACCAAGAAGGGTGTATAGTTTGTGTGGGATGACAAGTGTGAGAAGAGCTTCACAAAGTTGAAGCAAAGATTAGTGTTAGCACCAGTGTTTACATTGCTAGTCAACAGCAAGGAGTATATAGTCTTAAGCCTTGCATCACAATCAGGTTTGGGATGTGTGATGATGCAAGAGGGAAAGGTAGTTACCTATGTTTTGAGGAAGTTGAGGGCATATGAGAAAAACTACCCTACTCATGACTTCGAGTTAGCAATTATCATCTTCACATTGAAGATATGGAAGCATTACCTACACAAGGAGGTGTGCAAAGTGTTCACAAACCACAAAAGTATCAACTATCTTCTCACCCAGAAGGAACTCAAATTGAGACTAAGGAGTTGGTTAGAGCTTATCAAGGATTATGATTTGATTATAGATTATATCCTAGTAAGGTTATTTTAGTGGAAGACGTGCATTATTTCTTTTTTTTCTTAGCCTATATGAGGACATAGTATATACTAATGTTGATGAGTTTGAGAGCAGCCTGAGTTCAACTTGACAATGATGATTCAAATACATTGTTGGCGTATATTGTAATAAGGCCTTCAACATTGGATGAGATTAAAGTAGCCCAGTTGGTTGATATAGCTTTGACTCGAATCCATTAGAGGTTAGAGAGTGAAGATGTTGGTGATAGTTTCGAAAATGATTTCATGATCAAAGATGATGGGTTATTGGTATTTACAGTTCAACAGTTTCTATTCATCCAGGGAGCATCAAGATATACAGAGATTTGAGGGAGTGGTGGTCCGGAATGAAGAAGCATATTGTAGAGTTTTTGGCTTGATGTTTGGTAAGACAGTAGGTAAAAGTTGAGTATCAGAGGGCGGGTGGGTCATAATGGATAGATTGACTGAGTTTGCAAATATCTTGCACGTCTGAGAGATAGATATGCCAGAGAGATTGAAAGTTCCCTGTATGGATGAAATAGTCAAGTTACATGGTGTTCCAGTTTTCATAATACCAAATAGAGACTAGAGGTTTACCTCTAAGTTTTCGGATAAGCTTAATGTCACCTTGAGTACAAGGCTGAATTTCAGCACATCCTTCTACCCATAGACGGATGGTTAGTTGGTGTAACGACCCCAATTCCGACCTATTAATATTTTCTCCGATTAAGGTCATTACCGCCATGAAACCCAAACAAGCCCAAAGACACCTAGGACCTATCTGAATCCCACCAGACTTACTCACTAAGTTTTCGACTTTTAGTATGTTTATTCCACATGTTTAATAACAGTTGGAGCATGATATTGGACAATCATTCTGGTCTCATATGGAGCGAGTAAAAACATCAGCGGAAGTCTTTAAATTAAATCACTGGATTCACAAAACACAAGTTCCGTAAGGATCCAAATAACCAACAAGAAATCCTCCAATGTAGTCAAAAATAACAAGCAAAGGAGAAATCTTAAAATAAACCCAAAAGTAGTCCAATTTTTATTCATGTTATATGCGAAAGTAATAGGTATACAGAAGTGATGCGGTATCGCCCCGCCGTACAGCCTTGATCTCACAAACTGATACCACGAGCAGTGAATGTACCTAAGCCTGAAAAAAATGGTGAAAACAATGGAATGAGATTACAAGAATCTCAGTAGAGCCACAACATCATAAGATCTGCATAAACCATAAACACAAATCTCCCAAATAACATCTGATCATTCCTACGCAACTAAAGGGATTTATGCAATTCAAAGATTCAATCAAAAAGGATAGGGCCAAATCTAAGGCTGAGGGGGACTACAAACACTTCTGATAAGTATCAGAAGTAAACAGGCAGGCAGAACTCATCAGATTGTTCTCGGAAATGAAGAAGAAAAGGCCATCCCCTTCCACCTGTGTTGTCTAAGGCTTACTGCACAAAAGGCAATTGGTTAACACACAAGCTAATCAGCAAGCCTATTCATCTTGCCACACAAGGAAAAAACATCCCAAGCCACACAAGGACAAGAGCATCCCAAACCACACAAGGATAAGGGCTTCCCAAACCACACAAGGATAAGGGCTTCCTGCCACACAAGGATAGGACTTCTGGCAACACAAGGACCAGACATCCAGCAAGCTCTTGCTGGGATTTGCCACCTATACGACTTCCATACCAGTAAGAACCTCCCCTCTCACTAGGGGAATCAGCGCTTACCCTGAATGGCCACCGGAAAAAGATCCTGACACACAAACACGAACAAGCACACACAGGCAAGCACAAAACACAAAACCACAATAAGGTATTCTCAATTCTGTCAGATCACATTCAGCATGTTCAATACACATCACACATGCAAGCTAGGCACTCCTAACCTACCTTAAGGGATTTGGTATAGCCTAGAAATTCCTCAATTCAATTCGTAACTCAAGCATGCATTATTTAATATGAATGCGCATACAATTTCACAATCATAGGTACCGAAATCAATTAAGCAAACAATGAGGTCTTTGGAGAAACCGATGAGGCATAGAACCTACCTCTCTTGTCTCTGAACAAGAAGTTATTCCCATCCCTTTATTCAATAATTCTGCACTACCTATAGCATCACAAGACAAAGCCAAAACCAAACTAAGTATGCATATCCAATATTCAATTAAATACCCTATTTCCTTACCAATTCCACTCACCAAACCTATCAGAAATGAGTGATCAGATGCCACAGGTAACTCCCCCTTGGATGTGTGATGTGATAGCCAAGAACTTAACAAGAAACAACCTGAATTACCATCCCTAGTTATCATACAATTTTCGACACTAAGAATAGGGCAATAGGGCAAGTTGCGATTTCATGTTAACAAGTTGTAGGAGTTGTGATCTCATGTTAACAAGGAAGGATTAAGGGTTTATAACATGTATAATCAAAACAAACAAGATTAGAATCCAATAGGTTAATCAATTGATCAAGATAGGCAACAGTAGGGCAGTAGGGCAAAGGTAAGGCATACTGATTTCATGTATAGAAAAGATTCAAAGGATAAATTCATGATTTTTCACTATGAATAGATTCTAAACAATCATATGAATAAGGGAAACAACATCAGAGATCAATCAAAAGAATAATTATAAAAATCTTAAAACCTAAATCCGTCGCCGATTTTCAACTTATCCTTTAATAAAGAAATATGGTCCAAACAACAAAAAAAATATTTTTGGAAAGAAGATGAAGAGATCTTTCCAACAAGCTATTATTTGCATGAATTCGACAAACGATGAAAGAGTTATGCTACATTGAAATTCAAGAAGATTTTGGCAGTTCCGCAGAGTTTCGACTTATCTTACGAGTAAGAAATACTAACCTACTGACAAAACAAAAATATGAATGGAAAGAGGATGAAGAGAGCTTTCCAACAAGCTATTATTTGCAGGAATCCGTTAAACAATGAGAGAATTATGCTGGTTTAAAGTTTCAGCGAATTTTGGCATATATAAGGAGGTGTAAGGGTTTTAGGCTATACGAGTTTTTGTGTTTTCTATGAATGATTTTTGTAGGGTTGGATTCCTATTTATAATGGATGGGTATAAAATTAAGATTACTACTTTAAAGGCTTTATTAAAATAAGATAACTGCCAGATTTAAATTCTGTAACTATCCCCTTTTAATTTTAGGGATTTTAATTCTTAAGATGATTATCAACAAATTAAGAACCAAATTAAAGGGAATTAATACCAGAAATAATTACCAAATATTCCTTACCAATTTCGGTCATCACACATCCTTTTCTTTAGGAGAAAAATGGTCTTTTCACCTACATTGGCTTCTAGACTTCTAGGACTCAAAATTCGGGGTCTCACATCCTCCCCTCCTTATAAGAATTTCGTCCTCGAAATTTTAGCACAAGTACCTAAACAAACAAGTAAGGAAATTTTGTACGCATAGATTCCTCAGTCTCTCAAGACTGTTCCTCAATTTATCCATTTCGCCAAACAACTCGTACTATAGGCACGCTTCGACTACAAAGCTGTCGAACTGACTTATCTAGTATGACAACTGGCTGTACGGGATAGGATAGGTCTTCAGCAACTTCGACTGGGGGTTCCTCGAGCACTTGAGCAGGGTCTTGTACATACTTTCTCAACATTGAAACCTAAAACATGTTGTGAATTCTTTCCATATTTGGAGGTAAGGCAAGTTGGTATACAACGGAACGAGATTACAAGAATCTCAATAGGGTCACAACATCATAAGATCTGCATAAACCATAAACAAAAATCTCCCGAACAATATCTGCTCATTCCTACACAACTAAAGGGATTCATGCAATTCAAAGATTCAATCAAAAATGGTAGGGCCGAATCTAAGGCTGAGGGAGATTACAAACACTTCCGAAAAGTATCAGAAGTACACAGGCAGGCAGAACTCATCAGATTATTCTCGGCAATGAAGAAGAAAAGGTCATCCCCTTCCACCTGTGTTATCCAAGGCTTACTGCACGAAAGGTAATTGGTTAACACACAAGCTAATCAGCAAGCTTATTCATCTTGTCACACAAGGACAAGGGCATCCTAAACCACACAAGGACAAGGGCATCCTAAACCACACAAGGATAAGGGCTTCCCAAATCACACAAGGATAAGGGCTTCCTACCACACAAGGACAGGGTTTCTGGCCACACAAGGACCAGACATCCAGCGAGCTCTTGCTAGGATTTGCCACCCATACGACTCCCATACCAGTAAGAACCTCCCCTCTTTCTAGGACCATCAGTGTTTACCCCAAATGGCCACCGGAAAAGGATCCTGACACACAAACACGTACAAACACACACAGGCAAGCACAAAGCACAAAACCACAACAGGGTATTCTTAATTCTGTCAGATCACATTCAGCATGTTCAATACACATCACACATGCAAGTTAGGCACTCCTAACCTACCTTAAGGGATTTGGTATAGCCTAGAGATTCTTCAATTCAATCTGCAACTCAAACATGCATTATTAAATATGAATGCGCATACAGTTTCACAATCATAGGTACCGAAATTAATTAAGCAAACAACGAGGTATCTGGAGAAACCAATGAGGCATAGATCCTACCTCTCTTGTCTCTGAACAAGAAGTTATTCCCTTTCCTTTATTCAATAATTATGCACTACCTATAGCATCACAAGATAAAGCCAAAACCAAACTAAGTATGCATATCCAATATCCAATTAAATACCCTATTTCCTTACCAATTCCACTCACCAAACCTATCAGAAACCAGTGATCAGATGCAGCAGGTACCTCTCCCTTGGATTTGTGATGTGATAGCCAAGAATTTAACAAGAAATAACCTGAATTACCATCCCTAATTATCATACAATTTTCGGCACTAAGAATAGTGCAATAGGGCAAGTTGAGATTTCATGTTAACAAGTTGTAGGAGTTGTGATCTCATGTTAACAAGGAAGGATTAAGGGTTTATAATATGTATAATAAAAAAAAACAAGATCAGAATCCAATAGGTAAATCAATTGATCAAGATAGGCAACAATAGGGCAGTAGGGGAAAGGTAGGGCATACTGATTTCATGTATAGAAAAGATTCAAAGGATGAATTCATGATTTTTCACTATGAATGGATTCTAAACAATCATATGAATAAGGGAAACAACATCAGAGATCAATTAAAGACAGAATTATACAAATTTAAAACCTAATTCTGCCGCTGATTTTCAACTTATCCTTTGACAAAGAAATACGAATTTCCAAACAACAAAACAAATATGGTTGGAAATAGGATTAAGATATATTTCCAACAAGCTATTATTTTCAGGAATCCGACAATCAATGAAAGAGTTATGCTACATTGAAGTTCAAGAAGATTTTGGCAGTTCCGCCGAGTTTCGACTTATCTTACGAGAAAGAAATATTAACCTCCTGACTAAAAATTAAATATTGTTAGAAAGAGGATGAATAGATCTTTCCAACAAGCTATTATTTGTAGGAATCTAACAAATTATGAAAGAGTTATGCTGGTTTAAAGTTTCAGCGAATTTTGACAAATATAAGGAGGTGTAAGGGTTTTAGGCTATACGAGTTTTGTGTATTTTCTATGAATGATTTTTGTGGGGTTGGCTTCCTATTTATAATGGATGGGTATGGAAATAAGATTACTACTTTAAAAGTTTTATTAAAGTAAGATAACTACCAGATTTAAATTCTGTAATTATCCCCTTTTAATTTTAGGGATTTTAATTCTTAAGGTGATTATCAACAAATTAAGAACCAAATTAAAGGGAATTAATACCAGAAATAATTACCAAACATTCCTTACCAATTTCGGCCATCACACATCCTTTTCTTCATGGGAAAAATGGTCTTTTCACCTGCACTAGTTTCTGGACTTCTAGGACTCGAAATTCGGGGTCTCATAGTTGGAGTGTTCTATTCAGATATTAGAGGACATGTTGAGGACGTGTGCATTTGACAGACAGACAACATGGTATCAATGTTTGGTGCTTGTGGAGTTTGCCTACAACAATAGTTTTAAGGTCATCTTAGGGATAACACCTTACAAGACATTATATCGCCAAAGGTTTCACATTTTGATTTATTAGGATAAAGGTTAGTGAGCGCTGAATGGACAGCCCCGAGTTGGTAAAGCAGGCCACAAAGCATATTACTGTGATCAGCCAATTTTTAAGAGCCACTTAGGATCACCATAAGAGCTATCCAAACAATCGATGGCGAGAGCTTAAGTTTCAAGTGGATGACATGGTCTTCTTGAAGGTTGCATTATGGAAAGGTGTAATCCAATTACAGTAGAGAGTTAAGCTTGCATTGAGATATATTAATTCATATCGAATCACTAAGAGGATTAACCAGTAGCTTATAAGTTGGAGTTACTTGCAGAACTGAAGAGGATTCATAATGTCTTCCACATCTCAATGTTAACAAAGAACATTCGTGATCCATCTCATATGTTAAGCGTAACGCCAGACGAGTCGCCAATGATTTCTTATATTGGATACAACCTGTGGTGACAGTCAGAGTTTTATGGCGTAGTGACAGATTTGAGGAGTATACATAAGAGACTTAGTAGTTGATGCATCAGCAGTATCTACACCTTTTTAAACCTCTTGATTGAATTTTGAGGATGAAATTCTTATAAGAAGGGGAGGATGTAAGGTCTAGTACTTTTGGACTTAAATTTTTGAGCTTGAGTGAATAGTTGTGCAACATAGAGTTATAAGTAATGTCTTCGTGTGTCGTTTTGATATATCCAGTCTTTCGAGGTAAGTTATTGGTACGACATCATGTCCATGTTAAGTTTATAGTTATGTTTTTAGGAAGTGATGGTTTAGGTGTGGAGAAAACTCAATTTAAGACCTTTATTGATACCAGATCCAAAGCAGATCCGTTTTGAGTGGTTGATTGATTTTGAGCCTGATGTTGATTTTTTGGTTCATTATTATTCATAAGAGTCCAAAATATTATTTTTGACCTAAAAACAGTAAATTGGCCCATAAACACCTTAAACTTTGTTTTAAAATAAAATCGGACCAAGGAATTGAATTTTAAATTGAAAATTCAACCCATTGAGCTTGGGGTATAAATAGAATTGTTTTCACTTGGACCTTAGAAAATTTTCGAAAGAAAACCCCAACCCCTTTCTGTGACGACCCCAATTCCTAACTATTACTATTTGCTCCGATTAAGGTCATCACCGCTGTGAAACCTAAATAAGCCCAAATGACACCTAGTACCTATCTGAATCTCACCAGGCTTACCATTAACTTTCGAATTTTAGCATGTTTATTTTAATGTTTAACAAAAATTAGAGCATGATATTGGACAAATATTCTGGTAACATACGGAGTGAATAAAACATCAGCGGAAGTCTTTAGATTAAATCATTGGGTTCATAACACACAAGTCCCATAGGGATCCAAATAACCAGCAAGAAATCCTCCAACATATTTCGGAAATAGCAATCAAAGGAGGATTCTTAAAATAAACCAGAAAGTAGCCCAATCATTCATGTTATATGCTCAAGTAAACAAGGAACAAGTATGCAAATATGATTCAATATCACCCCGCTATGCAGCCTTGATCTCACACACTGGTACCACAGATAGTGGATATACCTAAGCCTGAAAAATAGTAAAACAACGATATGAGATTACAAGAATCTCAGTAGGGTCACAGCATCATAAGATCTGTAGAAACCCTAAACACAAATCTCCCAATTCACATTAGATCATTCCTAAACAACTAAAGGGGATCATACAATTCAAGAACCAATCAAAAAGGGTTAGGGCTGAATCTATGGTAGGGAGGACTACGATCACTTCCAAAAAATCAAAAGTACACAGGCAGGTAGAACTCATCAGATTGCTCTCGGCAATGAAGAAGAAAGGTCATCCCCTTTCACCAGTATTGTCCAAGGCTTACTGCACTAAGGGTAAACGGTTAACACACAAGCTAATCAGTAAGCCTATTCATCTTGCCACACAAGGACAAGTCTTCCCAAGCCACACACGGACTAGGGCATCCCGAACCACACAAGGATAAGGGCTTCCTGCCACACAAAGACAGGGTTCCAGCCACACAAGGACCAGACATCCAGCGCGCGCATGCTGGGCTTTGCCACCCATACAACTCCCATACCAGTAAGAACCTCTCCTCTCCCTAGGAGCATTAGTGCTTACCCTGAATGGCCACCGGAAATGGATCCTGACACACAAACACGTACAAGCACACACAGGCAAGTACAAAGCATAATACCATAACAGGGTATCCTCAATCATGTCAGAACACAATCAACATATTCAATTCACGTAACATATACAACTCAGGCATTCAATACCTAACTCAGGGGTTTGATATAGCCTATGAGATTCATATCTCAATCCGAAATTCATACTCTCACCCTATAATCAAATCGCATGCAATACAACAAGGGCAGGTATCAAAAATATCAAGAAAATAACAGAGGTCTCTAGAGAAACCGATGAGGCATAGATCCTACCTCTCTTGTCTCTAAACAATAAACTACTCCTTTGTCTTTATTAGGTAATTCCGAACTACCTATAATATCACCAGGCAAAGACGAAAACAAACTAAGCATGCATATTTAATAATGAATTGAATACCCTATTTCCTTACCAATTCCACTCACCAAACCTATCAGAAACCAGTGATCAGATGCTGCAGGTGCCTCCTCCTTGGATATGTGATGTGATAGCCATGAACTTAACAAGATTCAACTTGAATTACCATTCCAATTAACTATGCAAATTTCTTCGCTAAGAGTAAGGCATAGGACAATTTCGACTTTAAGCATAGAGAAGTTTAAAAGAAAGAAATTCATGATCATAAGAATATGCGAAACGACAACAGAAATCAACCGAAGACAAAAAATGTAGAAATCTAAAAACCTAATTCCGTCACAGATGAAAACCTAATTTCGTCGCCGATTTTCAACTTAACCTTAGACATAGAAATATTTACGTCCAAACAACAAAATATATATAGTTGAAAAGAGGATGAAAATATCTTTCCAGAAAGCTATTATTTGTAGAGATACAACAAACGATGAAAGAGTTATGCTATTCTGAAGTTCAAGAAGGTTTTGGCAATTCCGCCGAAAACCTAATTCCGTGGCCGATTTTCAACTTATCTTTTGACAAAGAAATACGAATTTTCAAACAAAAAAAAATGGTTGGAAAGAGGATGAAAAGAGCTTTCCAACAAGCTATTATTTGTAGAGATACAACAAACGATGAAAGAGTTATGCTATTCTGAAGTTCAAGAAAATTTTGGCAGTTCCGCCGAAAACCTAATTCCGCCGCCTATTTTCAACTTATCTTTTGACATAGAAATACGAATGTCCAAACAACAAAAAATATGGTTGGAAAGAGGATGAAAAGAGCTTTCCAACAAGCTATTATTTGTAGAGATACAACAAACGATGAAAGAGTTATGCTATTCTGAAGTTCAAGAAGATTTGGCAGTGCAGCCGAATTTCAATTTAACCTTATAAAAAGAAATACTAACCTCCCGATGAAAAACCAAAGGTGGTTGGAAAGAAGATGAAGAGATCTTTTCCAACAAGCTATTATTTGCAGGGATCCGACAAACGATGAGAGAGTTATGCTGGTTTAAAGTTTCAGCGAATTTTGGCAGCTATAGGGAGGTGTAAGGGTTTTATGCTATACGAGTTTTGTGTGTTTTCTATGAATGATTTTTGTGGGGTTGGCTTTCTATTTATAATGGATGGGTATGGAATTAAGATTACAGCTTTATTAAAGTAAGATAATTATCAGATTTAAATTCTTTAATTATCTTCCCTTATTTTTAAGGATTTTAATTTCTAAGGCAACTATCTAGCTATAAGAACTTAGATTAAAAGGAATTAAAACCAGAATTAACTACCATACAACTCTTACCAATTTCGACCATCAGACATCCTTTCCTTCAGGGGCAAAATCATTTTTTCACCTGTACTGGCTTCTGGACTTCTAGGACTCAAAATTCAGGGTCTCACACTTCCTTTATGCACCCGACGTTACCTTCTTCCCCACTCCCACAAATACGTAAGTTTTAATTCCTTGTTCTCTAATCAATTTCCTTGATTGGGCTTTGTTTCGAAGATATTTCTACAGACTTCTCTACCATTTTTACTCCAAATAAACGAATTTGGAAGGTTGGATTCATAAAAAATTAGATTAGGGTATATTGTAAGAATTTAGGTTCCCATTTTCTATGGTTTTCTTTGATTGTTTATTATCTAGCTTTGTTTCTACATGTGTTTCTAGTGTTTTTCTATCCTTGGAAATCTAAATTGATAGTTGGATTGTTGAATTTGGTCATTTTTTGTTTTTGATAGATTTGTGAGTTTTTAGTGGAATTGTGTTTGAGCTGTGTTTTGGATGCTTGAGAAAGGTTTGTTGGTGACCCTAGAATGCTTGTTAATGGTTAATTTGATGTGATTTTGTATTAGTTGAGTTTTTCCCCTTTGAGTGACTTGAGTAATTGTTAGGGTTGAGAGGGAATGGTTGAATTACCCTTTTGTGTTGTGAGGATGAGTTATAGGTTGTATTGATTGAGTCTTTAGAGAGGTTTAGATGGTGTCTAGGCTTTGGTTTTGTTGTCGCTTTTGGTCACTATGTATTTTTTTTTTGTAGCTTGTGTGTAGCTTATTATTTAGGAAGCGGTGTGGCCAACGATAAGAACAAAGGCATAGCTCCTAAGTGTTTTATGCATCACAAGGTGGGAGTTTCAGTTTCATGCACTTGATAGAAAATGTTTGGATTCTCCTAATGATTAACATGTAGTGCTTTTGTTTTGAATGTGAAACCTTAGGTAAATAATTTATAAGCAGGTTAGCCAATTTGTATGTGATTCATATTGTTGCATGTTATTCTTAATAATTGCTATTCCTATTGGCATGGATGGATTCATATGGTTGCACTTGTATTGCTTGTGAGGATTTCCTTAGTGAATGGATTGGTTTGGTTATTATGATTACATTGATTAAGTGGTTATCTTAGATGGGGAATTATATATGTTGCAGTGAGGTTGAGGGTATTAAGCCTTGTTTGGTTCCGGAAATCACTTCAAAGGAGTGTTGAGTGGGTAAAGTTTAAGTGAGGACCAAACCTGGAAGAAAAGAAAGAAAAACCTAATTGTTCAAGCCCAGGATCTAACCAGTAATTGATTATCCCGAAAAGTAATCGATCACTGTAATTGAGTTTTGACCAATAATCAAAAACTATAAATAGTAATCAGTAATTGATTACTAAAGAATAGTAATCGTGTACTCTTTTGTATAATCACTTCTTGCTTTCCATTAAATGACCAGACACCCTCGAAAAATGGCTCATGCATAATGCAGATACTAAACATAACATTGTTGGCTGATCACTATAGATGTAGTAGACTTGCATTGAATGTTTGCTTAGCAAATAGTTTGAAATGCTTTACTGTGTTTACATTCTACCTAGATCAAGTATGACATCGTGAGTTGATAAGTGCTGGACCATTGCATCACGTGGCATGTATTAGTTTTCATACTTCTATATTTATGCATGTGATTATAGCATTTTGTCTTGATTTGAGAGATGTATGGCTGATGAGCCTTTTTGATATACTTAGATGTATTTAGCATGTTGATACATTAATGTGATGGCATGATTGATTGATTTGAAATTCAATGTATTTACTCATGCATAATTAGTCTTCCACTGATTTAATACAAACTCAGTAATCTATAAGACACCATTGCACGTAAAATTAGAATTTAAATATCATGCTCATTTTAAAGAAAGAAAAATAATGACTCAAATTTATATGCATGTTTAATGAATGCTTTAGGAAAAAGAGATAGTTTATATGCATACTTTCTTTTACTCTTCCCCTGCGATTCTTCCACCATTCAAAGTCTTCCAAGGTTCAAATCAAATACAATTCTATCAGAAACATTTGTTCTGCACAAGGAAACTATACAAGTTCACTCCAGTTACCCTCAACTGCTCTAAGTCAATTCTAGAAATAAAGCAGTTCACCTGTCTATGTCAGCTCCAATGCACAGGGGTTCGAGCTTAGATCAAAGTCATTGCAAGTATAACACAGGCCCTGCCTTCCAGCTCTATCTATAATGCATCAACCTCAGATGGAATACAAATCTGTGATCTCATGGGGTTGAACATGATAAACTTGCTGCTTCATTTGTTTCAGTCATTTCAACTTCATATATGCCGGCATCTGGAGATTTACCATCCTCCATTGCTGCCTTCAGTTTGAGTTTTGCCAGTTGCATGGCCTTCACCTCATATCTGATTTACACAATGCAAAAGCAACATTTTGGGAAGACTATGAGAATAAGATAGAACAAATTATGATCGTTTTTTTATATTGAGCAACATTTTGCCATGAACTAGTTTTTGTCATTTCTTTACCAAAATCATCGGATTACTAGTCATGCATGTTAAGTGACAGCAATGACAAGTTATCTACATTAGCAGTTGATCCAGGAATCTAAGTATTGGGACTGGCATGTAATTCAATCCTCCATTCCTGGTAATCGAGTGGAATTCTATCTATAGGCGTTCAATGAGTTTTGGCAGTGATCGCTCAGACTACCAGCCCACAGTAAACCATCACATGCCACCTTATAGTCGGTAGTCCCAATTAATCAACCAAACAAATGCACCATTCCTATATTTCAGAATTCAGTAAACATTTTACTCCAAAAGAACCTTAAGGTCTACAATCAAGTTCTACATTTTTCATATGGGCATGTGTGAATTTAAACCAATATCATTGTGTGAATTAGGTGTCTTAAACTAATATCTACTTGTGCAGCTAATAGATTTGCAATATGGATAACAGGCCATCGATATGACAAACACGGGTGACTAATACAGAGTTTAAGAAAAGGAAAAAGGCATATGGAACACTTTTGTGCATTTCAACGGAGAGGTATTCTACGGCAGTGCATGTTGCTTATAATTTCTCCTAAAGTATGAGTCAACAGCAGAGAGCATCTTTTAACTGCCCAGCAGTACATAAGCATTTTAATATTTCTCCCCGGATGTCCTCCTGGTGCAGTCTAGGAAAAGGCTAAAGCAAAGGTATCAGCAACAACAGAGAAACCATATAACTTCATAACTCACCCAGCTACATGACTTTTGACAAGCATAAAATATATTCTCCAGAATTTTTGCTCCTTCATATGTCGAGGGCATAGCGTAAATCTAAGCTGTTTAAGTTCCTGTAAAAGAAGGGAACAAAAGACATTGAGAAGATGAAATTTAAAAACAGAACCACTCCAGGATATGATTGTAGACCTCAAAAGTAGAAACAATAAAAACAACTAATGGTGAGAACTGTACAGGGTAGACCAGGACCATCCGAATGTCATTTTTACACTAGAAACTGCATATCTTGCGATTATAGATTGACCTCCAGTTCTCTATTTTCGGTAAAATTGTACTCACTAATCATAGGTAGCAAGTGTAACACCGACTAAATGTTGAGAGACTTTGGTCGTTTGTCAATGCTATTTCCAATGGTCATTTCAAGTTATACTTAAAAATTCTTGATTATTTCAAGATATGGGAAAAGCTTCACAGTGATCAATAATGAACTTGTAGTATATGATCTGAGTCGGTAAACCAACCACAATAACTCCAGTTCCTCGTCATCCATCACCCAAAAGTCGTGAGCCACCCAGAAAAGGTTATAATAAAGGCTTGTTCACACCCACCCAGTTATATCAACAACAGGCAAACACAGGAGGGAGGGAAAGAGTTGAACTTGGATTAAATTCCTCTCCTCAAAAAAGCACTTTCAATTATAAAAACAGAGCGTGCTCTTGTAAAATACTCTCAATTTCTCCAATGTAATGTTCATCGGAACTCCTGAAGCGAAGAGATAAGAAGTTTCCAAAACGAAAGCACGAAGCAATACATTGCATGAGTGAAGATCCAAAACCATACCTGCACTTTGGAAAGAACAAGAGTGGCATGTCGCTCCTGCCACTCTGAAAGATCCTTCCGAACATTGCCAGTTGTTGCTTCTGCGGTTGAAGTAGCGTGGTCGTCAGCAACGATTTGAACATCATCTGGAAACAACAAGAAACCATATCACAAAGGATTGCAAGAGGAAAAGTAATGAAAAAAATAATAAAAAGAGGTTACCATGAAGAAGAAAATTCTTGAAAATTTCCGGCGAGAATGAGTTGACGAGATGAATTAATTGAGGGGTGATTCCATGAAATTCTTCTTCTGCTTGCGCCTTGTGGGCTTGTGTATGTGTGTGTTGTTGAGTTGGGTGTGGTTGGTGATCTGGGGTTTGTGCATTTTTTGTGGTGATTCTATTCCTGGAAAGGCTGCGCCGGAACCATGAAGACCAGTCCATGGTTGGACTCCACCATCCAAGTATGCAACAGAAGAGAAGTAGTAGTAAACAGGAGGTTTACTTGGATCGGTATTTGAGATTTTTTATTTTGATTTTGATTATGTTTTCAATTTATAATTTATAATTTTTTCAATGCTGTTGGGTTTATTACCGTATCTGACACTAACTTAACTTGGGCTTCAAACTACTCGACTGCTTGGGTAAATTGAAATCCTCGTTTTGTAAGCGTGTCTTCCAATCGGGCCTGGAATGCACTAACAGCACTTTAGTGAGAATTTGTAGCAGGCTGGCCCATGGGCCTGCAAGCGCTTTCAAGAATCCTGATATTTTTCTTTAAGTTAAAAAAAAATACAAAGATATCTTTAACAGATTAAATATAAAATATTTTAGAATTTTAAGATGAATTAATACTGTATCTAGCTATCATGATTGAGAAGATTGAAGGCCCGTGGCGTGCAATAGGGGTTATGATGGCAATGATGATGGATCCAACCCTAAATTGAATTAATTATTTTTCAATTTTAAAATTTTTTTTTAAAAAAAAAAAATCAATCGATATCATATTGTATTACCAAGGATGTTTTGGATAAATTTGCTTATCTTAAAAAATAGAAAAAGAAATAGAAATAGAAATAGAAATAGAAAAAGAAATACAGCTCTAATTCAACCCATTGTCAATCAATAATATTTATATAATATAGAATTCAGTTGTACATGTATATATTATTCTTACATTAAATCAATCAAACATAACAAACGAGTTTGACTTGGAACAGAAAAGCTCTTTTGTTTGTCCTATTATAATATTTGTACCATCACCTCCATTGTTCGAGTACTCTTTTGTCTGCTTTACCCCTTCTGTTGCCATTGCCCTGCTTTCCAGCTTTTTTCCAGCTTTTCAATAAAAGCAACCTCACAAACTCCTGCCACCACTTAGACTACTACAACTTGTGATTGGAACGATGGGCAATGCATTGTTTCTGTTCCTTTCTGTTTCTTTCTGTTTCTTTGCCAAATGAAAACACAAAGGGAATGCTTTGTCGAATTTATTCAAAAAGTACCATAAACTTTGTCAAGATGCTTTGTGGGTTACCTCATTTCTGAAAAGGCTTTACACATATCTTATCTTATCAAATTCCGGTTATATTAATGTTTATTAGGTAATCTAATCATAAAAAATAATATCAAATATATGATAAATTTACAATTTCAAACACACTAATGCTCTCTATATGTATAATCATGTATAATAAAAGAAAAGAATATCGCATACCTGTGACCCAAGCCAAGCCACATGTATTCCCTATACTACATAAAATGTATTATCTGCCAAAAACAGATAAAGACACTACCTATATGTATTATTGCTCTATTTGGTCATGAAATGCTTTATTTAATTAATTAAATCAAGGCATTTATAAATTTATAATAATTATTTATTCTTAAACTATTATAAATATAATTTATTAAAAAAATTAAGGGGTCAAATTGGATGCACTTACATTTAATTTTTGCGTATTACAAAATATCTATATTAATTGCTTCAGAAGAAGAATGACACCAAAAAATCTCACCAACAGTTGAGTTCAGGGTAGGGATGTTTTGGACAGTAACACTTCAACCAACTGATGGTACCGGTATCCAGATATCAAGATATCAAGATATCAGACCAGGACTCGTCATATTTTATTATTATTATTTTTTTTTTTTTCGAAACCAAGACTAGTCATATGATATGAGCAACCATGCGCAGAACATTTTCCTCCAACTTTCCATTGGCATGCCCGTCACCAATCCTTATCAAATCCATCTAAGATTGCCTTGTCTCTCCCTTTCCTTTCCTTTTCCTTTCCTTTTCCTTGCCCTCACAATATTTACGCAATCAATGGACGGAATAGTTATCAAATTTCAAAAGAAGAAAAACAACAAAGCT
Organism: Passiflora organensis; assembly: GCA_019739055.1. NCBI lineage: Eukaryota > Viridiplantae > Streptophyta > Magnoliopsida > Malpighiales > Passifloraceae > Passiflora > Passiflora organensis. The sequence continues at coordinate 237,342 of JAEPBF010000212.1, read as the reverse complement.
AGGTCAAATGATTAGTTACCTTACTTGCCATTTACTTTTAATAAAAAGGGCAACACCCACTATCTTCAAGTAATGATTCCCCACCCAAGGAACCTTATTCCTTCCAAGCACTAAGTTAGGGCATAAAACCCATTAATCACTGCATAAATTGGTGTTCACTATCAGCATGCATCACAGGTGGGCACCATCTTTCAAACCCTTTCTTTTGATTGACTTCACAGTGCGGTGAGGGTGTCTTCTAATGAACTCTTCCGGAACATTTGGGCTCAGCATCATTTGAATAAATCAGAAACGAGTTAAAAGTAAGAAACTGTAATTGAAAGAAATGACGGGAGACAACAACTACTTTTTAACTGCCATGAAGACAGAAGAGTTAAAAAGAGAGCCCAAAATGTCTAAAGATGACAACTACTTTCGTTCCCGCCTTTCTTTCCCTTCCTTTTGACTTTTATTATCACACAGAATAAGGTAGCAAGGCACCGCCTTTATTGTGCTAGCTTTACAAGCTTAGCTATAGCCTACAGGAGATCGGCCTTAACAATTGGGACCCTTCAGTTACAGTTTCTATGTTATACTGTACTATATTCTGCGAACCAATACAGGAGACTGGATTTGGTTTGGTCATTCTGTATGGTATTTAGTGTGGGAGACCAAATGAAGAGCAGTTCGAGTGAAAAAGGAAAGAGAGGAAAGCTAAAAGGCATGTCCCACATGTAAGGCCCCCCGCTTTGGACGATTGCAATCTATGAGTTTGAACGTAACTTGTTTGACAAAAATGGCCAAGGAAGTTTACCATCACCAACAGCAATATCTCTCTTGCTCTTTCTTTTTCGGCATTTGGGTTTCTTTCCTTCTCTTTATTGTTTACTCTTGCTGTGTCTGTCCCTTTTACATGGAGAAGCAGCAGCAGCAGCAGCAGCAGCAGCAGATGTCCTTGGCCAAATGCTCGAGGCAACGATACAATGAATGGTTGGTTGGTGTTGATTTCTTGTTCATGTTATAACGCTTAATTTGATGGTTTTGTTCAACTTTAAAAGGATGTGCATTGTGTCGTTGTTGTTGGCTTCTTACTTTAGCATTTCAGTGAATGTTGATCCACAATCTTCGTAAGCTTCACTTGTTCTCTGGTTGTGTTTTCTTTTCTTTTTTTTTTTTCTTTTTTCCAGTAGATGGTTGTGTAGACTTGCTTTCAAGTGCAGACTTCGGATGTCACTTGGTGTTCGCTTTGGTTTGAAAATGATAACTGCTGGATATTCGTAGTGTTTCCTCCAACGCGTTCTGTAATACTTGATTATCACATCTCTGCAGTGATTTCCTTTCATCTTTCGTTATTTCTTCTTGTGACATGTATAACTTAAAAGGTGCTGGGTTATATGATTTCTGCTTTTTTTGGGGATGCATATACACTTTGATATTTGGTTCTTTTCTTGCATCGTTTCTGTATTCCGGTCATAACCTATTGTTATTGGTCGACTTATCTGTTCTGTTTAACTCTCAAGCTTCTTCCTTCCTTACACCTACCCCAAAAGATAGATATTTATGCTTTTCATCTGCTTAGTTAATTCTGATAACAAGAGTTTATTCTGAAATTTGCATGACGCTTTCGAATTGATTAGTTTCTGGTATCCTTTTATCACTCACTCACTGGTAACTATCTTGTTGTAGGATTTTCCGAGATGTGCCTAGCGATATTAGCATAGAAGTGAACGGAGGGACATTTGCATTGCATAAGGTAAGTGTCTATTTTTCTTACTAATTATCTAATTATCTAATTGAATGAACTCATGGCGCTTGTTGGTGAGATGCCTGATTTGTAATGGATGAAAGTTCTCTTTTACTCTCAAATCTGTTTTCAATGGGATACTGGTTGGAAACAGGGAAATTAAGCACCGCGATTGTCACTGCAGAGTATGAGGGATTTATGGATTTATGTAGTTGTTTTTTTATGGAGCAGAAGTCATGATGTTGCTGGAACCCACCGTCACAATATTATTTACTTACTCTAGTTGTCTCATTCAGTATGGTCAGCGCGGCCATTAACGCAATCTTAATTGAAAATGCAGTTTCCTCTTGTGTCTAGAAGTGGACGAATTCGGAAATTAGTTGCAGAACACAGGGATGCAGATATCTCACGGGTGGAGCTTCTTAATCTCCCCGGAGGAGCTGAGGCATTTGAGCTGGCTGCGAAATTTTGTTATGGCATTAACTTTGAGATCACGTCTGCTAATGTTGCTCAGCTTCTTTGTGCTTCGGATTACCTGGAAATGACAGAAGAATACTCAAAGGATAATCTTGGTTGTCGTGCTGAAGAATATCTTGAGAGTATTGTTTGTAAAAATCTTGAAATATGCATCGAGGTGTTGCAACAATGTGAGTTCCTACTCCCTCTGGCTGATGAGCTGAAAATAGTTAGCCGATGCATAGATGCAATTGCATCAAAAGCTTGCGCGGAACAAATTGCCTCAAGCTTCTCTCGCTTGGAGTACAGCAGCTCAGGGAGGCTTCACATGAATAAACAAGCAAAATGTGAGGGGGATTGGTGGCTAGAAGATCTCTCTGTTCTGCGAATAGATTTGTACCAGAGGGTCATCACAGCAATGAAATGTCGCGGGGTTCGTCCCGAGAGTATTGGAGCTTCACTTGTGAACTATGCTCAAAAGGAGTTGACAAAGAAATCCAGTCTATGGAACCCATCCAGTCAGACAAAAGTTGATCTAGTTTCAACGGACCATGAAAGACTTGTAGTAGAAACAATTGTTATCCTTCTGCCTGTTGAGAAACTTGCTGTGCCCATCAGTTTCCTTTTTGGTCTTTTGCGAAGTGCGGTAATTCTGGAGTGTGCAATCTCCTGTAGGCTTGATCTAGAGAGGCGGATTGGTTCCCAGCTGGATATTGCAACTCTTGATGATCTTTTGATCCCATCTTTTCGGCACGCAGGGGATACCTTATTCGATGTCGACACAGTTCATAGGATCTTGGTGAATTTTTCACAGCAAGATGTGAGTGAAGAGGATATGGATGATGCTTCTGTTTTTGAATCTGACACTCCTCCTTCACCATCTCAAACTGCCTTGTATAAGGTCTCCAAGTTAGTGGACAACTACCTGGCGGAAATTGCTCCTGATGCAAACCTCAAGCTTCCCAAGTTCATGGTCATTGCAGAGACACTACCAACACATGCACGCACGGTCCATGATGGATTATATCGAGCAATTGATATTTACTTGAAAGTAAGCGCGCAACTCACATTTACCATTTTATATCACCAAAACCAATTGTTTTCCCTGTATTTACCACTCATTGATCTGTTCAAACTCATCTGTTTCTTATGGATGCTTTTCAGGCCCATCAGAATTTATCAGATTCAGACAGGAAAAAGCTCTGCAAACTGATTGATTTCCAAAAGCTCTCACAAGAAGCTGGTGCTCATGCTGCACAGAATGAAAGGCTCCCCCTTCAAGCTATGGTGCAAGTGCTGTATTTTGAGCAAATAAGGCTCAGAAATGCATTGTGCACTTCTTATCCAGACGAGGAGCACAAGCCAATGCAGCACCAGTCATGGCGGATCAGCAGTGGAGCACTCAGTGCGGCAATGTCTCCACGCGACAACTACGCATCACTGAGGAGAGAAAACAGAGAGCTCAAACTTGAACTGGCTCGCCTGCGGATGAGACTGAATGATCTAGAGAAGGAACATGTGTGTATGAAGAGAGATATGCAAAGGTCTCGTTCTCATAAGTTGATGAGTTCTTTCTCAAAGAAGATAGGGAAGCTGAGCTTCTTCGGGCATACTTCTTCTAGGGGATCAACTTCTCCCTCCAAGCACTCACATAGAACAGATTCTAAGGTGATTGAGAGAACATGTGCCAGCATTGAATAGGTACAGTACGTATCTACATTATATTGTTGTCTAAGTAACCGGAATCATTGGTTTTGTCACATTTGATCTTCATTTTTGTAAATTCTCTTTTTCCCAACTTTTATATGATCGCAATGCTATCGGTAAGCAAAAGTAGGCCTTGTTGTCTGCGGGATATGGTTTCTACCACCTTGTAATATTATTATGTGACCATTGTGCAAGTCCTCTTTGTATATGGCGGCTTTGGAAATGCTTCAACAGAAACAGAAACATTGGATATGTGGAAGCTAGCAAAGAACAAATTAGTTAACTCCAATCTTCATATCCTGTTACTGAATTTGGGAAGTAGAATAGGTTGGAACAGAGTTAAAAATTTCTGAAAAATTGCTACAATTCCCCGCAGACTCAGTCGGGGCCTCCTTCAATCTTCTATGTGCCTCCACAACTTCCCTCTATCAACTGGAAAGAGACCTTCAGTGGAAGCAGCATGCGCTTGCTGTCTGGTTTTCTTAAGCAAGGTTTTAACATTCTAACTTCTTCGCTACATTTGAACTCCTCGTCGCTATGGTTCTTCTCCGGAAATTCTGCGGTCGAATTAGTATACATTGGATAGAAACTTCCAGCAGTTAAAGCCTCCCCTTGTTCCTCTTGGCTGTTATCATTCTTGGGAATTAGCCTAGGCCAAGACTCGTATATGGTTTGCTTTCCTGGGTTCTTATCACAGTCTTGGTCCTGCAGGTAAACTGCTTGTGCTTTCGAAAGAGATTTCCGCGACCCGACTTTATGATGAGAAGACATAATCCTGATTGATAAACCTTCTGTGGATGATGTCTCTTCCAGTTCTTGGTGGCTGTTTCTGCACGTCAGCTTTCCCTGTCTCCGTTGCTTTGAAGAAAACATTGGAACACAGGATGCGATAGGAAGCGATTGCTTAAGCCAGCGGTTGTGGTTTCCCTGTTTAGGAGTGTTCCCCATGTCTGGTTTTGGCCTTGAGCTTTGCTTTTGAACATGTGGATCAGCATGGTGAAGTTTTGAAGACCAGCTTTGGCATTGAGAAGATAGGAGGATGTTCTCCTTGTGAGCTTTTAGTAAGCCATAAATGGTGCTATTGGGAACAATAAAGAAGACATTCCCCGGCTTCAGCACAGACTCAGGACTAATCACAATCCAGGGATACTCAAACACATCAGGCCGAGTAATGGAGTGCCTGGGGTTTCTCTTCAGGATTTCTGCAGCAAGGATAGGCAGCTCGTAAGTCTCCACATATCGACCTGGATGTACCAGTTTCACAACGCCACCCTCACAATCTTTGACTCCCATTTGCTATCTTATCATAAAACTGGGAAGATAACAGAGGACATCGAGGAAGAGAGGATACAACACCAGCCCTTGCCTGTTCTTATACTGATCACTCTTTTCATGTGATGACAAAAGATGGCAGGAGATCCTATGGAACAGCCTTTGGGGAAATCAATTATTTTGTTTTAAGCATTTCCCACCATTATCCTCCTATACTAAGTTGGTAACATGAATTCTTCCAAGAAACAATCTGGATTTTTGGATTTTGTGCATCTGCTATGCATTCTTTATGATTGCCATTCCATGTTATCTATCTAGCTGATTCTGGTTGTTATCTGTCAACCAGATTCTGGATTGTGGCTGTAAAGCCTTGTTCTGATCTAATCATTGGTTGCTAGCAGAGGATTCCGTTTGTTCATCTTCACTCCAGGCCTTATCTTTTTTCCGTGGACAAGTTACACAGATTCTACCTCGCAAGAAGTCTGGATTCTGGCTTTGATTCCAACCCAGACGCGGTTTTGACACGATTGAAGAAAACAACTGTGAAAGAACAACTAGTTGAAATAAATAACGTCACCCACTGGATGATAACTCAGCTGTAATGGATGATGACACATAGCCTAGAAAATACCTTTTTCTTGTTTATATCGAGTTCGATGACAACGTTCTTCACATACCACAAGTATCTGATATTTCTGTATGTGGATAAGATCAGATGGCTTCCTTGCTTTTTCTGTTAGAACAATCTTGGAGTTTCTTTTACATAGTTCTTACATGATTAATGTGAGGGCCGAGTCCGAACTCGAAATTTGGGTCCTTCATTGATGTGTTACTCTAATTCATGATCCAATCGGCCCAATTCGGAGCTACATAAAACATAATCTCAAAACTCATATCTCAAAATATATGGATAAATTTGAAAATTTATTTTTTCTTTTTAAAAAAATATGTATTTAAATAAAAATTTCGGCATAACATAACATATCATTGACTATAATCACAAATTGTAAAATTCTTTAATCAACATGCTACAAGTCCCTTGGCCCCAATAATGTAGTGTCACAATAAAACAATCTATTTCAAGCCCAAAAATAATAATACGTGTCCAAGACAGCATGTTCATCTTGTATATATTAAATCCAAAAATAATACAACCAAGTCCAAAAGCATGTAACCAACAAGGTTCACTAAGGAAGAACAGAGACATACTAAAACTATTGCAAAGTAGTTGATAATAAAAATAGAGATATTTCATGCTTGCTAATCGTGCATCCAATCAAATCAATCAAGATAATCTAATACAAATATATGAGTTAAGTAAATATAAGTCATGCATTCGGGTTCAAGCCCAAAAGGTATACAAGTCCACACTCTTAGTCTCACGAGCTAATATACCCAAAATCTATTGAGGCGAACCTCTAAACTTACTTCACTAATAATCTCGACTTAAGAGAAATTGAAAGTCCAATGGTGGTTAATTTTAATATATTTTAAAAATAGATATATAAACTCCACCATCAGTGCTATCCTCAGAATAATTGGAGAAAAGACACTCTCACACATGTTCCACACACATGCAACTCGAAAGCCCAAAGGCATATATTATATAGCCTACCTTATACACGTCCACAAGACATATATGTACCACCCAAATTCTCAGGTAAGAGACTATCCTTCTATCTAAAGATGCTTATCTACTTACCTTTTTATTGGCCAAATATTATTCATCAATTCTATATCTCCACCTAGAAAACCTATATATATACATATTCACATATAACTCATAAACACAGTAATGCATATTATGCATGTCACCTCAATCATCATGCACATAGGCCACCCCATTTCTCCTCCATCCACACCACTAAACCTTATGATTCCAATGGTACAATTCATGAGAGAATACTCATGGATACTTATCTAAGGTTAAGGAAGGTGTAGGTGTGAGATCCCAGAAAATTCTGAGGTGCTTGGATTTGAAGCCGAATTGTGAATCAACGAGATTAGTGGGTCTTAGGCCATATTTATGGATCAATGATGTATTCGTAATTTGTTTGGATAATTTAGAAGATAAATTTTATTTTTGGAGAATTTATATAATTATTGAGGATTATTGTTATAATTCGATTGATGATTGAAACATAAAATAGAGTATATATTGATGATTATTGGTATTTAGAACCATAGATAGGTGCATTAATGGTTTATAATGGTTGCTGATGTGAGACCCTGATCATCCATAGTGTAGATATCCTAGAAATCCAACAGGTCAGAAATGGAACTCAGGTACCGATGCAGCTGAAATAACTATTTGGCTCCTGAAGAAATAAATATGTGATAGCCTAAAATGGTTATTGCCGAATATTTTCTATTTTAATTCTGGTATTTTCTTATTATCCTTAAGTTTTATCCCTTATTATCTAAAGTATTAGATAATTTTTTCTTTTAAATAGAATTATTCTTCTTAATAAAATTATCTTTTTAATAGAATTATCCTTTAATCATATCTTATCCTTCTAAGCTTAAAAATAGAGAATTATCTCTTAATTAAACCTCCTTAATACCCTATAAATTAACATGGTCAGTCATCCTATCTAGCACACAATTATTCTCTTTTTTTCACACAAAAATAAACTCTCTCCCTCTCCCTCTCCCTTTTAGCCAAAATTTCGTCTTCCTAAACCCTAGCTGAAATTGATCATCCTTCATCATATTTCTGCTTGTGATAGCTTGTTGGAATCCTCTCTTCATTGTGCATCTTATTATCTTAGCTTTCTTCTGATTCAACCCCTTGTTGGTTTCTGTTTCTGTTCATCTTCATCATTTGAATGTTTGGTACCTATCCTTGTTATAATATGATGAATTCAGCCTTTGTATCTGCTTTATTGAAGAAATCGGCATGCCCTATTCCTAACCTTATATTTGCCAAAATTTGATTAATTTTACTTGTCTATTAGTTTCAGATCTTGTTCCTTTCAATTGTTTGAGTAATTGACACCTATTCCTTTCTTAATTCATGAAATCACAACCCCTAACCTCTCTAATATTGAAATCGCGTATACACTATTAAGTGCTAAGTATTGCCGAAATTTGCATGATGAATTAGAGTGAATAATCAGGTTGTTTCTTGCTAAGTTTCTGGCTATCACATCACACATTAATGGGGAAGATATTGCTGCATCCGGGTCGCTGGATTTTGATAGGTTAATTTTTCAGGATTCCTAATGCCTTTGATTTTTAATTAATTATCTTGTGGCTTAGTATTGTGTGGTCTTTGTCTTGTGATGGTTTAGAAGATTCTGGTCTTATTGGAAAAGCAAAGGATTGCATCTGATTCAGACATGTGAGAAGTAGGATCTATGCCTCATCGATTCCTTTGGTTACCCTATTATTTGATTGTTTGAATATAATTGAATTCGATTGTCTATCTTGATTATAATGATAGGGAATCTCTGAAGTTAATTAGGTAATAGGTTGCCTAATTCGGTTACGACTTTAAGAATTGATCTTTGATTTATATTATGATTTGATTAATGATCCTTTGTTGTGATTTGTGTGTGCATCCACTATGTGTGTATGCGTGTATGTGCTTTGTTTATGCTTTGTTTGAAGGATCTTCTGTCGCTGGCCATGCAAGGTAAGTATTGTTGTTCCTAAGGAGAGGAGAGATGCTTACTGAACCAGGAGGTTTATGGGCGATTATTCCCAGCAAGAGCTCATTGGATGCCTTGTAGGTCGGTTCAAGTCCGGACTGTAGGATGCCTTGAAGGGCCAGTTCGAGTTTGGACGTCAAGATGCCTTTTAGGCCAATTCGAGTCTGGACATTAGGATGCCTTGTTTTTGTGTGGTACGATGATTTGTATGCGCAGCTGCAATAGTGCTCCTAGGCTAGTTAAAGTTTGGATGTCGGAGACAACTAAAAGGCTTGCTATAATATTGATTGTCTAAACGTTTTAGCCTTTTTGCAGTATAGCCTTTGACAACATGGGTAGATGGGGACAAATCTTGGTTTTGAAAATTAGATTATGTTATAGGCTGCCTGTGTGCTTTTGAATGAGAAATGTTTTCAGTCTTTCTCCTTTTTTTCTACTAATTTCAGCCTACCCTTATATTGTGTGTGCTTGTGATGATTTTGGCCCTATTATGTGTGATTGATGCTTGTGGTTTTAATTGGATATCTTAGCTAGTTTTAGGTGTTGATGTATTGGTTATTGGGAGATGTTTGGTTGAGAATCCTTAGGACTTATGATGTTGTGACCCTACTGGGATTTTTGTAATCTCATTCCTTCCTTTCTCCCCCTTTGCAGGCTTAGGTGTGTGCTTTGTTGCTGGTACTAAAGGTGTGAGATCAAGATTGCACAGCTGGATGAATTTGCACTTCATTTGTACCCCTTTCCTATTGAATGAGCATGTCATGCCTTTGAACTTGTGTGGATTTGCATTCTGGATTTTCAATCTCTCTTCCTCTTTCTTGTTACTTCTGAAATATGCATGATATTATTGGTTGATGTTTTGAGATTCCTATGAGATTAATTTAAGTCTTCCTGTGATATTTTCTTTCATTCCCTATAAGCCAGAAATTCATTAATGTATGAACATGCTCCAATCTTTAAGTATCATATGAATTAATCAATAAAATTGACAATTAGATGACTTGAGCCTTGTGGGATTCAAATAAGACCTTGCGAGGGCTTATTTGGGTTTCATAGCGGTAAAGGTCCTACTAGATTGGGTTTGGGTCTTTACAGGTGAATTTTCTAGGAATTATTGGAATCATAATGTGATTTATTATGATTTTTCTATAATATATTATGAGATATTTGAATTTTTAAAAAATTATAAGAATATGAAATATTAATTGGATATTACTATTCATAAAAATTCCTTAGAAAATTTTTGGGTATTGTTTAGAATAGAATACAATTTATTAGGAATTTTTAATATTTTTAAATAATTAAGAAATAATATTAAAATTAGATATTAATATTTTATTAAGATGGTCAACATACAGTCGGGGATGTCGTTTGGTCGAGTGAAGGGAATGGGAAGAAGCCCTAAATAGTGTCATTTCTGCAAAGGCAAAAATGACATTGTATTTAAGCGGGGTGAGTCACACCCGTAGGAGTTCTCCGGTCCACACGTGGCCGGAGCAAGCAAGAAAAAGGCCACGCGTGACCCCTACCTTTGCAAGCCCCAGATTTCTTCGCAAAATCATCCCAAAGATGTATCCTGAAGTTGCGAGTCCTTCTGAACATTTTCGAGGCAATTTTGGCCCTTTCACGGCCGAATTTAGGTGAGATCTCTTGCCCAGAATCCGGATAACTCAAGCTGCAATTTACTCATTTTTGTTGATGAGAAACGTTGATTGTGTGATGGGTTAGGTTCGGGTGAATGAGGGATTCGAGTTGCTGCGGTTTATACTAAGTTCTATAGTGTAATCAAAGCATTATGTAGTTGGAGAATTAGGGTTTTTCTACAGATTAGGTCGCCAGAGGAAGGAAGAAGACGACCTCGGATGATATGTCCTCTGAGGTCTTTCCAAAGGCAGGCGATAAGTAGTTTGTGCGAAGGGTGAAGCAGGCTCGGACGAGACGTGGCACGCGTAGAAGGAGATGTGTGTCACTATCCTGCAGGTTTGGAGGGTGTGCTGTTAGGTGGCGTAATGTCAATGGTCGAATTTAATAAAATTCCAGAAAAATAGAAAAAATGCCAAAAATAGTAGAAAAATAAGAAAAATTATAAAAAATACTAGATTGAATTTGGAGTTTAGTAGTACCAAATTTATAATATTTTGAGTTGATTTGTTTGATCAATTAAATGATATAAGATTCGGAAAAATAGAAAAAAAGAGAGGAAAATTCCCAGTTTGATCTTAGGTTAGATCTAGGACCATAATTGATTAGGTAAAGGGTTCGGAAGTGTCATTTTATGTATTTATAGCCCTCTAATATTATTGATTTAAGAACCGGATATTGTTATGTATAGGTGGATACCTACTAATGTAGGATCTTGAGAAATCGATCCAGGAAACAAGTAATGGGACTTCAAACATTAGAAAACCATGAGTGGATGGACTCTTTTAATTAATTTCTTGAGTTGTTGGCATGGTCATATTAATGTGCAAATAAGTGAAAACATAATGAAATAATTGCATGAAATTGTATGTGTGCTTAAATGAAATGCATGTCAATGGTTAAACGAAATCGTGTGTCATATGTCTTGAATTGCTATGCTTGATATGAAAGTGTGAAATGTATTATTGAAGTGTAAATGACCCATCAAGTCGCATCCGAGATTATGAGGTAAATCACGTATTACAGCAGCATAGGGTGACCTGTGTAACTCTTGAGAACTCTCCGAGTATGGTAATGAGGCATGAACGTGCCGAGAGATTCATAAAGAAGGACAAGGTTTATATATTATCCTAATTGAATATGTGACAAGAATTCCTAATGTGAGGACCGTATTGGTGGAGCTACATCACCTATCATTCCGGCATCGTGAGTGGTCTAAGCCAAGTGTTGTGCACGTCCCATCGAGACATACCAAACCATCATATGGAATATTAAGAGAAAACAGGTGAGAAGTCACATGAAGTGCCACTAATAAATCTCGATCTATCCCCAGGACCTGTACAGACTGAGAGTTACTACTGCCAGCCTAGTCATGGTCGTGAATGCCTGGAGAATTTCGATATTTTGCATATATTGATTGTGACTATGTTATTTGACTCATCAATGTTTTGAATGTGTGCAAGTGTGTCAATCGATATATTCATGAATGTGTATTAAATATAATACTTATTTTCCTGTTCGCTCACTTGGCAGGTTTCTGCCAGATCTTATGTTTGACTAGGAATGGAAAGGTGGATACGACTGTGGTTCTTCTTCCCAAATAGACAGTCAACCCATCGAGGATAGCGCAACGTCAGGTTAGGATTCCCTTTACGGATTCCAATATTATATATACATGACATCATATTCTTCTAGACTGTATTGATGACTTATGTAAATTGGAAACCTATGTCTTTATTGAAGTAACCTGGGCATTTGAAATCAAATTATAATCCGGTGTTTTCCTAACCACACCGTTGTCAATAAATAAATCCACTGTCTCATTTTTAATTGTTCACATTATTGTTTCTCCGTAATTTATTATGTTTACTAGCCTTGTAGGTTTATTATGTGCATTGCTGGATGTGATAGCAATGTATATAATGGGCCTACGCCAATTGTCAGGCCAAAAAATTTTAGGATCGGGATGTGACAGTAGATCAATGTTTGAATAGTGATTAATGGGTTTATGTGAGGTTTAATAGGTAAGAATACTGTGTAATTCTAGGCGGATAGTAACATAGTACATAATACAATTATATCTTATGTAGTGTTATAAGCACTAATGGACAAAATGCTACATTACCAGTAATACGATTGTGTTTTGAGTAGTGATATAAGTATTCAAAAGGCTGAATGTAACACAACCAATGGAACAATTATGTTACTTGGAAAAATTAATGAACAATAAAAGGCCGAAAGTTACACAACCAAAAACACAATTATAGTTCCAGGAAAAATCATAGACAATAGAAGGTTGCACGGTTGTAGCTCCTAGGAAATAGGTTGTGTAGTGAGCTATCAAGAACATAAGATGAGAAAACTCCAACCTAAGGGGAATTAAATCCCCCTCCACAACTGCAAGACAAAATAAGCTTTCTCAACTATCCATTCAGCGACCACAAATTGTCTCAAATTAACATCCTCAATCCATATGCTCATTCAAGAATCACTAAAGCCACACACAAAAGGGTTCACTCTAAATGCACAAATTTCACAAACAACTATCCATAAGTTGACATATCACATTTAATGCAATCAAAATATGTTAAGTATGTCCATGGCCTAACATGTCACTCAATATGCAATGCAATGCCTCTATTCAAAGCCATTCATTTACTAATTTTAATTAACAAAAAAAAAACAAATATTTTCATGCAAATGAAGTTTAAACTCTTACTTCTTGTCATGAAGACAACGCATTAGCAACCACATCATTTCCCTTATCTCGAGCTGAAGCACCATCATAATCAAGGAAAAGAATCAGAAACAACTCAACAACAAAATAAGCATAAAGCACAAAACGACTCAAGGACAAAAAATAAAATCCATGACCCCTTCCAACACACTCCTTAATGCTGAACCAATCCTCAAACACTCAATCATATCAAAATCAACTTCGAAGGACCATCAAAACACAACTTGAATAAAATCGAAAGGCCATTGACAATCCAACACAAGGCAATAATCTGCACTAGCTCAAACCAACGACACCAAGAACCCTAATCACACTACACCAACTCAAAGGGATCAATCTCAATTATCAAGAACTCCAATGGGATTAATATCCCCAAAACCCATAAGCCATCAAACTCCCCCAAGCTCACAGACTCCATGAAACACCAAATCAATCAAAACAATCCATCAAGGCAACCTAGAAAATATCTCAGCAAACTAAAACAAGCAATAATCGAACAAGAAACGAGGGAGTACTTACCACACAAGTCCGATTTTACCCTAAAATGCTCAATCTGGCCAAATCCGCTCTAAAATAAGCTAATATCAGTGGAAATCTATCGGGTAGGGTTAAGAATTGTGTTAGGATCAAAGCCTGATAGTTGATTTGGAGAGAAAATCAATTTCAAAGGGGTTGGGTTCTTTTGGGTAAGGTGTGCATGCGAGAATGGAAAGAGAAGGGGTGTTTCTCTTTGGGCTTCCAACACTTAGAAAATTTTGTAATTTCTATTTGGGCTCCTATTAATACATGCTTAGGCTCCAAACAACGCGTCGTGTATACTATCAACACACAATCGATGACATGACATTCTTGGTAATCTAAACTTAACTCCTAGGTTCTATGACTATGTCCAGGTCACTAGATCAAAAGGTTAACCCTCAAGTCCACTGTCTAGTTGACTGGTCAAATGGTCAACTCTGATTGGTCAACTGGTCAAACCTACTCAAACGGACCATTCTGATAAATCCAACTATATTCAACTATTGACTGGATTCTCCGAAGGATGAGGTCTCACAATGAATAGAGTACAAGGATATGTGACTTGTAATGACAATGTATTTGATACTATCCATGCTGTTTTACTGGTGTGGCTACTCGTTATATGTTAAAATCCTCCTTGCCTGTCAATTTGACAACAATAAATTATAATAAAAAATATATTTTTCAATTGGTTTTTTTATCTTTTTTATTATTAGATCATAAAATATAGTTACAAGATATTTACAGGAATTTAAGAGGATTTTGGGTTAATTTGGAATGATTTGTGACCTTTGGATAATCGAGATCTTATCTTATGGATTTCGAAAATTTAGTCAATCATATCATGTAATTTTCAGATATTATCAACTTTATCTTTTAATTCGAACTTGGGATTTTAGGATAGATCTATAATTTGATATAAAAGTGCTAAAGACTGCTTGTGGTCCAACATGAACGATTTTAGTGTTTAGAGCATTTGGCAAACTTTTGCTTTGTTTCCTCTGAACATGTTCGGCTAGAAACATTTATTTTAGTTCCAATTGTTGAAAGTAATATGCACTTTTAGAGGCCTTGTTCTTATTTTAATTGAAGTATATTTTTTTATTCACCTCTCCTTTGCGACAATCCATAAAAACTTCTATATTGTTTATGATCAATTTAGTATATTAGTATTGTTACCATCAAAACCATACAATCTTATTATTCTAATGAGTGACCTCTTTGGTGAGTGACATACCAAAGGTGAAAACTAGAGTGAATCGGCCTATGTTGTTGAGTGATACACGATATAAAGGTAAGGAAATCTAAGGATTAACTACAATAACAATCTAAAAGACCTTCACTTGTATTAAGTCCCCGAGTACCATATCTGACGAAGAGAAACAATTTGTATCAATTAAAATAATAGTTATTTTCTATCAACCATTCCAATTTTCCTATTTATAATATAATTGCCTAGTTACATCCACAATCTTTCTTTCTCTCAAGACGTTAAGGGCAGCACACGCCCAAGACCTTAGTCTACTGCAATACTTAGATCCCAACTTTTCAATTGCTTTTACTATCTTATAAGCCACGTGAATAATTAATGTCAATGTTTGGACAGCACATCAACCATCCTAGTGCTTTGGAAGTCTAATGTTTGTGGAAAAGCATATGTGGGGGCATCAAAAAAAAAAACATGGAGAGTTTCAGAAACATGGAACTGAATTGTTCATTCATTTCCCAGGATCAGTCAAATGTGGTTGGTTGTCTTGACCTTGCGGAAACATCCAATGGATCCGTTTATTAAGAACGATACTGGCTAAAGAGAAATCATAATCATCACAGCTCTAACATTCATAGATCCCTACTGAGACAATTGCAATAAGCTATTTAAACTGAACTGAAGTAGTAACTAACATCAACTTATTTGTTTGAAGCTCACTTTCTCATGCTCTCATCCTCTCATGCACTCATGCAGAAGCAGATTTTGTGTAATAACGGATACCGAAAGCCAATCCCAAGATTAGCAAGGGAACTAGGAATTGCAGGAGCTTGATAATGAACTCCGGTGTCTTGTCCTGGTTGTAGTGAGGCTGATTAGGAGGAGTATATTTGGTCTTGGTGGGGATTGTTGATGAATCGATGTCACCCACATAGAATTCATCCATCATAGCTTTCGCAGTTGTACTGTGGCCAACATCCTCGAAGTCATCGGTCGCATCCTTTCCTGAAAAAACACACAATGAATCAGAGGCATCAATAGGTTTCTCCACAAGTGAGTGAAGCACATGTCTCTGCTCATACCTGTAGCTGACAGCAAAACCTCGTCACCACCAGGATGGTCTTCCAAGAATTTGGTCACATCATACACCTGTTTCAGGATGCCATAGCATTTAAAGACGCATGGATGTCATAACTAAGATGCATACTGCAACCATAATCAACATAGGTAAAATGCCTTGAGGCACTCAGAATTGACCATTTCAAATCCAAATCCTGTTGCATAAAAATTCATGGCTCTCAGCTACATCAACTACATGGACGTAACTGCATAAAACCTTTTCTAGACTAAAGACTACTCCTTTGCACTACAATATTACGAGGACTGCAGATCGATCTATCGGTTTCAGACCCAATCTTCAAAATTGACCATCAAGAATTAAGGTCCTTTAGTGGATCTATAAATTCACGGTAATACCGCTGTTACCTCGTTAGAATCAAACGAACAGCATACTATCAGAAATCAAGGAAACAAAAACCCAGCAAACAAAACACACGAAAAAACTTCACAGATCCAGGTAGTGGAAACATATCAACTTAAAAACCCATCAGTTGAAAAGCCTTGCAACCTCGGAGTTAACGAAACCACGTCTGGCAAGTATATACCTTGCTGTCAATGACAAGCCAGCAGTCCTTGGAGTTGTTGTGCTGAGCAACCTCCGCCAAAGAAAACACCTTGCCGTCGCTGCCCATTATGGATGGTTGGTCGGCTGCGATATAACCGATGTGTAGATAGACCAAAGCCCAAAGGGTACTTCTGCTTTCCACACACAGCACTTTAAACTAGTTCGCGAGTCAAAGTAAGCGTTCTGGTAGGTCAGAAGTACAATGCCTTTGTCACCAACCTCCCTTTTCGGCCTCTTCCTTACGGTCGGAAATAATGGAATGCGTCTACCCAAACAAATATATCAATAAATATATGAATAATAATATATTTGATATTATAAATAATAAACATAAATTAATATGAATTAGACAATTTTAAGATTTTATCAATAAAATATTTATGATCGTGTGTATTTATGTATTAAATTGGTGGTTTATTTTTAAAGCTAAAATCTAGTATTATTTTTTAGTGCAATTATGTATATAATTATCTTGTCCAGACTCCTCCGGATAGTAGATCTAATCGAAACTCATAAATTGGTCACGTCGGCCCAGACATGAAAAATATTATTACAGGGGCCCAGGAGATTCAAATCCAGCCCATTATCAAAAGGCCTATTTTTCGATCTCATTTTATTTTGGTTTTGTAGGATGATACCACATAAGACTAAGAGAGGAGAGGCGACACTTGCAAGGTTGAAGGCATACGTGGGTATTCCTCCACCATATGATAAGAAGAAGAGAATGGTCATTCCAGATGCTCTTAAGTGAGTGTTTGCTGTCGAATGGGCATGTTTCGATTTTTCTTTCTTGTTTGAGAATGATTATTTCTAAAATTTTGGTTTTTTGGAATTTAGGGTCTTGAGGCTTCAGAAGGGACACAAGTACTGCTTGCTTGGCAAGTTGTCGTCTGAAGTTGGATGGAACCACTATGACAGCATCCGGGTGAGCATTATTATTTTGTTTGTTGAGTTGGTTGCAATCCGCATCACATCTCTCATGGTTTGCATTTTGATTCTGAGGTGTCCTCTCAATCTCGTTCAGAGTGTTGGCTTTTACTCCATCCATTTGGATGGAACATTTGTTGAGAGATGAGGAATGAAACTAACAACTAACCTAGCCTATTAGAGATTATGGCTGGAAACATGTATTTAGAGAGTAAACCTGTCGGGTCCTGCAGGAGCTGGAGAAGAAGAGAAAGGAAAGATCTCAGGTAGTCTATGAGCGGAAGAAACAGTTAAACAAGCTGAGGGCAAAGGCTGAGAAAGTTGCGGAGGAGAAACTTGGTTCTCAACTTGATATTATTGGCACCATCCAGTACTGAGGTTCCATTGACTAGATAGGTTGGTTACAATTTATTTTGTGGACAATGTCCATTTATGATTTACTCTTTCTGAAACTTTGCCCATTTTCTTTCTTTTGCAATACATCTCTATTCTTGTGTTCTTGGGGTAATGTCCTCCTATCTATCTGCTTCACCCTAAGATTATATTCTCTCTTTAAATCAAAGGTAAGGTCTGGCTCTCTAAATAAATAAATTTTGTAATTCTCTCATAAAAAGATTATTAAGTGTTTGCAGGAGTTCACACAAATTTGAGAAACCAAACAAGGAAGAAAGAGGTTGTTTGGTGTTTAAGCATAAAGTGAATCCTAGAACAGAGACCAAGAGCTAAGAGCTAGAAAATATCAAGAATTTCGGAGATGTAACCGTTGCACAGAGGACAGTTTCCCCTTTGAGCCATAAGCTCTCTTGAGCATAGCCTACAAAAGGTGTGCCCGCACGGAATAAAAG
Source organism: Passiflora organensis (assembly GCA_019739055.1). NCBI lineage: Eukaryota > Viridiplantae > Streptophyta > Magnoliopsida > Malpighiales > Passifloraceae > Passiflora > Passiflora organensis. The sequence continues at coordinate 218,971 of JAEPBF010000212.1, read as the reverse complement.
CTGCACCTTTGTGCCTCACCATGCACACGCAGCAGCTCCGCTCCACCCCACCCCCATCACCTTTGCCCTCGCCATCATCATCTTCCTCCTCTTCATCATCCTCACCGTATTCCTCCACCTTGTAGCTGGATCCCACCACCCCCATTTGCCTGTCCGTCTCCTCCAACAAGTCCATTAGTGACATTCTCATCGCTGGCGCTTCCGTCTCTCCATCTCCCTCCTCCTCCTCCTCCTCCTCCTCATCCCCCTCCCTGCTCCTGCTCCCCTCCTCCGCTTCCTCCCCATCCTCATCATCTTCATCTTCCTCTTCCGCTGCATCTCTTGCCGCCTCCGCAGCCTCCTGAGCCGCCACGGCCTCCCTTGCTGACATCGATCTATCCTCTGATACCACAGCGTCCGGGCTAATGCCCTCCTCTCCTACATCAGAAGAGAACCGCACAGAGCCGTACCGTGCCATCTGCGGCCTGAAACTCTGTGCGGGAGGTCCGTCTTCCACTGCGTCGATGTCGGGAGACGAGCTATCCGACGCCCCGAACCTAGTAGACATCCGGCGAGTCATTTGCGGGCGGGGAGCCGAGGCACCCGCACCATCATTCCCTCCCTCGCACTCGGTTGGTCGGGTTGAAGAAACAGTAGTAAAACGCACCGAATTCCGGCGAGACATGAACGATTTAGCATTACTGTTGGCGAACCTGTTGTTATTGAAGCTATGATTCTCGATCGGGATATCCGAGGTCGGTATATGCACCGAGGAGGTCCAAGCCGAGCCGGCACGCTTGAGCCGTATTCTGTCTCTGAAAGCTTTCCAATTCTTCTTGTCCTTGTGTCCAAATAACGAGCCGCCAGTATGCTCTTCCTGGCGGATTATGTCGAGTAGTGTTTTATTTGCATGAGCGTGCGTCGCAGCCGCGGATCGCTTGTCGGCTCCTACTGCTGCGCTGTTTGACATGTGGTCTAACAAAGTGAGCCTCCGGCCTCCGGTCTCCGGTCGCGCGCACCAAAAGGTTGTATGCGGTGTTTGTGTTTTCCCTTTAACTTAAGTTAGGGTTTTCATTTTTGTTTATGGTTGAGTTTGGTGTTTGGGTGGAGATGTAAGCAGTACGTTTTGTATCCATCCGTACGCGGCACCATTCGCAGAATCGCAGACGCACGTTTTGGATCCGTGGTTTCTGAAAAAGCGAGCAGATTTCGGAGGGCAGTGGGCAGAGTCTGTACAGGAGACCGAATCTTATGGAAGAGGAGCAATGCTCACCTTCCGTTAGCTGTTTTGATTTTACAAATTTGTCCCCTCCCCTCCGTTTCTTTCTTTGTTTTCATTAATTTATATAAAATAGTTTATATTATATCAAAATTTTGCTATCATATATAATTTTTAGCAAATATTACTCCTCACCAAAATATTATATTCTAAAGTAATTTAATGAAACATTCTTGTCGTTTTAGATATCTGATTATAGACTGTTTGTGAATTATAGCTTCATAGGATTCTATTAACGTAGATCTCTCCATTTATATCTGACGAAAACATCTTCATCTTTATTTTTTTATTATTTTTAATCTTCTCTTTTATTTTTCTTTCTAAAAAAATATTCTTATTTTTATTTTATTTCTTTATATTTATATATTTTATAATATATTTTATTTTTATTTAAAATTATTGACTTATTAACCTTATTTTAATATTTTAATAATATTTTTTCAATCGGGTTAGATTATTAATTTATTTAATTTTTAGCAAATTAGGTATATTATCTTTGTGAGGATCCTACCCAACTATGAAACCCTCATAGTCATACGATCCTGATACCGTATTTATTTTCAATTTTAGCACAAACAATCACAATCAATTTATATGCAACAAGTACTATTCTTCACAGTATACATGATCGTGAATTGGGCTGACAATATTTTCTAGTCTATCTATGAGATCCCAATCTTCAGAGAGTCCAGTTAGTATTTGAGTAAAGTTGGATGTATCTAATTGGTTTGTCCTAGTGGGTTTGATCAGTTGATCAGTAAGAGTTGACCGTCTGACCAGTCGGAGTTGAACGTCTGACCCAGCCAGCTAGACACTAAACACAAGTGTTGACCAGTTGACAAGTGATCTGGACATATGATGATTTTTTAGGCTTGTCTTTAGTATTCGTAGACTTTTGGACCAATTGCCATATGTGGGCTCGATTATTATTTACCGGGACCAATTTCAGTTCAAAAGCCCAATTTGTTATTTTCAAACCTTAAACATTATTTTGGCCCACTTAAAGCATGTGGACAGTTCTAAAACTCGTTTCGAGTTTTTTGTGATTTTCAAGCCTTGGAACATAAAAGCCCAGCCCAACACTTAAAATTTTTTTGAAGTGTTAGCAACCTAAGAAACCCCTCTCCCTAGTTCTTCTAGTTTTCCCTCCACTGATCACCCAAAGAAGAACCCAACTTCTCCAAACTTACTTGTCTCCCCAAAATAACCATTGGGCTTCCTTCCCTAGTTGATTCCTAACCCTAATCGACGAATTTCCACTGATGATAGCTTGGTTTGCTATAGTTTTTGTAAGGATCCAAACTCAATCTATAAGGACCCTTACAATCATGAAACCCAAACAAGCCCTCACAAGGACCCATCTGAATCCCACAAGGCTCAAGTCTTACTAGTTATCAATTTTATTAGTTTATTCATAGACATTAAAAGGTTGGAGCATGTAAATTCATTAAATAATATTCTAGCTTATACAAAGTGAAAGAAACATTTATAAGTGCCAAAAATTAGTGGAAACATAACACACAAGTCCCAAGGAATCTCAAACACCAACTATAGTTCATAAAAGTATTCGGAAACAAGAAGGAACATAAGTTGGGAAGCCAGAAAGGAAGTTCAAACATAGGAGAACATGAGCAATCAATAGAAAACCAACAAGAAAGTGCAATGCAAATGTGATGCAATTGTCTTGCCGTGCAACCTTTATCTCACACCTTGGTATCGTTAACAATGCACGAACCTATACCTGAAAAAGAAGGAAAACAATAGAATGAGATTAGAAGAATCTCAGTAGGATCACAATATCATAAGATTTGCAGAAACCCAAGCCATCACAAGACATGCACCCAATTGTACCCAACTATATCCAACCCGGAAGCTATGCAGGGCATCCAGCATGCAAGTGTTGAGAACAATAACCATACAACTCCTTGTAAATTTCATACCAAAAAAGAATAATATACTTTTTGTAATTTGTTAATATTTGAGCTTGGGTTTATTAAAATTCATTCCCTACTATAAGTCTCATTAACGAATCGCCAGGCGTCCGTTAGGGATTGCAGCAGGGCAGCCCACTCAATTCTGGGTTAGGTGATATATGCATTAAAGGTTGCTTTCCTTTGCGGGAAAGACAAATGGATAGAGAGATTGATTTAAGTCAGAGAGAGTTGAAGCACACAAGTGGCTAATCATCATTGCATTTTGCATTCACGCCATTGGGTTAAGCATCCTATGCATTATTAAGGACAGATTTTTAATTATTAATTTAACCTAACTTGTAATATTAGTTGTAAGGATTTTAATCTTGCCAATTAGCCGTAGCAGTAGTAACTCATGTATCATGTCCTATTAACTAGTAACCACTTTGTCTGCGATAAAGACAGCGAGAAGAGAACCCCCAAGGGATAGCTTCCTGTGTTAGAACTGAGAAGAAATTCTTGGACTGCTTTTAAACTGCCCACTACTGCTCTAACAAGTGTCTAACACAGCGGCTGAGGACGCTCATTACTAAATATGAAGCAAAGCAAAGCAAAAACATGCAATGCAATGATGATTGTCATTCGCAACACGCTACAATCCTCACCTCACCTCTTTAATCAATTTGCCACCCAACTTTCTGCTCATTTCTGTCAATACCATCATGCTTCCGGTCTCCTTTTCTTCTTCCTCTCTTTCGATAAACTAACCAACTATGCTTCAAGTTGTTTCCTTTTTTTAAACGGGATGAGTGTTAGTGTTCTTTTGGCTTTTCTGTAAACAGATACTCCAGCGGAATCTTCTCAGGGGTCTTGTTCTATGGGCCTGAATTGCTTCTTGGTCGCCTTCATTCTATTCTGTGGCCTTTGGGCAGTTGGTTTCTGCGACCAAGATGGTATGGGTTGCTTTAGCTTGACTGCTCTATCGCTGCTTCTTATATATCATCATCTATATCTGGTGTCTGCATTATACTCCATCATCTGCTACAACTTTTGCATAGTTTTCCAGGTTGCTAAAGAGTTTTAAAATCTTTATGTGTTACATTTCTACAGTGTCCACTTTTCTCCTGAAGCAATAACAACTCGATGTCCGATTGTGCAGTGTCCTCACATTTTGACGTTTAGCTCACATATTGCTTGCATTTGCGTACGACACAGGTTTCTTGAGCTTATCATGCGGTGGAACCGCAAACTTTGTTGATTCATTCAATATCTCATGGATCTCTGATGGTGCATATATTAGCACAGGCAACGCCACCACCGTTGATCACATCGATGGAAGCTCCATGTCTAATGTTCCACTCCGGTTCTTCCCTGATGCCCAAGGCCGCAAGTGTTATAGGCTACCAGTGAAGAACTTGTCATCTTTGGTTCTTGTTCGAGCTCAATTCCTGTACAAGAATTATGACAGACTTGGAAAACCCCCTGCCTTCTCTGTCTCACTTGGAACTGCTATCACTGGTAGCGTGAACCTAACCATTAATGACCCATGGACAGAAGAATTTTTGTGGCCAGTTACCAAGGAGACACTCTCCTTGTGTTTACATGCTATCCCTGACGGTGGCTTTCCGGTCATTTCATCTCTTGAGGTCCGACCACTTCCTTCAGGAGCTTACCAGAATGGCTTGCGAGATTTCCCAAACAAGTCGCTGAGGAAGATGTATCGTATCAATAGTGGGTATACAAATGGATCCTTGAGGTAAGGAATTTTATTCAGTGTTTGAAGATTTTAGGAAGATATGTTTATATACATGCAATCATTTAATCCGTGTTGAAACAGATACCCTTTGGATCCATATGATCGTACATGGGATGCTGATCAAGACTATACCCCTTTTCACGTGTCAACTGGGTTCAATGTTGTACTTACCATGAACTTGTCGAGTCCCAGTGAGGATCCTCCAGTTGCAGTGCTCCAAACAGCGAGAGTTCTAGCAAAGAAAGACGTCTTAACTTATAACCTTCTTCTTGATTCTGTGGGGGACTACTACATTGTCCTCTACTTTGCTGGAATTCTCCCCGTGTCTCCTGCTTTTGATGTCTTAGTCAATGGGGATGTCATGCAGTCAAATTACAATGTAAGAATTTCAGAGGCAAGTGCTTTATACATAACTCAAAAGGGTATCAACAGCTTGAATATCACATTGAGAAGTGTCAGCTTCAATCCATTGGTCAATGCTATTGAAGTATATCAGCTTCTCAACATTCCATTAGAAGCTTCTTCCACCACAGGTGCCTCATCTTTTCTGCTTCTTTCACTCATCTCTTAATCTAGTTTTAAGGTTGGAATCGACTGCTTATGTTGTACCATGAATGTTAAATTTCCTGCAGTATCGGCACTTGAGGTTATTCAGCAATCAACTGGATTAGATATGGGATGGGAAGATGACCCGTGCTCTCCGTTTCCATGGAATCACATAGGATGTGAAGGAAGCTTAGTTACAACACTGTATGGTTCATATATAATAGATGGCATGTACTTTGTTTTGTTGGACCTTTGTTCTCCACCAAATTTACTAACATTTCTTTCTTTCTCTCCAAGGGAGCTTGCAGACATCAATTTAAGGTCCATTAGTCCAACATTTGGTGACTTACTGGATCTTAAGACCCTGTAAAATCCTGACTCGATCTAGTGTTGACTTCCCATCCATTTCATTTTCTTTTATGTTCTGTTTGTCATTCTGTCGCATTATGCTTCAGGGATTTGCACAACACTTCACTTGCTGGAGAGATACAGAACTTAGGAAGCCTCCAACACCTTCAAAACCTGTAATTAAAGCACTTTGATTTTCCAAATCCAAGTATCTGTCCCGTTCCAAATAACCAAGTGTAATTTTTTTCCTCAAACTTTCAGGAACCTGAGCTTCAATCACCTAACCTCCTTTGGAACTGAATTGGAGGATTTGGCCAGCCTCAAATATCTGTAAGTTGTAATCTTCCATGTATGGAACTTCATTGCAAAGGTTTCTCAAGTGTTCTGACACCAATTCCCCGCCTTGCTGCCATTCTACGCATGTTCTGAGCCAATATATGATGAACTCACTATGGTTATTTTTCATGTAGAGATCTGCAAAATAATAGCTTAGAAGGAATAGTTCCTGATGGATTGGGAGAGCTGCAGGATCTTAACCTTCTGTAAGTACAGGTCTCAGGCATTGCACCAAATAGTTAAAATAAAACAGTTGTTTGCTTCCATTATGAATATTTGAGTCTGGTGTTCCTCAGGAACCTGGAAAACAATAAACTGCAAGGTACCCTTCCACAATCTTTAAACAGAGAAAGCTTGGAAGTAAGGTACAGAATTATCAGATCTTGTTATTGTTTAGGCCTTGGGATCTTGGCGTGCTAATAACTCATCTTATCCTTTGCAGGACATCAGGGAATCTATGCCTCTCATTTTCTACATTATCATGCAATGATGTTTCATCCAACCCTTCAATTCAGACTCCGGAAGTCACTATTGTGAACAAGAAGAAGCCCAACAAAACTAGTCACCTGGCAATTGTAGTTGGTGCCACAGCGGGAGCCTTACTGGCCCTAGTTCTCATTTCTCTTTGGGTCTTCATGTATATAAGGAAAGAAAGAGGTGAAGCTACTACGTACAGAGATAGTAAGTGAAGTTGATATCAGTATTGCATACAAGTTTTTCACTCAATTCTTACATGGAAACATTTTCTGCGACCGCCGACCAGGGACTGCAACACAGATGCGAAACTGGAATGTCGCAAGAATCTTTTCCTACAAAGAAATAAAATCAGCCACAAATAACTTCAAAGAGGTCATTGGAAAGGGTAGCTTTGGATCTGTTTACCTTGGAAGGCTGTCGGATGGAAAACTGGTAGCTGTGAAAGTAAGGTTTGATAAAAGTCAACTTGGGGCTGATTCTTTTATTAACGAGGTTTGTCATTTGATTAAAGTTCAACTCCGGAAACTGTCTTTCAGAAGTTGATTGTCTGTGTTTCTGTTGATGATGCCTTTATTCTTCCATGTACCTACCCTTCTCTCACCTCAGGTGCATCTATTGTCAAAGATTCGCCATCAGAATCTTGTGTGTTTGGAAGGATTTTGCCATGAGTCAAGGCAACAAATTCTAGTCTACGAATATTTAGCAGGCGGATCATTAGGGGATCACCTTTATGGTATAAGTTATGATCCCCTGGGAACTGTTTCCTTTGAGCTCAGGTTTACATTCTTAATTCACTCCTAGCTTAAAGCTCCAGTTTTGTTCCATTTAGGTCCTAACAGTCAAAAGATATGTTTGAGCTGGGTTCGTAGGCTGAAAATAGCTGTTGATGCTGCAAAAGGTACGTTAGTTTCTGCAATTTCGGGCAAAACATGTTACAATAGCAAGGTTTGTTTGAGTTGAGAGCGGTGGACATTCTTAGGGCTGGACTACTTGCACAACGGGAGTGATCCAAGGATCATTCATCGCGATGTGAAATGCAGCAATATTTTGTTAGACAAGGAGATGAACGCCAAGGTCTGTGACTTTGGACTTTCCAAGCAAGTTATGCAGGGTGATGCAACCCATGTGACAACTGTTGTGAAGGGCACTGCAGGGTATCTTGATCCTGAGTAAGCTTTGGACCCAACTAAAACCAGGGGAGATGGATAATAATGGATAATAATGGATAATAATGGATAATAATGGATAATAATGGATGCTGCTGCATTCATGAATTCTTTTTTACTTGCAGGTACTATTCCACCCAGCAACTCACAGAGAAAAGCGATGTCTATAGCTTTGGCGTTGTCCTTCTGGAGCTCATTTGTGGGCGAGAACCATTACGACACTCCGGGACTCCAGATTCCTTCAATTTGGTGTTATGGGTATGCATACCACCCCTTAAAGTTTTTTACCTATACAATTACTGGTTAATGGCAAGATCATAAGAAGCACACATTACAAGTGTCAAGTGATATTGTGATTGTGTACTGCAGGCCAAGCCTTATTTGCAAGCCGGTGCTTTTGAGATCGTGGATGAGAGGTTGAAGGGAAACTTTGATGCAGGGAGCCTGAGGAAAGCGGCCACAGTTGCTGTGAGGTCCGTGGAGAGAGATGCCTCGCAGAGACCCCTTATTGCGCAAGTGCTTGCAGAACTCAAGGAAGCCTACAGTATGCAGTTGTCTCATCTGGCACAAAGCGACATGTAGGGTGAATTATATATAGCTGAAGATTGTTTTAAGAGTGGAGTGTGAATCACTCACTATATTTATACATCCGTCTCTTCATTCTGTATGTGGCCTTTTTGTCTTTCTGTTTAGAAGAAAATGAAGAAAATTGGACATTTTGCATGCCCGCAGTTGGATAGTGGTATTCCAGGGAAAGCTAGCTAGAACTAGAATAGCGATCGACCTCGCAAGTAAAGGAACAATGCTGTTGAAGCAGCCATTGCATATGGAAATATGGTCCAAATGCCCTGCACAGGAGGGAGGGAGGGTATGATGAAACAGATTAGAAACGAGTGCGTGCCAAATCAGACCCAACACTGAGGGGTGGTAGCTTTTTACTTTACCACTACAGTAGCAACAGAGGCAACGGCACACACCGGGCGATCCCTCAACACAATCCCAATTCCAAGCTGTGTAGAGAAAGACACAGATGGCATGCACCATAAAGCAGTCTAGTTTGTACAAGGTATGAGAGGGAGACACTGGTATGCACACATCTTGTAGATTATGCCACTACATTTACCTGAACTGGAAGAGTGACCAAGCCACCACAGCAAACTCCGGCGAAAAAGCACTCCGCAGATATACCCTGCTTATCACCAACAAGTTTAAAGGATGAAGTTCATAACAAAATTAACATGCCGAATGCCAATTTCTCCTCTGAATGATGCGGACTAACCAGTGTTCCAGCTAGGAAACCTGTGGGATTTCTCACTCCAAGAGAAAATCGCTCCACTGCATATGAGTGCACAACTTTTTCAGAAAATGGGATATCTTTTACATAATCAATGCACATTCATACAAGTATATGCATTGGACTAAGCATGCTTGCTATTATCAAAAGCAACTCATCACATCCTCCTCACTATTCACAATGTAAAGAGTCCCAGCAACAGTGGCCTATATCTGGTTCTTATGTAAAAACAGTTTGAACATTGGATGCCTATCTCCTTTTGGTATCTGGAGCTTAACTGATCAAGCGACCAAACCACTCAGACATACAAGACATGGAGAATGCATGAACATGCAAAATGGTGGCTAAACTGGTAACTCACCCATGCCTGCCAGATTGCCATACTTTTGTACGGTGTGTGTAATGCTCAACCTCTTCTCTTCACTGATGCCTAACTGCACCACATCAGCAACAAGAACAAAACCCACATGAATCACTGTAGGATCAGCTTGAAAACAACCAGTAGGATTGCTACCAGTTTCTGTTTCTGTGCTTGCATCAACAAACCTTTGAACAAATATCATCAGAAGCTCCACTTTGCTTGAAAAGCTTCCCTATATAGAATGGTATCATGTCGCTGATACATACTCCCCTGAGTAACCAAGTTTTCAAGTAAGATTCACAGAAGCTTATCGATATGCACAGGAACGAACACGACATAATAAACCTCAAAAGTTACCAATCATAATCTTCACGATATTAGAAATCTTCTTGGCTAGTATTTGATCAGTATTTTAGTCCAAAATTAAAACTATTATCCGTTGATAAACCATAGACATCGTTTGATTCTCAGGGTACATTAAACTTAAACTTGGATCAACTAAGCATCAAAGCTAAGCATCAAAGCTAAGCATCAAAGCTAAGCATCAAAGTTAAGCTTAAAAGTACGCGGTCTTGAAAGTCAAAGGAGCATGAAATTCTCGCCACATAGAAGCCTTTGTATGCAACCAGTATCTTATTGTGATTTAGTAGTTTAACAGTAGCATGTAAATTGCTAAAAAGGTGGAGATATCACCAACCAGTATACCCACAGCACAGTGGACACTATGTATGAAGCATTTCTGGAAAAAGATTCAACAAAAGATTGCCATGTCCCATCCAATGATAGCATCCTCGATAAAGTTATGCCAACCTGAATCATATGCCAGCAAAATGACCAAATTACATAGATAAAACACGGGCAGAAGATAAAAATCATAAAGGAGAAAAGAATTAAACGCTTGAGTTTTCAAAAAAGAAAGTACCAGTAGAGAGGACAAACCCAAATATTTAACGCCTCCTCACTGATAAAAAGCCCGCAACCAGCAGCCATTAGCAACCAAAAGTAAATCCATCTGTAAACGAAGATAATTGAAAGAAGGAAGAGAAGTCCACCACATAAGAATACTTGGTTCTAGCAAATTATCAATAGTATTACAACAGTTCTGACACCTGCATAAACAGAAAACAGAAAACAGAAAACAGAAAACAGAACCACCTGTATATACAAAGGAAAGCAGAATAGCAGCATACCCTGGGGCATATTCTGGAAGTATGATTCTACACCCAAATGATTTGAAGGAGAAACCTGTAGGGGGTTCAGCCACGACTGATGATGCGGAACCATCAGCCAGAAATTGAACTCCAAAAAATGATCCGGCACTGGGACGCTTGAGAGCAATTGAAAGGATTGTAATAATAGCAGCAATGCCAGTACCAATTGCTAAAATTAGAAGAAATGAGCTTCCACTTCCAGTCGGCCTATCCCTCTGATTCCCATGTGCATCATCAGACACCATGCGTGGGTCCAAAGCACCTTTTGAAGCATCATTATTTTCAGCAGCTTGGCGCCAAAAGTTTCTGGTCCTGCTATGATGATGAGATATCTGTGCTACGTTAACACATGGATAATAAAACTCTACTGAAGAAGCAATACCACGTAGAATGGTTCAGAATAGCAACATCGGAGACAGTTTGGTCTGTAACATAGCTGAATGGAGCAGACAGACTTGCGGAAAGAATAGCTAAATGCTCGATAAGAAAGTCACACTCAATGCACTTAAATGCAAGTCTCGTTAGCACAAAATAGAAAAGCAAGTATTTAGATTCTTACAAACTAATATCCTCTTCTTCTGAATTGAAATGTCTGAATTCCCAGCAACCAATGATTAGTTTGTCATAGGTTACACTAAGTGGATGTAAATCTTGAAGAAAGATAGACCACCTACTGTCATAGGTTACAACTACTGGGCTCTTCCTACCCTGGAGTTTGAACACCAATTACCTCAAAGCCGATGGTCCAAGGAACAGAGCACCAAAAATGTTGCGATTGGGGTCTCTGAGCGGGACACTGAGACGGGCTGCGTGCTTTGACCGTCGTGAAGATAGCAATGTCGGTGATGGCTTCGACAGGCTTAAAGATTGCCCATTTATTAACACAGCCATTAGAACCATGTCTCAAAGCTTCTTTCTACCCGGGCTTTCGCCGAAATTGTTGGTTTTGCCAGAGCCAGAAGAAGAGACTCTTCTTCAACTTCTGGTTTCCAGTTGAGGCTCTTTGGGATATCATGCGAAGATGTTTCTGTCCACGTGGCCTCGCACGAATGGCTGGTAAGAGAATTAAAGAAATAGGTATATTCCATTCTACTTGGAATGGTGCGGGATAGTTACACGTGTAAAAAGGATTTTAGATGGTAGGCGTTGGAAATGCTTTGATGAGTGCCGTAACCCAAGATGTTACGGGGTACGCATTTTATTTTTTTAATAATATTACGCTATAGGTTAATACCATCTTAAATACACAAAATAATTTGTTGATATTGTTCTGGATTCAGAATTGCTGATTCTCAAAATTAATAGATATTATTATGTCACTTGTATTTTTATCCTATTTTATTTTATTTCCGAAATCTAGCATAGTATATGTTTTGTCTTGCAGGTACCTTGCTTTGTTGTTTGGTCAGAACGAGATGGGCTGTCCTCAATTACTCGAATAAAGTAATTGACGGCTTTGTCTGGCATATATAAAAGCAACCAAGTTTATCTGAGAATCTTGACGGACCTTTAATCTCCTTGTTTCATAAACTGCTCTGGATCACCCTTTACTTTCTCTATGCTCTGATAGTCCGCTTCTTGTAAATTTCTGCTTCCTCTTTCGTTCGTCGATGTGCTTATGATCGGAGCTTTTTAAGCTTCTTCTGCTTCGTCTTCCGGGGGTATACGCGTTGTCTCCTAGCTACAAGGTTTATCGGCTGATTTGATCACGTCCATCTAACTGGAAATAACTTGGGTTTTACGGCCTCGGGTAGTGTTTGCTTAGTTTCAGTAGGAATTTTGTTGCCAACATAGCTTTCCTCGCGGTGGGTTGTGGTTCGTTTGCTTGCAAATCAATTCTAGCTCTGCATTCTATTGTTGGATTCTCGAATATTGGCTCCTCTTCTCGCTTTTCAAGGCAGACAGTAATTAATTTTCGCTCTGCTGCAACTGTTTGCTTGTCCCCGTTGATTTCTTGTGAGCTTTCCTTTTAAATATAAAATAGGATGGTTTTCCAAGCCATTCATTCTTGGACTTTGGCTGGTCTCATGGAGGCATTCGTTGACCTTGGTATTGCTTATTTCCTGCTATGGATTTCGGCTTTTGCATTTTTTCCGTGTAAAGTCTTGAATGTTGTTGGATTTTGTCGGCCGTGCCAGTGTAGTGGGAATTTTGGGTGTCAAAACAGCAATTTGTTCTTGCACAAAGTGTTAATTGATTGGCCAACCGCCCATATCAGTTATGTTCAGGAATTGGTGAGTAGTAAATTCCCGTTTGATTTGATCTTGTTAAAGGATCATTCGTCTCACTTGCGTATGGAGGAAGTAGGAGATAGAAAATGTCAAATTAGCTCTATGGGGTTGGAGGGAGAAATTTGTTCGGGTTCATCTATAGGACCAAGATTGCAGGCTTCTGTCAACAAAGTAAATGGCTACGACGCAAAGGGAAAGAGAATTTTGTTCCAAAAGTCGAAATCTGGGATCAGGCGACGCAAAAAACCCTATCTCGGATTTGGGAAGTCGCCTCCTACTTTGTCTTTTAATGCCTCAAGCTCAGTTGGTATTGGTGTTGCGGATCCTCCTCCTGATGTCAGCGACATGAGAATTGAAATTAGTGAAAGCTTTGATCCTGCAAGTGGAATGGAAGAGGGTCTCCTAGGTGAGTGAATTTTACAAGTTTCATATGGTAGGTTCTTCCTTTGCTTGCTGTTTTAGCTATATGCAAGTGATGTTAAATTAGTTGGTTGTATCTGGTTCCAGCCTTCTTGGAATTCAAACCCATCATTTAGTATTCAAGTTTTGATGAATCCCAATGTGGTGGTTGAACCATTGAAGTTTATGATGACTTCCGCAGAAGCTTGTATTTATATTTCTTCTCAATCTATATTGATGCATTATGCATTCTGACATGTCTGTTGATGCCTTTTTAGATGATGGAAATGCTCCTAATGATATAAATGTTACGAGCTGTATTGAATCGAATGAGTCATTAGGTAGGGGTGGAGGTTTCTGTGAAAATTCGTTATTTGGTGAAAACATCGGATGCAAGTTTGAAGATAGCCCGAGATTTGTTGGAAATGATGCAACTGGAATTAGAATGTTGGAGCTAGCACTTACTGAAGAGAAAGCTGCTCATGCAGCTCTTTATCAAGAATTGGAGAAAGAGAGGGCTGCAGCTGCTTCTGCTGCTGATGAGGCCATGGCTATGATATTGCGGCTGCAAGAGGAGAAAGCATCAATTGTAATGGAACTAAGGCAATATCAGAGGATGATAGAGGAAACATTCAATCATGATGAAGAAGAGATGGATATTCTGAAGGAGATTATTGTTAGAAGAGAAAGGGAGAATCATTCTCTGCTAATGGAACTTGAAGCTTATCGGCAAATGAACCATTCGGAATATGAGCAACCAGAAGACAATTCGAGTTACAGTCTTAATCATGGTGGACGACGGCCTGCACTTTCAATTAACTCAATGGAAAATCAACTACTGATGATCCAGCAGATTCATGATGATAAAAACACAGGTGAAAAGGAAGTTAAAACAAATGCAAGTGGTTCAAATGATGATGGAGGCCATAAAAAGGTTTTGGGGAAAGAAATGATGTCAAATCGTGAAGAACTAGCTTCTGATTTAACCACTTTGGAAGATTTACATCAGAAAACTTCTGACTTCATTGCGAAAGAAAGGTTAGAAAGGAGCAGCAGCATCACATCCCAAGAAATGATGGTACCTCAGGCTCATGGTGGTGTTGGTGAAGAGATTGAGAAAAAGGTGAAATCATGGAATCAACTAGATGCTGATATACATGGTTCCATCATACTTGACACGGAGTCAACTATTTATGATGTTCATGTTATTGATGATCATACAATATTTAAGAAGAATGACATTGAAAAAGAAAGTGGTGAGCCATTGAGCGATTTTGTTGTGGATCCTGTGGTTTGCTCCGATGAAACATCAAGTTATACTCCCGGTTCCAGCATGACTGAGTTAGTTTTTAATGTCAATGGAACCCGTTTGGATTCAAGAAGTGAGCTACCTGGTTTCAGTGATGTGCAGTGCACAAGCCTGAAGGTCGACTTGACAGGGAAATCTTCCTGTGCTGTAAATACCGAAAAGATGAAAATTGACGCAGAAGTTGAATGGCTTAGAGAAAGAGTAGGAATAATGCAAGGGGAAACAGAGAAGTCGACTTTCTCAAGGAAGAACCGGGAAAGGATTTATACCCAACTGAAACTTGTGGAGGACATGGTGAAGCAGCTGCAAGATATGCATTGAACAACTGAAAGAGCCATTGCAGCAAGGTTATTTATCCACCTAGTCTTCAAAGGTTCCCCTGCATATTAGGAGCTTTGCATTTCATTCTCTGCCCACGCCATCACATAAGCTAATTTTTGATATCATTTTATCCTATATTTCTAGTATCCATGCGTAACAATTAGCTTTAGACACCAGAATTCATTTAAAATGGTTAAAGGCGCAGAGCAAGTGAGAATGCAAATTAGTAGTATCACTTGATGTACATCATGAAGTGTCCCTCATCGTTCTCCTTGTTTTTCAAGGTGAGGTTGCCCAAGAAATGCAATCAAAGTGAGCTGCTCAAAGCCTTTGAAAGTGTTTGAAGGGCGTAGTCTGGAAGAGTCGCAATTGTGTGTGCACAGGTTTGCCTCCTCATTGCCTCCTTATTGCCTCCTCGTTGCCTATATTCAGAACCTGTAAATACATAAATATATGAGCTCAGTCCCGACAAGTAGTATAGTTTTGCTTGTTCATAGAGGTTGATGCTGTATCACGTATCCAACCAACCTTGATAAGTGGGTTTTTCAGTTGGATCCGACGTTACTTCCAACCTGCATATTACGAATCGAAATTGGTATTTCCACCATTAAGGAAATATAGTTTATGTATCTTATTAATCTCCGAGATTCGGCCAAATTTGACGGAAAAGCAATATAATATAACGAGATTCGGTCATAAAGTCTACATTTTTTCAGAAAGATAAAAAATATAAAAATTTGAAAAAGATTTTTTTTATTGGTTATTGGTTAAAAGTTATTGTAATCTATTTATATACAAATTTTGGAGTTAGAATTAAATATTTTTAAAATTGCATATTTTTACCCGATTTTATATTTTTAAAGTATTTATTTTTATTTAATTTCAACCATTATAGTAAAGTTATATTAAAATAATTTTTTTTTTGTAATTTCATAGGGATCTACCAGATTTCAAAATCCCCAATCGGGTTTAGATGATGCTTAAATTTTTTATTTAAAATTGTCTTGATCATCGTATCACAAAATATTATCTTCATGTACATTTGCAATTCTCTTTAATGGTTGAACATATCTTCTCTTTTTGCTTGTTATAAACTTTATCTTTGGTTGTAGCCTGCAAAGATCATCCCTAAAGATCATTTTTTATTGACAGTTCGTGTTTGTCATGCAAAAATAATACTTTGCTGTTCTTATTATTGTTTTTAGAAGCTAACCATTGTTTTCTCTTTAATCACAATACCTTGAAAATAATACAATATAGATTGTAATTTTCCGTTCAGCATCACCATAGAACTTTTGTACACTTTGTGAATGTCCCTTCTTGAATGATATTTGTATGCTTATCATCCAATGTAGAAAGATCAAGTTTCTCTTTGTTTTAGGAACATGCTGACACCCAATGATTCTGATGACATTGTCAAAGATCCTCAATTTGACACTACCAATACCTTAAATTGTCAATGTGCTATCATCTCTCGCATAAATTATTCATTTGATTTTTTTATAACTGACAAACCAATATCTGTGGATACATGTTGTGAAGATTTGTTCTCAGTAAATAGGACTCTCACAATAGTGCAATCCCAAATGGTCAAACTCGTGAATCAATTGAAGTCACACAAGTCTTTAATTGAAATCTTTTCCAAAATATAATACGAAAATACACATAAACTTGATTTTTTTCTTTTTTAAATGAGCATGTCACGTTTTCCAATCATACTCAACATATAACAATAAACGGAGTACGTACACATTCAATGAAAGTCTTAAATCATTTCTATACAAGGTTGCATGACCCTAATTATGTTACACATACTAAACTCATAACACACAAATCTCAATTATCAAAAAAATGTCTCGAATACGTATCTCATTACTCATTCATCATCCAAAAAAATATACTATGAGCACATTAAGGGGTGTCATCATCAAGTATCACAATCAAGCATGCAACATCAATAAGCATGCAATAAGAATCAATATATAAAATTGTATGCTAAGTTTTCAAACGTGTTATACGCAATAGTCTAGTATCATGAAAAACCAAAAATTTCAACCTCAAAAGACTGCTATACACGAACAACAACCTAGCCCTGAAAATAACAAGAGAATGTTAGATCTTGAGGACCTCAATAAGAGTCATTGCATCATAAGTGGTTCTAGAGGAATAAAGACATAGAGGAAAATCAAGTAAAACAGATGATAAGAAACAATTGATATCCATGCTACTACACATGCGTACTATTTAATTCACAATTACCTCAATGCTCTTATATAAATATCATGCAATATTCAAAGTGTCACATCCTGGCCCAATGGGCTCAAAAAGTAGTGTGAACATATGAAATCACAGGTACAAAACAATGTTGGACTTCTATTCTTACATCTTGAAAGATATCTTAATATACATGATTCCACAATCTACATATGATTCCACAATCCACATTTAAAAGCCTAAGACTATCCCTACTCTTTTCTGATATGAGATTAGATGCTCATAATTTTTCCTCGTTTAAGACTTTGTGTCCACATGAGGAGAGCTCAAACTGACAAACTAATTCCTATGTATCATCTCCTGAGATACGGGATCAAATCAAAGACCCAAACCCACATACGAAAGAGGAGTGAGATTGGATTCGCTACCATTTGTCACGTGGACACAACTGACCTAAACATTAGTGTGGGCATACGTAATCGCAAGTGCAATACAATGTTGGAATTTTGTCATCACGACCCAAAAGATATCTTGATACACATGATTCCACAATTCATACTTAAAAGCTCAAGACCATCTTCACTTCTTTCTGATATGGGATTGGGTTCTCACATCCTGTGTATTACCAAATGTATTAGTCAAGCATACATGCATATACATATTGGGGATCCTATATCTTTTGGTTTCTATGACCTAAAAGATATCTTAATACACATGTTCCTACAATCTACACTTAAAAGCTCAAGACCATCATTACTCCTTTCCGATGTGGGATTGGATTCTCATAACTCTTGTGCATTACCAAATATATTGGCCAAGCATACATACACATACATATAGGAGATCTCATATCCCAAAATAGATCCTCATCTAGGACCTCATATCACATAAGGTGTTCACACACCATACTTATAATATATGCATATACTCATATACTATAACCCTCATCTACGGGAATATATATCATATACACATATCATCATACTATGCTATGCACGTAAGTATACTCATAATGCAAATGCATGAAAGTGAAACCATCTCACCTCTCACATACCATCTCCAACCATCTATCTCACACATAAAAAACCACTATCTCTCAATGATAATGAATGCATAAAATCAATCAAATATGATCATGATCACCTCTCAAGTCCTAGCAACAAAAATAATACAATAGCAGTGTAAAAAAAAACAAACATGCATACATATCAACCATCTCCATAAATCATCCTTTATGATTCCATTCCTAAGGCTCTAAGAGCTTAGGAAGGAGGGGAGGATCTCTCATAAGGCCATACACACAAGTATCAAGGTTACGTAGGATAAAAAAGATATAAGGATTATTTTCAGACGGAAATAGGATCCTCACTTGTTTTTCTCACATGCCAACTGGTCGGGACTATTTGACTAATCGTTGGTAGATCTGATCGGTCCCACAACCGATCTTTGGCAAAGGCCAACCAGGCTTACAAATATCTAATCAAGGCTGAAAGGTCAATTTGTGTTTTTGTAGGATCAACCGATCAAGCGGTGGCAACTGGGCAGTCATGCCCCAGACCCCGAAGATCACGTGCGATAACCCACTGTAGGTCTATCGTACATATTGCTATAATATATGATAATACATACGATAGACTTACAAGGCTAATGATATAAATTAGAGCAGAGATAATAATTGAAAGAATTTTTGATATATTAGGCAGCGAAATTACAAGGGAGAAACGATGATGTTTAGGTATCATCGAAGAATATTGAGTATAGTAATTAGTACCCAGGATTTCACTAAGTACATTGGCTATAGCATACTCAGACACTCTAAGGAAAAATGAAATCTCTGGAATCAAAAGGGAATTTGGATTCTTTACAAATACAATGCTCCCTAAGATTATCTCGAGTTTGACTATTCAATAACCGCTTGTCTCTCGCCATGCCTGGGAATGAGCTCCTATTCGTTATTGGCTAACCTTGCACACATGCCAATAGTTTAGCAGAATCCTACCAGGTGAGCGGATGGAAAAATATGCATGGTAAAACATATGCAAACATTTAATGATAACATAGGCACACGACTCAACCACACTTGCATACTCATCATGGAAATTTAACACGGTCATAGATACCGCGTAATGCACCATATAGAAAGCAAGCAATCAGAACCATGGCTGGGCTGGCAATG
Organism: Passiflora organensis; assembly: GCA_019739055.1. Taxonomy (NCBI): domain Eukaryota; kingdom Viridiplantae; phylum Streptophyta; class Magnoliopsida; order Malpighiales; family Passifloraceae; genus Passiflora; species Passiflora organensis. The sequence continues at coordinate 199,655 of JAEPBF010000212.1, read as the reverse complement.
TCTCTCAGTCCTTCTGGCGTCATGAATAAGACTGGGATCTGTTAGTGACACTTCTATATGCGGCACCTTATGCCTTTTTCTATTTTATATACTAACTCGATCAGTCTTAGTAGGACATGCACTCCTCTTGGCCTTGTTCCACTAATGATGCTGGGGTGTTAGGTGATTGTAGCTCCACCTACTCAAACCCCACGTTAGGATATCCTATTTATTTGTATTATTTTTATTTAATTAAAAATACCTTGTCCCACCTTATAACTCCCTTGGCAAATCCATGCTGCACTACCATATTCAAAGAGCTCTCAGAACTCGCATAGGTCACCTTATGCTGTTGCGATGCTTGATTTTGTCTTATAATGTCGAATGCACCCAAACACTTCATATGCACTTCCATTATTAAAATCACACATGGCATATTCGATCGATGCATAACATGACTCAACAATCGAGCACGAGATTACAAGTAACACATGGCTAATTCATAACACACGCAATAATTTCGTTCACTAATTTATTACGCTTCTAATTAATCATACTCATGCATATTCGATCATGCCAGTAAATAATGTATTTAAAAAGGATTCATCCACTCATGGTTTCTTAACGTTTGAAGTGCCCATACTTGATCCTTGATTGTTTCCTCGAGATACATAACCTATAGGTATCCACCTACACATGCATTCATAACCGAATCATTAATATCGTATCCTCGATCCATAAACATACATTAATTTACTCACCTACAATCTCAATATGACATATTTCTATCCAAAAATCAATACAAAATCGATATGGATATTTTTCCTATTTTTTTTATTTTTCTGGATCTTAATTTAATTATTTGACTCATCAACTCAAGTCCAATTTATATAATTTTCATACCATAAAATTTCTTATCATTTATAGTATTTATCATAATTTTTTAGGAATTTTTCTCACTTTTCTAGTATTTTTCCTGAATTTTTAGCCTTTCCCGTCTAATTTTTTCTAATTTCCTTTCATTTTCTAATATTTCGACCAATCCCCGAGTGACACCTGGCGGAACCAGATTGTGACACGCGGCCGCTTCAGGGCGTGCCATGTTGCCCAGACCTCAGGCTCGGATCCGAGCCTAGCCAAACCTGCAAACGACACGTCAAACCAAGGCGGAAGGAATGACATGTCGCTAGCTGTCATCTTCAAACTCCCGTCATTACTGTTCACCCAAATTGACAGAAAACCCTAGGTATTCAATCCATCTAATTTCATATCTAAAATTCATGAAACTTGGTTCCATACAGAGATCTCAAGCAAACATAATGATGCATTAAGGGGGAAAAGTTACCGTCAGAATCTGGCAAAATCAAAGGGAGAAGAAGCTGGGTTTGCGCTCTGAAAATCGATTTCAGCCTCTCTACTTGCGGCTCAAAATCCTACACTTTCTACATGGATAGATTCGCGGTTCAAAGAAGAAGCTCCCCAAGGCATTTTTTGAGCTTGATGAGCTCTGCAAATGGGGATGGAAAGAACTCGACCCGAGAGAAAAAATATGCGGGTCAAGGCAGCGGGGAAGGTTCTGGGAGGCATCAGACCCGATAACCACAAAATGGTGCCGTTTCAATTTGAAACGGCTAAACTGTGGAGATTTTCTCTTGGGTTTCAAAATGGCGGTAGATGTTACTATTTTGACTAGCCTCGGTCAAAACAGTGGTAGATGTTGCCATTTTGACCAGCCTCGGTCAAAACGGCACAACATTTCTGTCATTTTGAATAATACTTCATTTATTTTATATTAATAATTAATAATAATATTTTATATTATTTTATTAAATACAAAAAATCATTAAAAATACATAAAAATTACTATATTTTTCGAAAAATACGCGGGAAAATCCTACAAACTCCTTTTAACGAGTACGATCCCTTGGTATTATCAAATTTATCTTTCCATAAATATAATATTTATTAAAAATTAATAACTTTACTCAAATATTCCCAAAAAATTTCGAAAATTCTGGTTTTACTTCTGAAAATTCGCTAAAAATTTCCTAATTTAAACTATTGTTGGACTTATTCAAGGTCCTAAATGACCAAAACTACTATTAGATCTCAATTCACTATTTTTCAATGATTGCTTTCATAACTATTCGAAATTTCCAATCGATACATTAATTTCTCAAAAAAAAATAAAATTTAACTTCGTATCATCAAAAATCAAACTTCTTGTTTTTTATCGATCTAAAACTACGGGTTAACGCCCATTAACCTCATAAATTTTGATTGGGTTTTCTGGCCCAAGTGACTCCAAGGTTCTGATTCTTACATGGGCTAACCAATCGAGGTGAACTATCGGACCAATTGCCATATCACAGGAGAATTTGAAATATTCTCCTAGAATCTCCCCCGACCGATCGTGAGCAAATGTCATGACCGATCCTCATCTCACCTCGTCAATTTCTGGGTTTTCTCATCAACTAATGGAAAGGTCACCAAATAATGGTATTACTCGTCAGTTTCTAGGAATTTTCAAACGTGATGGATCAGACTTCATGCCTGATTGGTTATAGACTTGAGGCGACCAGTCACCATCTCAAGTATTTGATTTTTGAGGCTATTTTACAAATGTCCGACAGGTCCTATCTATTGGTCACATTACATGCAGATCCAGCCTATAAGCACACATTAATGGCTTAAACATGTTTTGAATTCATTTAACATTTGCTTTCATTCAAAACAAAGTATTTTTTTAACTTAATTAAAAATAAAAATATTTCCATCCGATCACATGAAAAATAGACTTCACCTCTTGTGATGATGAAGTTGCTTGACACTTTGTTACCAAGCCTCACCCAAACAAAACAAACTTCATAAATAGATCAAACCAAAACTGATCAAAATCAAACCAAAACTAACACAACTCAACACTATCAACAATGGTCACAAAAAAACTTGATCTAACAACTCACTAACACCCTGAAACCTGAAATTAAACTTTAACGACAAGAAATGAACACACAAATGGGTTGGGAATTCATCAAATACCCATTTGCCTCCTCCACCAAAAATGATATGAAACTCACTTCGAGCAACCAAAAAATGAAGAATCATTAAAACATCCATGTAATAAAACCCAAGAAATAGAATCGATCAAAAAACTCAAAAACGAAAAATTCAAAGTTAACCTAAACTCATTGATCCTTAAAAATGCCTCAAATCTAGTTTTCCTCGAAAAAAATTACTCACAATAAGTCTAGGCATCCACTAACAACTTAAATCAAGAAAAAAAAAAAATAGCGCATTAGCTCACATAATCTGAAAATGCCCTAACCCATGAAAATTCTCCGATTTAGCCACTAATCTATGTTTTAAATTGTGAAAATCCATATTTTAGTGCTATATTGTGTGTGGGGAACAATTCCCATGTGGTGGAAATCGAAAAAGAGTGATGAAAAATCAAAAAGAGGGAGTGCGAGGCCTAGTAATTTTGGAAGTCAAGTTGAGTGAGATAGTTAACAATGCAACATCGAGTTTTAGGTATAGCCGTATCTATGTGTCATTTTTGGTGTTTTTGCATCTTTTGAGATAATAGACTGTATGACATGTTGTGCATGTTGAGTCTAGAGTGAATAGTGATTTGGTATGGTAGTGGTGGATCTAGACATTGAGAAATCCATTTGAGACAGTTTGTTAATATTAAACCTAAACTAGGCCCGTTTTGAGTGACCAATTAACCTTGTGTTTGATATGACCCTTTACTATTCATAAGCATAGTTTGATTATTTAAAAGCACATTCATTAAATCGACATTTTTAAAACAGTTTTGGGCCATTTGGGTCGATTTCCTGATTTTTCTGAGTTGTTTGGTCCAAGGATATAAATAACTCGATAAACCCCAAAAGTTTTAAAATTTGTCTAAGCCCTAAAACAAACCTCTTTGCCTCTCTCTCTCCATCTCTAAGCCGTTAACACCCACTTGATCATGATCGATAACCTTTTGATTTTTTTTTTAATTTCTTTTGTTGGAAATTATTCCTCTCACTCGAAACACGTTTTTAGCCTCTTTTTTTCCACTAAAACAAATTGTTGGACGTTTTTTTTTTTGGAAATTGATTTAGAGCATGAAATCAAAATTTTGGTGAGTTCTTTGATTTCATTGGTTTTTTATGATTCTTTTTTCTTGGGTGAGGCGGTGTCAATGGTCACTCAAATTAAGTACTTGTTTTCCTTGATGGGTAACAAGTAGAAGCATGATCATTGCTGGTTGTTACTCTGTTATGCCTTCAGCATTTTCATAAATAGAGATCGTATATGATAAAGGACAGGTGTAACGATTATTTCTAAAATAAAAGAAAACCTGATTTAAATAAAAAAAAATTTTGATTGATGAGATTATCTAATCTCGATTGTTGTCTGTCACCGATCCATAGTCATGGGCCACTAAAGATTATAAATCTCCTTCTACTTAGAGACCTCCAACAAGGCTGTCAAATAAAGGCCCTCCAAGGGCACACCAAGGACCTCCAACAAGATTTTGATTCTCCTTCTATGATCGTGGCACTCCAAGGGCTTACTATGACTCAAGGCCCTTTCTTTTTCCTTCCCTTCAAATCAAGCCCTCAAATAACTAAAGTAGTCAATCTTTAGGCTTCCTCACCTTCTCTCGTGTATCGCTCACCGATTTAGTTAGTTCACTATATCTCTCCACCGATGTGTTACTCATCAGAGGGGTCATTTTACTAATAACGAACAAAAAATTGATTTTTATAGTAACAAACTAACCTATCGAATTGATTGAAGACTATAGGTTCAGAATCTATGGAATATTGCAGAAGGTAAGTTAAACAGGAAGAACGATTACTTGGAATATAAACTAAATCTCGTAGAGGGCTCGGGACATTCAACTTCCGAAACTAGATAAAGGTTCTAGCCTGACATGTTTGTCAAACACATTGCAAAAAGGTTTTAGAGTATGATTGAATGTCAGATAGAATGATTGGTGCGTGGCCACATGTTATCCAAGACATTTATAAGGAAAAATCAATCACATAAGATCTTCAATATCCAAAATTCAAAATTAAAATATAATTATCCCAAGGCCTCTAGTATTTATCACTTCCGGATTAATCGAGGGTCTCTAGTGAAGGTACGCAAGTTGCAGAGGTCATGAATGCATTATCTTTGGGTTTTATAGAAATCAATGTGTGAATGTTTCTCATGCCTTAGATTTTGTTTTCATTCGTTGAATCGATGGATTTATATGTTGGTGGATTGATAGTATATTATTTATGCTGATTTTATTGGCTTATTTATATTAGATTTCATGCTTTATATGATTAATTATTATCTTTATTATATATGTACCCTAAGACCACATATATGAGATGATTATAGATATAGTTGCTTAAATGGGCTTAACCGCCGATAGACGGGGACCTCCAGATTTTTTGGGATCCAACTCCAAATATCTCGTACCTTAATCACCTACTTGTGGCTTTGATGAGGATTTCTGAGCGTCTAGACTTTCGTTTGATTGCACCCTTAAGATTCTCTTAGAGCCTCTATCTTTACTTTGTTTATGTTTTTCAGATATTATGATTTAAGTAAGACTTTAATGATAGGATCCTGCAAGATCCAGTTGGTTAGTATATATATTGCCGAGAATATCTATCGTTTGGCCAAGAATTTCCTTACCGGGTGGTCCCTTGATGGTAGTTAGACGGAGGTGGAGTTCATATACTATGGAGGGTCTGTAACCACAATGCAAGCTTGACTCACATGCAGCACTAGATTGTTTCACCAATTGAAGACAACAACTTCATATTTCATTCCTTTCCATTAGTCACAGTTCCTTAGCTACAATTCGGTTATAATTTCCTATAGCAACATCCATCACAAAACTTGGAGGATATATTGGGGACACTTCGAACACTTGATACACTCATATTACAATTTTTTACTGAACTTGATCGTTTTTCTCTAATGGATTCAACCCTGTTTGCTATATATTGTCCTATAAACTAAATGTATAATTTATAGTGACTAATGACATCGCATCAAATTTGGCACCATTGCCAGGGAGATGAGAAAACAGTTTAGTAGACTAAAGTTGTATATCTAAATCTAGTCGACTTGATAAATTATTCCCACTAGAGCTCAAGATCAAATCTACTTATCGATAGAATAACACACAACACAAGAGAGAGGCTACTACACTGAATCTAGCTATTCTTGATTCGGGTTACGACTTAGACTAACAGTGTCAAATTTCCTTCAAGGCCTCTACTAGTTCATCTCGACAGGTTATTGATCTCAAAACCGTTATACCAGATCAAATAGATGATAAAGCAAATAATATAAAGATTGTTGATCCTGCCAAAGCAGCAGAAAATCAAAACCAAATCAAGTTATCTACATTTGTGGACCCAATAATAACAATGATCAGGGTCATGACTGTAACAATAATGGACAAAATGCTGCTAACAATCAGAACTGAGCATACAAAATTATTGATGCTTTTCTAAATAATAAAAACAATGACAAGCAAAGAGGACCACTTAGGTCCATAGAGGAGTAAGTAGCTCCCAAACAAAGAAGATGATCACTGTGTATCCGACATGGGGACCTTGATATCTTATTTGAGTTAAGGACTTGCCTAATTCAAATTCTACCTCCATTTTATGAGCTTTCAAAAGAAGATCCCAACAGTCATTTGCAACGATTTGAGATGACATGTTCCAACTTCTTACTGGCCGGGAGCTTCCCAGATCTCTGATCTATCCTTTAGTAACCCTGCCTCTTTTTCGTTCGAGGACCCACGGACATTACACTTCAAGGATAAATATTTTTCCGGGAAGACCGTAGCAGTGTAACTTTACAGAAGTAGACAGGGATGAATAGACTTAGATAATACTGAGTCTAAGACTCAATGAATAGAAAAGCTTAGAATGCCATCAGAGTGTTTGGATAGAGTTTTTTGATTGTTGAAAACTTGATGATCTGCTCTTATTCATTCATGCTATTTATAGACTTACAGGATGACTGGGAGACCGAAGTCACCGGTCATTTTTCCTTGGTAACCTGGGTAACAGGTCAAAAGGAGATACAGACTGTAAAGTACTGACTTGAAGTCAGACATATGACAGACTCTGACATAAAGGACTACAGACAACCTTACTTTTAACATAATGACAGACATTTGACATAAAGTAATATAAACAACAAGCTTTTAACTGAGAGATTGACATAAAACTTATTTATAGATAGGCTCGTGGTCCCAATCCATGTTTGGATCTGAATCTTGGGACATTTCGGATGTGACAACTATCCTTGTTTGTTCATCTTCCCATGCAGCAATTTGGTCCGTCCGGGCTAGGTCTTCAGCATCTGTGGGTTCAATGTCGGCATAGGGTCCTGGATCGTATTCCGGAGGTCTTTCATCTGGTTGTTGAGAATCCTGAAAATAGGAGGGTATCGTAGAAGGTGGACAAAGTACCGTGGTATGTAGGTGTATTTTTCTACGGTCATAACCATTCATGTGGCACAGGTACCGCCATGCAAAATGTAGAAAGTCAGGACTTGGTTCTAGGTCGTACAGAGTTTTGTACAAATGGCATACTAGGAATGGTGTGGGTGTACTACCTTCATATGACCTGTGTAAAATGTAGGTCACGTACATGGTATCTCGTTTGGAAGGTGGTGCTTTTCTGAGGAGGTTGTACAAATTTGTTCGCCAAGTACTGAGTGGAGCAAACAGTTGGAGGTATGCCCATTGATTAGAACCAGCAAAGTCCAGATCCAGTAAATATTCTAACATGTCACGATCTCTGAACTTGATCATCCCATAGTAAAGTGTGTGTAAGCACCAGTTATACCAATGTTCCTCTTCACAGAAATCATAAATGTGGAAGATACTTATTCGGGAAAATGGATAATCAGGGGAATAGGAATCAGTAACAGTGATATCTTTTCCTTGGTATTGCTGGAAAATCTTGAGATAGGAGAAGAGATGATTTCTGGCATACTGTTGGATCTGGAATAGGTCTGGGTGATGTAGGCCTAGGGGAAATGTGAGATGGACTGGTGACTGATCAGTTCATAAGGTCGGATGTTCAATTTGGGTCCATATAATCTCCTAATGGATGAGTTTCATTTGGGCCAGGAGGTGGTGGATCACTAAGTCCAGGCTTGTAAAATGGACAATCCTGTGCCAATGGTTTGTGTATCGGCCACACCGGCAACAAACTAGATTTGGAGTGGAGCCAGCCATAAGAACCAAAGGGAAGGTTTCAGTCGTAGAGACAAAGTGGAGAGGTCGGGAAAGTAGGTCAGCAATGATATTATCCTTTCCATTAATATGCTCCACAAAGTAGTCATACCGGGAAAACCATTCAGCCCATTGGAGAAGTTATTTTTCGGGAATTGTTTTATTCTTGAATTCTAAAACTCTTGGAAATGAAGAGTTGTCCATCTGGATCTTGAATTGATGTCCAATGAGATGGAATTCAAATTTCTTGATTCCATATTTAACTGCAATAACCTCTTTATAGACTGTGTGGTAATGAGATTCTGCGGGGGAGAAGGTTCCACTGGCATATCCACATAAATGCTTGTGTGTGTCTTTTTGTTCAAGAAGAACAGCTCCCTAGTGAGTGTCACTGGCATTAGTTTGTAAAATGCGTTGACCATCCGAGGGAATTTGGAGAGGTGGTAAGGTTTGGGTAATGTCTTTTAGGTGTTGGAGTGCTTGTGAATGTTTTGGCGCTCAAGGTTGTGGGGTTTTTTTGAGGAGATCAGAAAGAACTGAGGTGTATTTGGAGACATTGGGAATGAAGGTTCTGAGGTAATTGATAATACCTAAGAATTGTTGAAGCTGTTGTCTGGAAAGATTCTCTGTTGGAAACTTTAACAGTTCTTTTGCAATATGTTCTCCCGGAGAATAGCGTCCTTCTGAGATCTTCATGCCCAAGAACTCAATCTCGGATAATCCTATAGAGGATTTTTTGTCAGAGAGCATAATGCCATATTGATCTACTAAAGTAGTAAACTTGGACAGGAGGAGTTCATGATCTTCATTGGTCTCCGAAAAAAACAGAATGTCATCAATATAGATTAAGGCACTGTAGAGGATAGGCTGGAAAATTCGTATCATGGCTCTTTGGAAGACAGATGGAGCAGTCTTTAAGCCGAACGACATCACTGTCCACTGGTATTGAGCATCAGGAATGCAGAAAGCTGTTTTGTGGCGCTCACTTGGTTCAATTCCCAATTGCCAAAATCCAGTTTTGAGATCAAATTTGGAGAAGATCCGAGCTTTGTAGAAATGCACGAATAAGGATGAAATTTTTGGAAGTGGGAACTTATCGTCCTTCAGAAAATGGTTAAGAGGCTTGTAATCAATTATTAGTCTCTTTTTTCCTCGTGCTACTTCGGTTTTTTTTTCGACATAAAGAGCCTGACATGCCCATTCTGAAAGAGTTGGTTCAATAATCCCTTGTTGTAACAGTTGTGCACATTCCTCACGGGCCAATTGCAAATCTGTAGGACTCATTCCGGGATGAGAAGCTTTGGTAGGGTTTATGTCTTCTTTGAGCTTGAAAGGTAAGGAGACGAAGAAGTTTAGATTTTTCCATAATGGAGAAGGATGGGTGAACTTGGCATGGGAATTGGTGCAGAAGGGTAAAAGATCTTGGGACCATTTTTTGAATTTGATACCGGCCTCTAAGAGAGAGTAGAGGCGTAGGACATCAGTGTAGGGTCGGAAATACCGCTTATATTTCAATCCTGTGGGAAGGATCTGTAGCTTTCCTGCCTGCTGGTAAATGTCGAAGCTAATTAGTAGGTCTTTATTAGGTAAGTTGGTACCGATAACTTTTGTCCAAATGGTGCATCCAGGAAAGAATTGTATCCCAATTGGTTGTTTTGTAATGAGCTTAGTTCGAAAGATTTTTCCATCGACAGCTTTGAAATGTTGGAAGTGCTGGGTCCAAGCATTTAGTAAAAGGATGGAAGGATTGAGAAAACTTTTGTGTGCACCTGTATTAAGGAATCCAACGACGAGGATGGGTCGATCATACTTGGTAGGAAGAATATGGAGGGGAACAGTTGGCTGGGTGATTTTTACGGGTTCAGCTTGGAGAATCTGAAAAGGATCATCAAAATCTGATTCATAATCCTCCTCAGAGGAAAAAACCTCAGGTTCACTGGAGGAAGAGGAATTCTCTTTGCAGGTAAGGCCAAAAGCAGTTTCGGGAGTTGTTTCCTCTTGTTCTGAGAATAAAGACTCAATATCAGCGTCAGACAAGCTGGTCTCTTTGCTGACAAAAGAGATAAGGCGAGCTGATTTTGTGGGACTATTAGGACAATTTTTTTCAAAATGTCCTTTTTGTCCACAAATATAACAGCGATCACCCTTCTTTCCTCGTTGGTGGTTTTTTTTGAAGAATCGATAGGGTTGTCGATGCGGGCGAGATGCTCGCTTGTGAGGTCGTTTAGTCTGGCTTCTTTTCCACCTATGGAAATGATTCTTCTTCTTTGTTGCGCATGAACAACTGGAATCCTTGCATTTTATTTTGAGATGTGATTGCTTACAGATTTTTGAGATTTTTGCTTCAGATTTCTGAAAATCTTGAAACAGCTTTTGTTAATCATACAGTTGCATGCGAACTTTAAGTGCCAACTGGTATAAGCGTCCCAAAGTACACATGGTAACATTGGATCTGGATTTCTGGAGGAATTTGTACATCTTTGAGGAGATAACTTCGGGTAATGAAGATACAAATACTTCCTTGAGATCATTTGTACCTCCCAAAGTATAAAATAGCTTTGCCATAATTTCATAATGCTTTTGGAGATCCTTTTCTTCATTGAACAGCACTTGCGTGCATAACATTCTGTCTTGTACGTCTGAATGTCATCATTGAAATCTCCAAGGAATTCATTGTAAAGATATCCAGTAGCCATGGCAGTAGAAGTGCTCTGGAAGAATTGAACTCTACTAGCTTCGGGCAAAGAATAAAAGTATGATCTGAGTGTACCAGTTGTTCGGGAGAAAAATTCTTGTAGGACCTCAAACATGTTGGCATCAGGGAGCATTTCTTTATCGATCCAAGCAGCAAAAATTTGAAATCGCTCAACCCGTTTTTGAACTGGAATGAGAACCATTCATTAGAACTAGATTTTTTCTTTTGAGGTCTCGATCTAAAGGATTATTTTGCATGATTGGATTCAGAAGAAATGTCTGAACTAGCAGTATTCATAAGAGTCTGCTGGGAAACTGATTGGGAAGAAAAAGAAGGTTCTTCTGAAAATGCAGAAGACTCTTGCGAACTAGATGTGTCGTCAGAATGCGTTTGAGAATCCAGTGGTTCTGAAGGAATAGATCTGGATTGTAGGAGGAAAGTATGTATGGCTTCTTTCCCTTTTCTAGATCACCTTGGGTGTCAGGATTTAGGATCAGAGCTAGTGCTTGAGGCTCAAGCTGAGCTAAAGATATTGAACATAGGATCAGGTCTGTCAGGCTGTGGTTCTAGTGTAGACGATAGACCAGACTCTGGGAAAAGATCTAGCTTTCCCGAGGTGTGTCTGTCCTTTAATTGTTGAGCTGCGAACAACTCCCTTTCAATACTTTCGATTTTTGATTGTGTTCGAAGTACTGATGGATGAGTATAGTCTTTATACTTTCGGAGTTTTTGTTGCAGCCTGTTTGTTGCTTCAGCAAGTTGCTGAGAAAAATCTCGTTCAAGCCTTGTGAGCTGGGATGCCAGTGAGCCGATCTTTTTTCCATGGGAAGTATGACCGACTAAGACTTGATCAACCTTTTGGTTGATTTTATGCAGGAGATGGTTTTGAGAAATTATATTTCTGGTCTGCCAATTGAATACTTGTTCTGTAAGACCCCAAATTTTGAGTCCTAGAAGTCCAGAAGCCAGTGCAGGTGAAAATACGATTTTTCCCCTTAAGGAAAGGATATGTGATGGCCGAAATTGGTAAGATTGTTTAGTAGTTGACTTTGTTTTAAATTAGCTTTGATCTAGGTTCTTATAGATGGATAATTGCCTTAGAGATTGTCCTTCTAGAGGGATAATTGCCTTAGAGATTAAAGACCCTAAAAATAAGAAAGATGATTTAGAGTTTAATTATCTGGTAGATTTATCTTATTATGATAAAGTGATTAAAAGTAGTAATCATAATTCTACACTCATTCATTATAAATAGGAAGTCAACCCCACAAAAATCCCTTATAGAAAACTTACAAATTCGTATGAGCCTAAAACCCTATACCTCCCTATAGCTGTCATAATTTGCAGAAACTTCAAACCAGTATAACTCACTTATCGTTCGTTGGATCTCTGCGAATAATAGCTTGTTGGAAAGCTCTCTTCATCCTCTTTCCAAAAATCTTTGAGTTTTTTTTAGGAGGTTAGTATTTCTTTCTCAAAGGTCAAGTTGAAATTCGGCGGCACTGCCAAATCTTCTTGAAATTCAAAATAGCATAACTCTTTTTTTGTTTGTTATATCTTTGTGAATAATAGCTTGTTGGAAAGATATCTTCATTCTCTTTCCAAATATCTTTTTTTTTTGTCAGGATATTAGTATTTCGTTGTCTAAGGGTAATTTGAAAATCGGCGGCGGAATTAGGTTTTCGCCAAATCTTCTTGAACTTCAAAATAACATAACTATCTAATCGTTTGTCTCATCCTTACAAATAGTAGCTCGTTGGAAAGCTCTTTTCATCCTCTTTCGAATCATATATAAATAACAGCTTGGATGTAAATATTTCCTTGTTTAAGGATAAAACGAAATTGTCCTATGCCCTACTTTTAGCGACAAGATTTGCATAGTTAATTGGAATGGTAAATTCAGGTTGAATCTTGTTAAGTTCCTGGATATCACATCACACATTCAAGGGGAAGGCACCTGCAAAGTTTGATCACTGATTTTCTGATAGGTTTGGTTAGTGGTATTGGTAAGGACATAGGGTATTCAATTGACTATTGAATATGCATGCTTAGTTTGCTTTTGTCTTTGCCTGATGATAATTTAGGTGGTTCGGATTTACTTAATAAAGGAAAAGGAGTAGCTTCTTGTTCAGAGACAATAGAGGTAGGATCTACGCCTTATCGGTTTCTCAAGAAACCCTTGCTCTTTTCTTGATATTTTTGTTACCTGCCCTTGTTGTATTGCTTGCGATTGGATTATAGGGTGGGTGAGAGTATGAAATTCGGAATGAGATATGAATCTCCTAGGCTATATCGAACCCTTGAGTTAGGAATTGAGTGCCTGGGATGCAATTGTTATGTGAATTGGATAAGTTGATTGTCTTCTGACATGATTGAGGATAGCCTGTTGTGATATTATGCTTTGTAATTGCCTGTGTGTGCTTGTACGTGTATGTATGTCAGGATTCTTTTCCGGTGGCCATTCGGGGTAAGCGCTGATGCTCCTAGGGAGAGGAGAGGTTTTTACTGGTATGGGAGTTGTATGGACGGCAAATCCCAGCAAGAGCTCGCTGGATGTTTGGTCCTTGTGTGGCCGGAACCCTGTCCTTGTGTGGCAGGAAACCCTGGTAGGTATGTGACCTGGGATGCCCTACTAGGTATGTGACTAGGGAAGACTTGTCCGTGTGGGACTAGTCGACTTGTCCTTGCGAGGACAAGATGAAAGGCTTACTGATTAGTTGCGTGTTAACCATCTACTTTTTGTGCAGTAAGTTTTGGACAATACAGGTGGAAGGGGATGACTTTTCTTCTTCATTGTCGAGGGCAATTTGATGTGTTTCACCTGCCTGTGTACTTCTGAGCTTTCAGAAGTGTTTGCAGTCCTCCCTCAGCCATAGATTCGACCCTAACCTCTTTTGATTGGTTTTTGAATTGCGTGATCCCCTTTAGTTGTTTAGGAATGATCTTATGTGATTTGAGAGATTTGTGTTTAGGGATTCTGTAAATCTTATGATGCTGTGACCCTTCTGAGATTCTTGTAATCTCAAACCGTTGTTTTAACCATTTTTCAGGCTTAGGTACATTCACTGTTCGTGGTACCAGGTGTGAGATCAAGACTGCACACGATGGGACGATATCGCATCACATTTGCATACTTGTTACTTGCGCATATAACATGAATGATTGGGCAACTTTCTGGTTTATTTTAAGCACTCTTCTTCACTTGCTATTTCTGAACTTTGATGAAGAATTTCTTGCTGGTTATGTGGATCCCTATGGGACTTGTGTGTTATAAACCCAAAGATTTAATTTAAAACTTCCGCTGATGTTTCATTTACTCCGTATGATACCAGAACATGTGTCCAATATCATGCTCCAATTGTTGATAAGCAATAAGATTAACAAGCTTAAAATCGGTAGTTTATGATTAGCCTAGTGAGATTCAAATTGGTCTTAGGTGTCATTTAGGCTTATTTGGGTTTCACGGCAGTAATGACCTTAATCTGAGCAATTATTAATAGTTAGAAATTGAGCTCGTTACATGTTCTGCTTGATTGAGGGTAGAGGACCCATCAGACTTGATCTCTCAAGGGATAACATAGGGCCGTTGTTGAATGGTTCATGTATCTTCCCCAGTTAGTGGAGGGAAGTCAGCTTCGTCAAACATGAAGCATTCTTGGAATGCGAGTGGTGAGCAAGTTATGATCTTGTCATGGTGACAACCGAGAAGATTTCTTTGTAGGCGCTCCTGCGCTTCTGGGAGACAGATATCGGCAAATCCTTCTTTCTGGAGGATAGCCAAGGCTTTATGATAAATTTTCAATGGTGATGGTGGTTCTCCTAAGAGAATCCAGGCATCATGTTTTGTGGAGATACTACCCTGAGAAGGAGGTGGAGGAGGATCATGAGGTTTCTTGTGTAGCCTACAAGCAGATTTCTTGTGTAGCTGTGGAGGTTTTCTTCTGGTGTTGGCATACACATCAAAATCTTCTGCACAAGTGCAGCCTGGGTCACAAGTTTCTGGAACAGCATCCCAAATAAAATGGCCATTGACGTGGGATACATAACAATGGTCTCCATCAGGGAAAAAACAACTGATAGGGATGGTCTTGTCATAGAGTTTTGGAACTGGTTCGATCATCAAGGTGTGAAAGGGTTCTGTGTCAGAGGAAGAAGAAGTAGATGGAAAGATAGTTTTTACTTGTCCTTCCTTGTTTCGGATATATTGCAGATCTTGAATTTGAACAGGTTTGGCAAGAGCAAATAATTGCTCGTAATTAGTGATCCAGGAGAGTGGAATCAGCTTTTCAAGATCTTCTTTCTTTAATTGCCTTGGATTCTGGACAATTGTTGGAGTCATCTGTTCATCTGCATATATAAAGACTGGATCTGAGCAGATATCAGTTAGACTTAAGTTGACTGCATGATCTTGGAGTCTGCACACAATTTGATGATGGATTGTTGCTGAAATTGCCTGGGAGATTTGTGGTGCTCTGGAAAGTTGGACTTGTAACTTTAAACAAGTTGGAAGGTGTTTATCTAGGAGTGATATATTAAAATTTGGGAAAAAGGTGAGGACCACGCTTCCGGCATTTAACGTTGTCAAAATCGTGCCGATAACAGCATCTTGGTATTGCCTATACCTGCTATATAGCAAAAAAAGTCTTGCTGTTACTGGTAATCCTTTTCATCCGTGGTAGGAAAGGTTTAGTCAGATGAGTCCAAGATGGATATGAGTATATCCTTGTTTGATCCATTGACAAATGAAGTCTGAGGGAAGTTCAAGGGTAACATATTGTTCTGTAGTGGTGGAAGATAAAGAACACTGGGAAAGTCTGGAAGACTGGATGTATTCCTTGACTAATGGTCTTCGGGTCGTGATAAGGGATCGGATAGACCTTTTGATAGAACCTTTTTTGAATACAGCGTAAGGGTTGACAATGGGTAATAAAGACTTATTAACCCTTGCGTCTTCTGGTATGTGAGTGATTTCAACAAGATAGTATATTTTATTTGTGAAGGATTTTTTTGAGTTGTCGGGGATGCTAATAGTAGAGAGCATAGATTGTAATTGTGATGGTTCTGTGGTCATGGTTTAAGAATATTCACCTTGTCTTTTCGTCAAGTATTATCGATCATCTATTGTTTCCCTATCACTTAAATGAGCACAAAACTCATTAATATGAAGATGTTAAGTACGTGGCGTTGTCCCTCCCGGGGCGTTATACATACTGAGTTCTGGGTAAGCCGATATACTTTGCAGTACGTGGCTTCTACTCAGATTGTCGCATAACATAAGCATGATATACCTTTCAGTACTGAGCGTTATGAAGTTTTATTGAGATCTTTTCCTTTTTCTCTAAAGGGGGACATAAAAAAGTTAATATTTGAGCTTCCACCTGACTCCATTGCTACTTGGGATAAGATGGTTGGTACCTTTCTTTTTGAGTACTTCTTATGGTCAAATGAAGCTGATCTCAAAAGAGCTACAGAAGCAGTCAATCAGGATGATGATGAGAACCTCTATGAATACTAGGAGCAATTCAAAAGACTATGCTCTTCATGGCCTAAGCATGGGTACTCTAACTTCTAACTGATGCAGGCATTTTACGAAGGCATGATTGATGAAACTGTAGCACAATAGGGTCCATTACTAATAGGTATATGACAAGTTTAGATTACTGAGAAGCACAACGATTGATCATGAAAATAACTAGTGAAATAAGGTTGTATAATAAACGAGGAGGTACCACCAATAAGTCAATTAAAAAGGATGATATGGTAGAAGTGAAGGATCCTATCACCACTGATATTGACAATGCCTTCAAGAAATGGACAACCAGTGTGGCTAAGGTCCAAGCCTGACCATGCAAGTTTTGCCGACAGGTGGATCACACTACAAATTCACACCCTACCTTTGTAGATAATAATGTTCAAAATGTCAACATGTATAAATAATATGTGCTCCCATACAAGAAGAATGGAGATGATATGAATAAAATGACCTATAAATAAAGAAAGAACCATCCTAATCTTGCCTATGGGAGTGGCTCAAAGGACCAGGATAATCTGTAGGCTCAACATTACCAACCAAGGCCCCAACTCTATCAGAAAAACCAATATATAGGGCAGTATCAGGAGAGAAATCAACACAAAAGTTGAATAGATGAATGGATGAATTATGGGACATGATCAAACAGTTAGCAGTGATCCAATAACGTTTTCTGACCTAAATGTCGCAGATAAACACCACAATAAATTGTACTGGCCAAGATAAGTTACCATCTCAGCCTGAAGTCAATTCTAAGCATAACGTGAGTTTTGTGGTTCTTAGATCAGGAAAAGAATTTTCTAAGTCATCTATGCAAAAGAAGGCTGATATTTCTATTGAAAATTTTGAGGCCCCGGTAAAGCCGCATGTTGGTTATGGAGACCCAATAAATCCCCAACGTATTCTCAACCAAGAATTATGAATAAAATCGGAAAATCTAGTCTTAACAGAAATCAGAAAGTTCATAATCCTATCGCACCATCTACAGATAAGCCTGAAGTTTAGATCGAGGTAATCTTGCATCCAAAGATGATAGTGCCCCCACTACTCCTCTTCAGACTGGTAAATAATCGCAAGTCTTCTAATGGACAAGAAATCCTAGATATATTTAAAAAGGTTGAGGTCATTATACCTCTCCTAGACACCATCAAAGAACTCCCATGTTATGAAAAATTTCTCAAGGAGTTATGCACCAAATTTGAAGAGGAAGGACTAGGAGAAGATGACCATGGGAGAGAATATTTCAGCTGTCTCATAGAAGAAACTGCCTTAAAAATGTAAAGATCCAAGATGTTTCTAGCCTTTTGCAAAATTTGGAATGTTGAAGTTTCACAAGAAATGTGCGACATTGGGGTCTCCATCATTGCCATGTCATTGTCAGTATACCAGAAATTAAACATAGGAAAATCAAAGAAAACCGAAGTCACCATCTAACTAGCAAATAGATATGGTTTGCATCCAGTCATAATTCTGGAAGATATTTTTTTATCTAAGTGAAGGTTCTTATCTTCCTAGCTAACTTCTTTGTTGTAGAGATGGAGAACAGTGATTTCCAGATGATCTTACTGGGCTTGCTATTCCTAAATACCTTTAGAATAATGGTCAATGCATATGATGGATCCTTGATTATAGAGTTCGATGGCGATAAGTTGAAATTTAACACCTACAAGGCCATGAGACATGCTAATCTTGAGGTTTTTATCTCGATGGTTGATATTGTGAGACCCAGCCCGTAGGGGGGTCAGGTTACCCAATCCCACATCGGAAAGGAGTGAGGGAGGTCTTGGGCTTATATGTGTTGTGTAATGGTATCATTTGTAACAAGATACATCTTTTGGGCCATGTGGTTATAAGCCCAACCAAGCGTTGCATTTGTGATCCATCAAGTGCACATATACGTCTGGGACCGCTGGGCCAAGGGTTCGGGGGCCAGGTCGTGACAAATGGTAGCGGAGCCGTTCTCGCTCCCTCTTCCGGGGTGGGCTTGGGCTGTGTTGTGTGTTATGTTTGGGCCCAAGGCAGTTATGTTTGTGTTCCTCTCATATTGTGAGACCCAGCCCGTAGGGGGGATCAAGTTACCCAATCCCTTGGGCTTATATGTGTTGTGTGAGTGGATCATTTGTAACAAGATGCATCTTTTGGGCTCTGTGGTTAAAAGCCCAACTGAGCGTTACAGTTGTGATCCATCACGCACACATACACGTTCGGGCCTGCTCGGCCTAGGGTTCGGGGGCCGGGTCTTGACAAATGATAGCGGAACCGATCTCGTTCCCTCTTCTGGGTGGACTTGGGCTGTGTTGTGTGTTTACGTTTGAGCCCGTGACTTTGGGCCCAAGGCAGTTACGTTTGGCTCCCCTTGTGAGGACACGAGGTCTATAAAGAGGGGAGATTGTGAGACCTAGCCCGTAAGGGGGTCAGGTTACCCAATCCCACATTGGAAAGGAGCGAGGAAGGTCTTGGGCTTATATGTGTTGTATGATGATGGTATCATTTGTAACAAGATGCATCTTTGGGGCCATGTGGTTATAAGTCCAACCAAGCATTGTAGTTGTGATCCATCACGCGCACATACACGTCCGGGCCCGTTGGGCCAAGGGTCCGGAGGCTGGGTCGTGACAGATATAATCAATCCTATGCATAAGAAGTATTCCAAACAATCAACCCCAACAACTTATAGATTGCATTGGAAGCAGGCCTCGACCAAAATGTGCTCTCTGACTTTGAAGAGTTTTCGATGCATTGGATCGAAGGGATGGGTAGCATGGAGATTGAAAAATCTATCCCCAAAGCAATAAAGGCGATCCCTAAGGGTATGATGTGAGACCCCGATCCTTTCTAGTTTAGATGTCCAGGAAATCTAGGAAGTATAGGAAGTCTAGGAAGTCTAGGAAGTCCAGGAGCCGATGCACCTGAAATAACTATTTGTCTTTAAAAAAATAGATGCGTGATGACCTAAAATAGTTGCTGCCAGATATTTTCTATTTTAATTCTCGTATTTTTATATTAATTATCCTTAGTTTTATCCCTTATTATCTAATGTATTAGATAATTCTTCCTTTTAAATAGAATATCTCTTTTAATAGATTTATCCTTTCAAATAGAATTATTCACTTAATAGAATTATCATTTAATTATCTTTTCAAGCTTAAAAATAGGGATTTATCTCTTAGCTAAACCTCCTTAGACACCTATAAAAGAGTGGCTAGCCTATCCCACCTAAACATACCAAAATCCACATAGAAATTTCTTAATTTATCCCCTTCTCAATTTCCGATTTTTGCCTAAACCCTAGCCGAAACTCCTTGATCTTCATCTTGACATAACTCTCTCATCTTTTATCATATTCTTGCGAATAACAGCTTGTTGGAAATATCTCTTCATCCTCTTTCCAACCATCTTGGGATTTTCATCTGTAGGTTAGTTTTTCTTTATTAAAAGTAAAATCGTATTTCGACAAAATGACCAAAATCTGCTTGAACTTCAAAATAGCATAACTCTCTCATCCTTTGTCGGATTCTTGCAAATAATAGCTTATTGGAAAGCTCTATTCATAATATGTCCAACTATATTGGTTATTTTTATCTGAAGGTTAGTTTTTATTTGTTAAAAGTTAAATCATATTTTGATAGAATGGCCAAAATCTACTTGAACTTCAAAATAGCATAACTCTCTCATCCTTTGTCGGATTCTTGTGAATAATAGCTTGTTGGAAAGTTCTTTACGTTCTCTATCCATAAATCTTGGGTTTTTCTTCTAAATGTAATTTTTATTTGCCGTAATTTAGGTCAAAATTCTGCGGGATTAGGTTTCAAAATTGTGTGATTCTGCCTTAAATTGATTTATGTTATTGTTCCTCTTGTTTATATTATTGTTTAACATCCATTCATGATGTAAAATCTTGAATTCACTCTTTGAATCTTACCTATTCATAAAATCAGTATGCCCTACCTTTGCCCTATTGATGCTTAACTTGATCAATTGATTAACCTATTGGATTCTAATCTTGTTTTTTTTGATTGAACATGTTATAAACACCTATTCCTTTCTTTACTTCATGAAATCACAACCCCTAACCTCTCTAATGTTGAAATCGCAAGTTTCCCTATAAACCTTAAGGTGTTGTCAAAATTTATATATTGAATTAGGGTGAAATATCAAGTGGATTCTTACTAAGTTATTGACCATCACATCATGTATTCAGAAGAAAGATATTACTACATCCGGATCGCTGATTTGGGTAGGTTAATTGGTAAGGATTTCCAATGCCTTTGGTTTTTAATTAAGTAGTCTTGTGGCTTAGTATTGTGTGATCTTTGACTTATAATTGTTTAGAAGATTCTGATCTTATTGGAAAGGCAAAGGATTGCATCTGATTCAGACACGTGAGAGGTAGGATCTATGCCTCATCGGTTCCTTTGGTTACCCTATTGTTTGATTGTTTGAATATGAGTGAATTCGATTGCCTATCTTGGTTATATGTTTGCGGAATATGTGATTATGATGATCGGGAATCTCAAAAGTTAATAGGAAAATAGGTTGCTTGATTCAGTTATGACTTTGAGGATTGATCTTTGATTTGTATTGTGATTTGATTGAGGATCCTTTGTTGTGATTTGTGTATGCATGTACTATATGTGTATGCGTGTATGTGCCCTATTTGTGCTTTGTTTGAAGGATCCTATTGTCACTGTCCATGCAATGTATTGTTGCTCCTAGGGAGAGGAGAGATGCTTACCGAACCGGGAGATTTATGGGTGGTTATTCCCAGCAAGAGCTCGCTGGATGCATTGTAGGCCGGTTCAAGTCCGGACGTCAGGAAGCCTTGTAGGCCGGTTCTAGTCTAGACATCAAGATGCCCTATTGGACAGTTAGAGCCTGGACGTTAGGTTGCTCTGTTTGAGAGTGACAGGATGACTTGTATGCGCTGCTGCAAGAGTGCTCCTAGGCCAGTTCAAGTCTGGATGTCGGAGACAACTAAAAGGCTTGCTACAATATTGATTGTCTAACCATTTATCCTTTATGCAGCAAAGCCTTGGACAACACAGTTGGAATAGGATGGCCTTTTCTTTTCCTATTGTCGAGAGTAACCTAATGAGTTTTCCTGCCTGTGTACTTCTGATTTTCAGAAGTGTTTGTAGTCCACCCTCAGCCTTAGTTTCGGCTCTAACCCTTTTGATTGATTCTTGAATTGCGTGATACCCTTAGATGAGTAGGGATGATTTGATGTTGTTTGGGAGATGTTTGATTGGGAATCCCTAGGACTTATGATGCTGTGACCCTACTGAGATTCTTGTAATCTCATCCCTTCTTTTCTCCCCCTTTGCAAGCTTAGGTGTGTACTTTGTTGCTGGTACCAAAGGTGTGAGATCAAAGCTACATGACTGAACGAATTTGCACCCGTTTTCTATTGAATGCGCATGCCATGCATTTGAACTTGTGTGGATTTGCATTCTGGCTTTTCAATCACTCTTTCTCTTTTTGTTTCTTCCGAAATATGCATGATACTATTGGTTGATGTTTTGAGATTCCTATGGAAATTTTGTGTTATATTTCCACTTGTTTTGAGTATTATATAAGTCTTCCGCTGATGTTTTTTTTCACTCCATATAAGCCAAAAATTCATTAATGTATAAATATGCTGCAACCTTTAAATAACATATAAATCAACCAGTAAAATTGACAATTAGGTGACTTGAACCTTGTGGGATTCAAATAGGACCTTGCGAGGGCTTATTTGGGTTTTATAGTGGTAAGGGTCCTAATAGGTTGGGTTTGGGTCCTTACATATGATGAGATCACTACCCTCAGAGTCTAAAGGAGATGATGGTGGTCCATCATCATCATCATCATCGACCTCTAAGAGTTTTGGAGATGAACTAAAAAACTAAGCTTCATCTGAAGCCCTCTTAAACGGTAAGAGCTCCTCATCCGTGTTCGAGACATTATCAAGGCCTCCAAAAGAATTAAAGTAAAGCATTGAGTCCTTGCCTGTATAAATACCTATCCCTACACAGAAGACAAGTATGAGGAAATGACTGGTCCAGGAAAAGAGGTTTGTCATGTCCTCTAAGAAGGCATCTGCAAAGAGGAAAGGGAAGGTCCCTATCAAAGCCTCAAAGGATACTTTGATTGTGTACTTGAGTTTAGATGGAGTCAAACACTAATCATTTATGTTAAATTGAATGCATGAATATTAATTTTTAACTCTAGATATGATGTAAGCTCTACAATATTTGGATGAACTGTTTGAATATGTCAAAACAAAATCGCACACATACCTTCAGTGAGCTTTGAAACTAATGGAAGAGTATATCGTTTTGCCTTCAACAATTTTTTTTTTATGAGTGGTCTTTAAAAATGTTAGAACCTGAAACTTGTCTTTGATTCAGAGGGATGATTCAGGCACCTAAAAATAAGTATTTGTGTGTTGAACTCTTTCCTTGCCAGCCACTTGTGAATAAACACCTATAATGATCCATTTTGAGCATTGACCTTGTTTTTTTTTACACCTAAACTTAATCGCCCAATTAATTTTATCCCTTTGAAACATTTTTCTTTGAAATCAATCCATTGTTCCCCGATCAAATGAAGTTCAAACAGAAGCCTCCACCAAGACCCTCTCGAGAGCACAGGAATTTAATCAAGCTATAGGTTTTCTCTTAGAAATGAATATTTCAGAGTTTTCATAGCCTATCAAAAAGGTAGAAAACCTAGAGAGTTAGAAAAAGATAAAGATGAGGAAAAAAGAGGAAAAATTGACTGAAAAATAAGGGAGTGGACAAAGAAAATTTTGGCAAAATATTTCATGCAAAGAAATTTTTTGACTGACTACTTTAAACTCCTGAAAAGGCCCCCAACACATCTTAAACATGACCCCGTTACACCCTCAAAAACACCTATTGACCTCTTTATGTGGTATTCAAAAGATAGTTGAGTTTATAAGTCATGACAAATTTATAGTTTTCTGATTACTATGTTTAGATGAAGAGTGTTAAATACGTCTTTTACAATTCACTTGCTAGAATAAGTCCACATCAAAGTGTGTGATTTGGTTGGGCATTCTATCATAGTGATGATCATCATCTTAATATGTTTTAGTTATTGATTGGAGGGGGTGAATATCTGATATGCAAAATTATTCTTTGTGACTTACTGATTTATGCTATTATTTCATTTGTAGAACTTGAGTAGATGCTTAGAGCCAAGAATCTGGTAAGTATGAGCATATTTGATAGCATATTACCGGTGATAATTTTGCTGACTTATTTGGATTAAAATTTTATGTTTTATCTAATTAATTATTATATTTATTACAATATTTATCCTAACACCACAAATGCGACATGTTTGCTGATTTTGTTACTTAAATAGGCTCAATTGCGGGCAGAGACCTCTGAATTTATTGAATCTAGCTCTAAATATCTCGTGCTTTAATGACATACGTGTGGCCTTTATAAGGATCACTAAGCATCCAGACTTTCCTTTGATCACACCCCTAATATTCTCTCAGGGCCTTTATCTTTACTTTATTTCTCTTTTTCCTATCATTATAATTTAATTAGGACTTTAATGATAGGATCTTTTTTCTCTTTTACGCATATTTCTAACTTTCCAAATTATGTTATACTAAAAACCCTTTGCTATAATCTTGACCTATTGCTAGTCCCGAGCTCCCAGAGAGATCTTGGTTTCATTTAAATGAATTATGTTTTCAGTTTACCTTGCCTTTACATATTTTTATAGAATCCATCTTTATTATTTCTAATCAACTCATTAAGTTAGATTCTTACAATCAAAGCCAGTGAGGAGTAGTCTGTTTCATGAGTGACCCACCCGGTGAGTGACACATTAGTGTTGAGATGGAATAGGAAAGATATAATTGGAGAGTGAAATATGAGAGAAAGGTGAGGATAGTTGAGGGTTGACTATGTTAGTAGTCTGAGGTTAGGATTATCAAATAGCTGCCCAAACGAAGGAGCCTTGATTCATACTAAATCCCTGGAGTGCCATGATCATACCGGGGCTCCTTGATGGTACCTGGACGGAGCGGAGTTCATAAACTTTAGAGGGCTTGATACCATAGCTCGGGCATGATACACAGGCAGGACTAGATTGTTTCACCAATTGAAAACAACAATTTCATATTTCATTCCTTTCCATTATTCATAATTCCTAAGTTATAATTTGGTTACAATTTCCTATATCACAGTCCATCATAACACTTGGAAGGTACATTGGGGACATGATGTACACCTGACACACTCACAATTATAATTTATTACTAAAATTGTTCCCTTATCCCAAGTAGATTTGACCTTGCTTATTATATATTGTCCTATAAACTAAGTGGATGATTTGGAGTGACTAGTGATATCACATTATAGATTTTGGTCAATTCTTATACTATGATTGTGTGTTTGTATTTGTATTTGTGCTTGTGCTTGTGTTTGTGCTTGTGTTTGTGTTTGTGTTTGTGCTTGTGTTTGTGTTTGTGTTTGTGCTCGTGCTCGTGCTCGTGCTCGTGCTCGTGTTCGTGTTTGTGTTTGTGTTTGTGTTTGTGTTTGTGTTTGTGTTTATGTTTGTTTAGGGATCATAGAAGCCGGTGGCGAGGGAAAGGGAGTCATTCGTAAGAGTAATGCACTTCCCGAGATGGGAGTTTTCTCTTCATGCTTGGGATAGGATTAGTTTTGATTTTTTAATTAATATTTAGCAATTTTGTTATTTTTAATGGAGGCATTAATTACTTACTTATACGCATGTTAGCCAACTTTCTGTGTGACTATACAGTTAAACTTCCTATTTAATTTCTTATATGGTTTATGTATGATGGAGTGTGAATGCATGTGAGGCTTTATGTGATGTGCTTGATTGATATGATTCAATTGGTTTGATTTGTGGGTTTAGTTTGATCTTATAGTTTGTAATTGTAGTTGAGAGGGTGTGTAGAAGTATATTTCTTCTAGCTTCGGAGTACAGGAGTGAAATCCCCTTGAGTTGGATCGATTTTGCTTTAATGTTATGCCTGTTTTCCCCTAGAATTCAAATGACATTATGATTTCCACAAAGATCCTTGATGTTTCATCATGTGTCATGTATATTTTTACTAGCATTTTCATTATGCATATGATGCTGGTATAGTATTTTGGATTTTGTAGAGATGTACATTTAGTTGAATTTTGCTATATTTATTAATATATTTTGATGTTATTATTGATATAAGCGAAGGTAGCATTTGATGTTTTATTTGATTACCCTTTTAAGACTTTTATTGCTTTCATGTACTCTGATGTATGATAAAATGATTACTGTAAAACTGAAAATAATTACTATGCTCTATTTAAAACAAAAAATATTTGGCTAAAATTAATATGCACAAAATAAATTTTTTAGGAATTAGAGATATATAAGCCTTGTATGGTGGTTGGCTCGCTGGTCAAGCCAATCGGGATCATATGACGGCGAGGGTTCCATGACGGGTTTTGATCCTGAAAAAGGTGGTAACAGAGCGTGGTTGTCTCTGTATCGCTTCCTTTGTGTGCGTATGTTTGATTTTAAAATATCCATATTTTCTTCGATTCATTACACTCACTTTGACTTGCATAGTCTAGCAGTAGATTGAGGCTAGAGCTTAAGTTAGATTTGTAGGTTTACCTCTTGTGACTCATTACATATACAAGTAGTTTGAGTGCAGTTTCTCTGAGTTGCTACAAACTTGATCTGGGATGGCCTTTGGGAGAGGCAGATGTAGAGGTAGGGGTAGGGCCAAGAGAGTACATACTGATGAGGGGTCAGTAGTTGATAGGAGAAAGAGACTGGAGCCACTAATTAAACTAGTGGGACAACAAGACACAGCTGTGGTGCCGCAGGCAGTACAGGGTGGATAGGTAGCACCAGTAGTTCAGGGGATAGGTCTTGCAGTATATGCTGCTACAATTCCATCCCTGGAGATCTATCATGTGGTGATGGCCATTTAAGGCATCATCTAGGGGGTTATTGGTCAGGTTCAAGGATAGGCTCGAGCCTAGGCTTAGCCATAGGTCTAGTAGTAGCAGGCTTTGGTACAACCATTTTCAATAGTACCAATAGACCAATTCAGGCAGAGCCAGCATCACACGCATATGTTTTAGTTGCTCAGCTACAGATTCAGTAGCAGGCATACTACCAGTGAGAGTTTTCTAGAGAATAAGGATGTAACAATGGCCTAGAAATGGTTAGAGAAGGTCAATATGGTGGCAGAGGACCTGAGACTATCCGAAGAGGAAAGAGTTGCACTTGCCACCTTTTTTTTGAGAGAGACTTTTATATTCCATCAGAGGCAGATATGAGGGTCAGCCTATTTGGGAGCAATTTCTAATATATTTCAACAACCATTTCTACCCTCAATACCACTAGGATGAGAAACGGATCAAGTTCTACAAGTTAAGGCAACAATGTTGGACTTTGGTGGAGTTTGAGACAAAGCTTTGAAACATGGCATGGTTCGTGCTAGAGACAGACAATACTAATACCATGTTGGCACATCGGCATGAGGAGAGACTGACACACGAGATCTGTGTGGTAGTGGTTACGACACCGATTCATGATCTTCACACTCTAGAGATAGCTACAGTGAGGCTAAAGAAGGTTCTACAGTCTTGGGGAGTTAGTAGTTAGAGGTGTAGGTAGGTTGCATCTAGTTGGCCTTTCCTAACCGTAGTCAAAGACATTTACACAGGAATAGGTTTAGGACATCAGGTTCATATCTAGCCCTGTCAAGTTCTCAAGGCAGCTCTATGGTTACTAAGTGTAAGGACCCAAACCCGGAAAGCGGGCCCTTACCGCCGTGAAGCCCGGAGAAGCCCGACACGTGGACCAATCCGAATTCCACAAGGCTATTTTGACTTTTCAAACGCAAACCCCAAAAATAAAAATTTAAAACGCTTGCAAATTACAGCATGACAAATAAGGACTAAAACATGGCACAATAAATAACGGAGAACATTTAAAACAGCGGAAGTCTTTTATAACAACACAATACAAACCAGTGAAACCATAACACACAAGCCCCAAGTATCTGAAAACGAAACCAAAAATCCAAACAATAAATATTCAACAGTGTGCCAATAAAACCATACATGTGCAGATGCAATAGTCCCAGCGAGTAGTCCCGACGTTCACACTGAAAACAGCTACTGACCACGATCTAGTCCTGGGAGGGAAAAACAAACACGAAGGGGGTGAGATTTTTGAGAATCTCAGTAGGGGACAACAAAGCGGACTTATCAAAGAAGAGGGACAACAAAGAACTTATCAAAGGAGAGGTACAATACAACAACTTATCAGATGAGAGGAAACAACAAGGAACTTACTAGAATATTACTGAACTTGTAATTTCTCAAAACTTAAACTTTACTGTTTACTTTACAAAACATTACTTACTGGACCCAATATGTACTTTCTGTTTACTTTCCAAAACGTTTAGTTACTGGCCTTGAAAATGTACTTTCGCTTTCAACAAAGAACTCAACAGGGTCAATAGTAAAAACATGGGCGGACTGGAAATCACTTCCCGAGTAACCCCCCGCTAAAGGGAAACCGGAAGCCCACTGGTAGGTTTTATACATATACTTTTAAAACAATTACATACATAGCCCCTTCTACCAGTGTTGTCCGAGACTAGATTGATTAACAAAACTGTATACGTAAAAGATCAACTAGTCCCTCAGATCATCCTGCGAAGCAGGGAACATACAGTAACCATACAGTAACCATACTCCAACCATACACCTCCCAACAGATGAGTGTCTCTCCGCTTACTCTCAGAGAACGAGCACTCACCAGGTTTTGGCCAAACGGAACACAAGTACGAGTAACATAAAAACTTACATACTTTACAAATCACAAACTGGTTTAACTTTCAATAACACTGAAATACCATACTTTACAATTAATACTCAATAATACGATATATTATCATATATCGTTACAGAAACCTTTGATTACAACCTTTTTATTACTTTACGGGCAATGATGCGGAATCAGCCCAATTTACACAACAAATCAATCAAATGGACTTTGATTGATCACATGAAATTTTGGAGATACATTATGATACATTACGGGTACATACGGAAAAGTCAATGTAATTTGGATAATGGATCCATCGGATGGGCTCCGATGGATTACACAACAATTCAATGACCAAAGTACGGATTTAAAAATCAGGAATACTTAATATGAGACAAGTACGGTAAAGACCTCACATTATGATACTTTATAGCTACCTACGGAAGAGAACAATAAAATTTTGAACAATGGACCAATCGGATGGGCTCCGATGGACTATACAACGAATCACTCAAAACCAAGGTAAAACGGATTTTACAACAAGGAAATACTAATGATGAACCACATACGGTAAGGACCCTACCTTACGGGCTGAAGAAGAGGAAACGATACTCTTGCCTTTGTCCTCAACACTCGCCCTTCCTAAGAACACAACATTACGGATATTAACCTTCAAATGACTATAACTCAATAACGACACATCAAATGGAAAAACAGATCACGCCATTGCGATCAGATCGTCGAAATTACCTAACGGGGAGGTTTTCACTTTTTGGTCAAAGTCAACGGTCAACGGTCGGTCAACGGTTGGTCAACGGTCAACGGGTCAGGAAAACGGGTCTGGTCAACGGGTCGACGGATCAATGTGAACAGTGTCGCCGGTCAACTGTCGCCGGCGGTGGTCGGAAAACTCCAACTTCATCCAAAACCGAAAATTTTTACATCAACATGAAGCTACAACCATCAGGATTATGAATCCGAAAACCAAACTTTAAAACTCACCTCAAATTGGCCGGAACTTATGATTTTCCGGTGAAAATTTCGAAATTTCCAGGCTCCGATCTGGCCGCGTCCGTGGTCCGATGAAGGTGAAACCAACGGCAAATTGATCGTGACGATGAGAGGAACACAATGGTGCAAACAATTCGACGATCAGACGGTTGGATTTGATACTGGAGGTAATTGAAGGTAGTGAAGGTGAAAACAATAATTGCCAGCCGGGAAAGAAAAAATGAAAATGGAAAAGGGAGGGGGAAAAGAAAACTGTCGGGAGGCACTTATGAAGTGGGTGACGTGGCAAAAATTTGCCACGTCCCCACAGGTCTCACACTAAGTCCCAGCCTACTCAGTCGGGACCCTATCTGCACAGGTCAGTAGGACCTCCTCCATGCAAGAATTGTGACAAGGTGCATCCTCCACCTTGTACACAGCCTCTGAGGTGCTTTAGCTGTGGGAGACTTGAACATATGGCTAGAATTTTTCCGGGAGTTGGTGGTTCACGAGGTATAGCACAACATTCTAGGCAGATTATTCTAGTTGCTCAGAAACCACTAGGGAGTGCAGTTTATAGGGTTCTTCTAGGCTGTTCACCAAGTCCCAGGAAGGAGGAGCCTCGATTAGTCATGATACAGGCAAGCAACAATAGCAGAGACCCTAGACCGGGATCTTCACAATCAAAGATGTCGAGGCACTTGCCACTCCTAATATTATGACAGGTACTATCTCACTCCCCTTTTGTACAACTAGAGTTTTGTTAGACCTAGAAGTTAGTCAGTCATTTTTTCGGTACTAGAATCAATAGTTGTGCAGACCAAGAGTTAGTACCTTTAGAGCCATCCGTAATTGGGTTAACACCCCAAAGAGAGTAGATTACTTATGAGAGTGTGTAACTAGGATGTGAGTTACAGATAGGTTCAATAGTGTTCCAGAAAAAATTGATTCTGCTGGATTTCATGGACTTTGATGTGATTTTGGACATGGAATACCTAGCCATATACAATTTCAAGATAATCTGTTTCAGCAAGAGAGTACATTTCAAATTGACAGATAGGTCAAAGTATGTATTTGAGGGTGATAGACATGCAGTACCAAGTTGTTTGGTTTCAGCCTTTGTTGCTTGTAGACTGGTCCACCATGGTAGTATAGTGTGATTGCCATGTGTTAGAGATGTATTAGGGGTGGTACCAAATCTCAGTAGTCTACTAGTGCTCAGTGAGTTTCCAGATGATTTAACTGGGTTGCTGCAAAGATTAAGTTTGAGATTGAGTTACTGACAAATATCATGTCTATTTTGATTCCTCAATATAGGATGACACCTATAGAGTTGAGAGAGCTGAAGTAGTAGTTGGAAAAGTTAGTTGACAGAGGATTCATTCATCTTAGTTCTTCACCATAGGGAGCTCTAGTATTGTTCTTGAAAAAGAAGGATGGATCTATGCAATTATGTATTGACTACAGACAACTAAACTGGGCTACTGTGATGAATAGTTACCCTCTATTGAGGTTTAATGACTTGTTTGAAGAGCTTATGGGAGAGTCGGTCTTCTACAAGATTGACTTAATGTTAAGGTAACACCAGTTAAGGATAAGAGAGCAAGATATTCCATGGGTAGGTTTCAGGACTCGATACAATCACTATGAATTCTTGTTGATATCAATCAGCCTAACCAATGCTTCAAAAGTATTCATAGATCTTATGAACAGGGTTTTCCATCAGTAATTGGATAATTTTATCATCATCTTCATTAATAACATACTTGTGTACTTAAGTATACAGGAACAATATGTGGAGTACCTAAAACATTATTGCAGATAATTAGAAATTATCAACTTTATGCTAAGTTCTCTAAGTGTGTGAGTTTTGACTTAGAGAGGTTAGCTTCTTAGGGCATGTGGTGCCGAAGAGAGACATCTTGGTTGATCCCTAGAAGATCCAGGCACTTGTTTCTTAGAAGTCACTGAGGAGAGAGATAGAGGTTCATAGTTTTTTGGGATTGGTAGGCTACTACAGGAGATTTGTTAAGGGCCTTTTAGTATTGGTAGCATCATTGACCAGATTGGCCTATAAGGGAGTACAATTGATTTGGGATGACAAGTGTAAGAAAAGCTTTAGAGAGCTAAAGAAGAGACTCATGTCAGCTTACCAAGATTGCATTGAGGATTCAATGTAGGTTGGGTGATTGTGGGAAGACTAACTAAGTCTACATACTTTCTACCCATTCGAGTGACAAACACATTAAAGAGACTAGGAGCATGATACATAGGCGAGGTTGTCAGACTACATGGTGTACCAGGTTCTGTAGTGTTGGACAGAGACCCAAGCTTTACCTCATGGTTTTGGGATAAACTTTATATTGCCTTGGATATAAGGTTGAGTTTCAGTATCACCTTTCACCAATAGATGGATAGTCATAGCGCACCATTCAGATACTTGTGTACATGTTGAGAGTGTGTGCCTAAGATTGATAGGATACTTGGGACCATTATTTACCACTTGTGGAGTTCACCTACTACAAAAATTTCCAAGTTAGTCTAGGCATGGCATTGTACGAGGCGTTGTATAGTCGTAGGTGCTAGATTCTATTATATTGGGATGAGGTCGGTGAGTATCAGTTGGATAGTTCTGAGTTGGTTGAGCAGAATACTAAGTATGTCAGATTGATTAGATAGTGTTTTAGAGCCACCCAGGATTGTTAGAAAAGTTATGCAAACACACAAAGGTACCTGCTTGAGTTTCAGGTTAATAATAGGGTAATCCTTAATGTCACACCATAGAAACGTGTGATCAGGTTCTAGCAGAGGTACAAGCTAGCCCCAAGGTATATAGGTCTGTTCAAAGTCATTGAGAGAGAGGGACCAGTTGCTTATAGGTTGGAGTTCCCAGCTACGTTAGAGATGATTTACAATATCTTTCATGTCTCGGTGTTGAGAAAGTATGTTCGGCATTCATCTCACATGTTGGAGTTAATATTGGTTGTGATTGCGAATGCTCTGTCATACCAGACTCACCCAGTGGAGAACATAGATATAGTAGTGAGATAGTTATGCATCCGTATAGGTTTGATGGTTAGAGTTGTTTGACATGGTGATAGATTTGAGTAACAGACTTGGGAGACAAAGAAATCTATGCTTTAGTAGTATATACATCTGTTCTAAGCTTCAGGTAAGAATTTCAAGGGATAATTTCTAATAAGGATACAAGGATTTTTGTTTCGGTAAATTTTAGGCACTGAGTCCAGTGAGTGAGGTAGATATGCAATGTCGAGTCATAGGTATAATTGTGTTTGTGTGTTTTTTTTGGTGTTTTTGTATCTTTTGAGGCAGTTGACTATATGAGGTGTCATGTGAATCAAGTCTAGAATGAATAGTAATTTTGTGAGTTCTTTGATTTCCCCAAGACCAGCCCATGTACCCATTTTCGACTAGTCCATGGCATGTACCTTGAAGGCTCATGGCTTATATCCTTAAGGTTCATGACCATGTAACCAGCCAATGTATAGACCCAGTTCATGTCGAGCAGTACACAACCATGTACCTCAACCCAGCAGCCCGTGTACTATTTTTTACTCCACTAAATCTATCCCAAACTTACCGACACTACCTGACACTCAATCCTAAATATTTTCCTTGATATGGGGTCAATTGAGAGTGATTTTAAAGTAACTTAAAACACAACACCAAACCTTACTCGAGAGTTTGAGAATGATATGGTCCATTGCATTGCATGCATTTGAAATCTATATTTGTGTGTGAATACATAGTGTCCTTGAGTGGCACATTGGCTTGTCTATATCATGGTTTTGGTAACTTATATGTTTGACCAAATCAGGTGGTACATGGTGTCCCTAATAGATAGAGGGGTAGTGTACCTACCATGGGGGTTGTATAAGGGCGTCTTTTCCACTTACTTTTATGATATGTATTGTTTGGGTTTGACATATCATGACAAATATACTAGTGATCACCTCTAACTCTGTTTGTGATAATGTCAATGAAGGGGTTGCTTAATTTTAAATTAAAATACCACTAATGGTAGGACCGAGGTGTCATTGGCCGTGATACGATTGTCCTTATTCATGTGATAATTAGATTTCACTTGATGCATAAATTATTGTATGCCTATTGGGTGGACTATATATTTCATGATTTGCATTTCAATTGAATATGCATGAAGCAAGCATATTGCATTGATTATATTGGTTGGTTGTTCACTATAGATGCACTGATTATATATTAACTGGTTTGCTATTTAAATATTTTTAAACTACTTTACTGTTATACCTTTGTTTTCCCTAGACTTTGTATAACGTTCCGATTCCCAAAGAGATTCTTGTGATCTCATCCCCATCGTTTCTACCTTTTTCAGGGTTAGAGTTAGCTTGATCTCTAAGCAATGCATCTTTGGTTCATAGGTGATGGACTACTGCATCACATGGTATGTATTTTTGTACTTGAACTTTTATTATGTATTTGATGCCAATGTTGCATTTTGTATTTTTTTTGAGATGTATGCTTGGTTGACTTTTGCTGCACTTATTGATATATATGATGGTATGATTTGATATTTGATTTGATTACCCATGCTTTACGACTTCTATTGTTTTGTTATGAACTCCGATGTATGATAAGACCACCACTGTAAAACTGAAAATAAATACCATGTTTTATTTTTAAAAAATTGGCTAAATTTAATATACCCGAAATAAAGATTTTGGGAATTAGAGATAGATAATTCTTGTACTATTTTGGTTGACTTAACTGTTAGGCCAATCAATGGAAAATCTTTTTAAAGGAGCATGACATTAAATATAATACACTTGGAAAATCTACATTAGCGGAGTACACAACATTCAATGGAAGTCTTAAAAGTATACACAACGGGCCACACAGCCCTAGTCATACAAGACACAAAAGATCCAAACTCATAAGCCCAATAGATCAAAAGCATTCCCAAGGCACCATGCTCATCTCATACAGGTATTAAATCCAAGAGGAATATGTGTATGTACAAAATGAGTAATTAACCAAGCCACTAAGGGGTCACAACAATCAATGCATAGACATAAGATACAAAGTAGGCATGCATATCATTATCCAAAATCCAAAAGAGATGTCGAGTTTCTAAACGTGATATATGCAGTAGTCCAGCCCTATGACAAACCAGAAACCTCGACCTCAAAAGAAATCTTCTGCACAAGCACTCAAATCTAAGCCTGAAAAATAACAACAAGAGGGGGGTGATCTCGAAGACCTCAGTGAGAGTCACCAAGTCATAAGCAATAACGAGGAAATAGAGATGAATGCCAAAATGATTGCAAAATATTTAGTGATAAGAGCATAGTCAGTCGGTGCTTGCTGCTCGTGCATTCAATCCAATCACCCAAGGTAATGCAGTGCAGATGTAGGACTTAATTAAATATAAGTCATGTACTTAAGTCCAAACCCAAAAGGTATGCAAATCCACATTCTTACTCTCATAGGCTAATATGCACAAAATCTATGTGGCAGACCCTAAATTGCTTTACTAATAACCCCGACCTTAGGGAAATCGGAAACTCCACCGGTGGTTAATTTTAATGCACTTTTCAAAATAGATATATGAACCCCACCACCAGTGTTGTGTGCAAAACATGTGAGAAAACACATTATCATACATATTCCACATGCACACACAACTCGAAAAGTCCAAAAGAAAAATTTTGTAGCCTTCCATACATACATCCACAAGGCATACATGTACCATCAAAACTCTTAGGTAAGCAATTGTCCCCTCAGTTGGAATCACATATACTTACCTTGCATTGATCAAGCGCTATTCGTCAATTCCAGGTTATTACCTAGAAAACATACATATATATGTTCGTGTATAACTCATAAACATAGAGATGCATATGATACATGCTGCCTTGATCACAAAATCAATTCATGAGGAGAAAATGTTTATTGTGATCTCATATATGAAATGCACTTTTGCTCTTGCCATCATTCCACTCATGCATACCCGCACAAGTGAAAGTACACACTTCTCTCTTCCCATCAATCAGTTCTTTTAGGCTCTCATGCATGAACATACACTCTTTTCTCACTCCAATAGCCATTATAGAACGACCTATTCTAAAATCACTAGATACTACTACCAGATCAAATAATGAAAATCAACCAAAGGGAGTCCCAACGAGAAGCATACATAATCACCACTCATAAATTCCAACTTAAGTTCTAAGGGGTATGAACAATTCAAAATACTTGAAAGAGGAATAATAACAAGTCACAATAAGCACGAACACATGGGTTAATCATATTCTCTTCAAAGGATCAAATTATACATTCAAATGATAACACTTCGTTCTACAATATTTCTCCAAATTCATGTCATTAGGTTAAGGATTCTAAGGATACAACACATGAAGGACACTCATGGGAACTCATCCAGGGTTAGCAGAAGTGTATGATAAGGTTATTGAATGGGGTTTGCAAAGAAAGGGTTAAACTGGCTTAACTGTAACAAGAAATGGTGAAAAGTGTATGATTATAGCATTTTGACTGATTTAAATATTTAGGTTCGACCGGTCTAAGAGTTTAGTTTCGACCGATAGTTGGGCTTTCTGAAAAATTTTATGGATTTTCGATGGGTCTAAAAGTTAGGTATTGACAGGTCTAAGTGTTTCTTCAGGAATTTTGACCGGTCTAAGGACTAAAATTTCAATCGGTCTAAGTTCACTCGAAAAATTTTTGGCCGGTCGAAAGGTTTCAATTTGACCGATCTTAAAGCTCTCTGGAAAATTCTTGGGGTTTCGACCGGTCTAAGAGTTTGGTTTCGACCAGTCTAAGGTCTCTCTGGAAGGGTTTTTAGGTTTTCAACTGGACTAAAAGTTTTGGTTCAACCGATCAAGAGGTCTAAATTCGACCGGTCTAAAGTGTATAACTAGGATTTCGACCGTTCTAATGAAATAGTTTTGACCGGTCTAAATGTGTCACTCTGGGTTTTTCTACTCTTTTCTCTTCGGTTTAGTTCCTTATCGATAGATATTAATCGATTCATGATCCTACAGGAAATTCATACCGATAACACAACAAATCAACCACCAAATTTTTACTAATTAAACACGAAATATGTGATCAAAACATGTCATAAAAAGTGGAAATTCACATGCTTCAATATCACACAAACATCCAAGAAGTTCATAATCACATTTGATGTATTCCAAAACATGTCAAGCATGTCAATGTACCTAATACGATGTTCATACACAATGGGAAGTAAGACCTATATTCAAAGCCTCACATTTACCATATTTTAATTTAGAAAACATCAAACAATTTCGACATGCAAATGAAACTTAAACTCTCACATCTTGTCATGTGGATGACTCACTTATGACCACACCCTTTTGCATATCGCGAGCCGACGCACGACCTACAGGGCAATGAACCAAAACCATTTAATCACAAAAACGAGCATAAATCATAAAATGACTCTGAAATGAAAATGAAACCTATGACTCCTTCCGACACACTCTTTGACACTAGACCATTCCACTAACACTCAACATAACTAGAACTACCCCCAGCGATCAACCACACTAAATCTAACTAACAGAAATGTCCATCGACAAACCTGACATAAGTCACAACCTGCACCAGCTCAAACCAATGACTCTAAGGCCCACAAACACACTTTAAAAACTCAAAGGAATTAAAATCAATCATCGAAAACACAAGAACACAACTAGGGTCAAAATCCACCCAAACCCATATGAAATTCATCACCTCCAAGCTCAAACACACCATAAATTACCACATCAAACAAAACCAACTATCAAAGCATCCTATACAACATCCAACATGCTAACACAACAAGAAATTGGACAAGAAACTGAAGAAATCAAGCACTTACCTCACAAGCCCGATTTTTTCCCTAAAAAACGGAACCGACCAAATCTGCTGCAAAGGGAGCTAATACCACTTGAAATCCATTACTTAGGGTTAGGAATTGGGTAAGGAAGGAAGCCCGATGGTTGTATAAAAAATGATGCATCATGCATATCCATATCAACATGCAACCGATGACCCGACACACTAGACAATCTAGACTAAACATTTAGGCTCTATGACTATATCCATATCACTCAATCAACTGGTAAACACTCGGGTCCACTGTCTAACTGGCTTGTCAAACAACCAACTTTAACCAGTCAACTGGTCAAACCCTCTAAGGCGGACCGATTAGATGAATTCGACTTTACTCGAATGGTGACTAAACTCTCCGAAGGATGAAGTCTCACACCTACGACCACTCAACACGGGCCTATAACTATTCAAAATTCCACAGAAAGGCTAGAATGGATTTACACAGGTGTCATATACCTTAACCAACTCATCTCCACTACAAACACACCTTAAGAGAAAACCTAGAAAAACATGTACACTCGCAAAAAATAACTATTAGACACTCTATGACTTATTGCTATCAGGTGAGACCTATAGTCAACTATGACCAAAAGAGATCCTACAAGGACTGGGTCTCACCCTAAGATTGTCTCCACGTCACTTAGTCAACTATTTTGTCAAAAGGTCAAGGATAACTTGTCAACTAGTCAATCCAACAACATACATTAGCTGGTCAAAATTGATTGAACTCTTCAAAGGATGGGGTCTTATAGGTGCCATATCAATGCTGACCTAAAATTTTTTGTAGGCAAAATTAGCCAACAATAGGCACCTACCTCAAGTGGTATGTTTGTTCAATATGAACTCAAAAATTTGGATTGTCCTCTTTGACTTCTATCTGTCAATGGTTTAAAAGCTATTATGAATTTCAATCTAGTTCCCAATGTATTATACAGCTTCTCCCGAAATCTGAATATGAATCTCAGAACTCTGTACAACTTTAAGGTCTCATCCTTATATCTCGAGGCTCACCTTTCTAGCATGTCTGTCCCTCTGATGGGGAGAACGTGTATAGACTTGGTGAGTTTGTCCACTATCACCAATATGGCATCATAACCTCATTGTGAACGTGGTAAGCCAATGATAAAATCCATTGTCTTATAATCCCATTTTCACTTTGGAATGGGAAGCAGCTGAAGTAACCCTACAGGTTATTGGTGCTCTATCTTAATCCGTTCACACACTAGGCATTTGACCACAAATTCTGCTATGTCTCTTAATACCCGACCACCAATAATGCTTTCTCAGATCTTTATACATCTTGGTAATTACCAAGATGAATCGAGAAAGTGGAACTATGTGCCTTTTTGAATATTAACTACCTTATTTTCTCATCCCGAGGTACACACACAATCTCAAAATGTCAACATGCCATCATCTTAAACTTTAGTATAGCTTATTTTACAATCACCATCATCACTACTGTCTAATTGCTGCCTCACTCGGACTAACACTAAATCTTCTAGCTGTTTGGCCCAAATCTCATCTAATAGGAAATGTCTCACCATAAACTATGTAATCAGTGTCCCTAAGTCATCACTATCAAGCTGAAATCATGATGCCCTCAAACTCATTAACACTAACATACATGTGGCGCACACATATGCTAAAGAAGAGGATGTTTTCATACTTAAAGCATTCACAACCACATTAACTTTACCTGGGTGAGTCTTAGAAGTCCAGAAGCCAGTGCAGTTGAAATGACCATTTTGCTCCTGAGGAAAAGGATGTGTAATCACTGAAATTGGTATTGAAGGTATAGTCTTCATTTCTGGTTTCACTTCCCTTTGATTCATTTTCTTATCAGCCCTACACCCATTTGGATGCTTGAATACTTGCGTGATGTCCTTTAGTTGTATAGGTTGATCTAATGATATTTGGGAGATGATTCCTTAAAATTTATGCAAATCTTATGATGTTGTGACCCTACTGAGATTCTTATAATCTCATCCTGTTGTTTTCACCATTTTTCAGGCTTAGGTACATTCACTGTTTGTGATACTAGTGTGTGAGAATCAACGCTACACAGCGGGGCGATATCGTATCACATTTGTATACCTTTTCCTTGATTACTTGCACATATAACATGCAATTTAATTGGACCACTTTCTGGATTTTTGAATGCCTCATTTTTTTGCTTATTACCAAAATTTATTGGGGGCATGCCTATTATATTTTGAGATCCCTCTAGGACTTGTGTGTTGTCGTACCTTTGTTGAATTATAAAGACTTTATTTTCATTCATTCCACTTATTACCAGAATGTGATTGTCTAATATCATCATGCTCCAACCTTTAAAACCATAAGAATAAAACTTGTTAAAATCGAAACTATAGGGATAAGCCTTGTGTATTTAGATAGGTCCTGGTTTTGGGCTTGTTTGGGTTTCACGGAGGTAAGGGTTCTATTAGGAGCAAATTCGGGAATATGGAATGTGGGTCCTTACAGGTTTGGTAGTGGAGCATGGTTTAGGGAATATGATTTGTATATGCTAACTTGTTTGTTGATTTTGTGTTAGTAGGGAGGTTCATGCGCACACACCCACACACTTATAGGGATAATACCGAAAGTAATCAGATGATTAAAAGAACTAGTTTGAAATGTTTAGATGTTAAGATTGATTGTTTGATTTGATGTGTGTTTGTGTATTTTTATGC
Source organism: Passiflora organensis (assembly GCA_019739055.1). Lineage (NCBI taxonomy): Eukaryota > Viridiplantae > Streptophyta > Magnoliopsida > Malpighiales > Passifloraceae > Passiflora > Passiflora organensis. Next base: position 159,756 of record JAEPBF010000212.1, on the reverse strand, counting down.
CTTGTATGATTTGATGTGTTTTGCTGTGTTTTCTTACTATTACTAAATGCTTATGTATTTTTTTGCATGATAATTATAATCCCTAAAAGTTTTTCCGAGTGTCCCTTTACGGCTGCCGAATGCATGTGATTAATTTGTAAGCATGCCAAGTGTGTTTCTGTATGATTGTTGCCATGATTGCCGAGTATGATTTGTGTGAATATGTGCTTGCCAAATGCTTTAATGCCGAGTGCTTGTGTGTGTGTGAATGTGATTGCAGAGTGTGCATTTTCATGTGTGCATTTGCATATGTGCATGTGATTTCCAAAACTTGTATACTTATGTGTATGTGTGTTTTTTTTCCAGCATATGCATATCGTCCGGTGTATGCCTCTCCACAAGGTACCACTTCCTTTCCTAGTTTCATAAATTGAGTTATGTATTGAGTGATTTCGTTTGTTCGTATAGTATGGCAAGGATGAATGCGACCAGGGATCGATAGGGTAGGTATGGGATTCAGGCCGAACAGCAACCTATAGAGTAGAATGAACCAAAGGCACAAATTGAGTAGGGAGGGCAAGTTGAGCCTGAAAGCCAACCTGAGGCACCAGCTGCACCAGCCAATGACTATGTGATGGCACAAATCTTAAACGTGTTACAAGGAATTGCTGCAAATCAGTAGCATATAGAGGCACAATTTCAGAATGCTCCTACACCCGCACCTGTGGAAGATCCTATTCCTCCACTTGAACCTTTATAGTCGGCTCATCCTAAAGAAGCCAAGAGACTCCTAGTGGTTATTACAAAGTTTCTAAAGGAAGCTCGTCAATTGGGCTGTAAAGATTTTAGCGGTTCAGCCGGTGCCGTTATGGCTCTTGAAAGAATGGATACCTTATGCCATGTGTTCTTGTTTCTGCGTATCTTTGAAGATGACAAGGTTTCCATTGCCACTTTCCTACTTGAGGGAGAAGCCCTCACATGGTAGAAAGCTATGAGCTTGTGATTTAGGGATCGTTTGCCTATATGGGAGGAGTTTCGGTATGAGTTCGACTAAAGGTTCTGTGAGGACCCGAACCCGGTAATTGGGCTCCTCATCGCCGTGTAGTCCCAATTGGCCCAACTCATGGCCCAATCAAAACAACACAAGGCTTACCCTCAAAACAAATTCAAAAATTATATAAAAATACATGTAAATTTGAAACTTTTCACTTTCTTTAAAAAAAAAAGCATGTATTTAAACAAATATCTCGACACAACAAAATCAATCACGGAATGAAATTACAAACAGCGGAAGACTTAATCTCACACACAACAAAACATGCCCAAGGCATCATGCTTATCTCATATATCGTAAACTCAAAAGAATACATCAATATCCAATAACATGCATCAACCCAGGCCCACTAAGGGGTCACAATGTAAATGAGCAAGCATGCAAACAAAGTCAAGCAAGCATAACCAAACCCAAAATACAAAAGATCGTGTCGAGTTTTTCAAACGTGTCATATGCAGTAGTCCAGCCCTATGACAAACCAGAAATCTCAACCTCAAAAATAGACGGCTACAAAGGCGCTCGACCTAGTCCTAAAAACAACAACAAGAGGGGGTTGAGATCTCGAGGACCTCAGTGAGAGTCACAGTGTCATAAACAATTCCGGTGGAATAGAAGCATAAACGAAAACCAATATAAATATTTTATAATAAAAATCACAGTAAGTCCATGTCTTAATCGTGTAAACAATATCACATTTAAATATGATCCAATGCATAAGCATAAGTTTGATAACATCAACATGTATCTCAGGCTCATGCCCAATAAGTATATAAATCCCAAAATCTCATTCTCATGGGATACTATGCCCAAAAACTATCGGGGTGGACCTCTAAAAGCACTTCACTGATAACCCCGGCCAAAGGGAAATCGGAAGCCCACTGGTGGTTAATTAAATGCACCTTTCCAAAATAATAATAAGTCCCCTACCACCAGTGTTGTCCTCAGGAAAAGTGGAGAAAATAATTATCACACGATTCCCAACTCACACACAACTCAAAAAGCCCGAAGGCACATGTAGCCTATCCCATCACCTACTCCCACAAGGCATACATAACCCATCTATACTCCTAGGTAAGGGACTATCCTTCTATCTAAGGATACTCATCCACTTACCTTCGCATTGGCCAAGTGCAGTTCGTCAATTCCAAGTTATACCTAGCAATTATATGTATACGTATTCTTTGCAAACATGTAGAACAAATCCCAAATCATGTTATAATTTAAATAAAATGTAGGACACTCAAAATCATCTCAAAAGCTCCCTAGGAGCCCCAACAACTCAAGAATTCGATGTATATGAATATTCTCAAACGCATTTTAATCACATCACAAACATGCATATAGCTTCAAAATAAACATTTTATGCATCATAAATATGCCTCACACATAATGAACCTAGCATGCCAAGTCATTCATGAATGCACGTATTGCCTCCATTCAAAAACAAGCATTTACCAATTTTAATTAATAAAACAAAATATTACCGTGCATGTAAATGAAACATAGTCTCCCACCTCTTGACGCGCCAACGATTCAACGGCTAAGCCTTTGCCTCTATCAGTCGCCGAAGCACCACCTAAACAATCATGCACACAAAACCACAATAAGAACAAAGCCAAAAATAATAAACTCGAAAAATGACCAGAACTGAAAACAACCTAAGAGACCCCTTAAACACTCACTCTAAGTCCCAAATCACTCAATACAACCTCTAGAAACTCAAACCACTCAATTCCTTAAGAAAAACAACGAATCCCATCACACACTCAATCGATCCTAAGCTCAAATCCCAATTCCAAGCTCCGCCAACATCAAAATTAGTTTCCTCAATCGACAAACCTTCTCTACAACACACAAACAACCTAACTCAAGCAATGGCATCAACCAATTTCATCCAATTCATCAAAAACACAAAATTCCCGAATTTACCGAAATGCCATCAAATACTCAAAATGATCAATCATGGATCAACTGATGTTTTCGAGCAATCTAAAGTATTAGACTATAACAATGAACATCTAAGCATGCTAAAACAACCACAAATCGGAAAAAAAAATGAAGAATTCAAGCAAAAACCACTAAAATCCGAATTTACAAAAATTACTCTAATTAAGGCAAATTAACCATAAATAAACATATCACCTGAGGAAAAGAGGGGAGAGGGATTAGGTTAAGTTTTTGGAACAAAACTCACTCTTTAATTTGAAGAGAAAATGCAATTGGGAGGACTTTGGGAGGTTTTGGGAGTTCTCGGCAAAGGGAGGAAAAGTGGGGAAGAATGGGGGAGAAAAAGGTTTTTGCCCACTCACGTGCAGAAAGAAAGTGGAAAAAGTAAATGGGGGCAGTTCTGGAATTTTCCCTTTTTGACTTTGACTTTGACTTTGATTTATTTTTTTTATAAAATTCTCAAAATCTGAAAATAATTATAAAATGACTCACATATGCCCCAAGTGGGCTAAAATAAAATTTAAAAGTTCAAAATGTAAAAATCAGGCTTTTAAAACATAATTGGGCTCGAGAACCGAAATCGGGTCCATGAAAGGTAAGTCCGCCCAAAGACCTATGACCACTCAAAACGGGCCTCCAAAAACTTATATGTGGGTCAAAAGAGTAAAATGGGGTATATCCTCTAGACTCAAGCCTCGAACAACGCATCAATCGACTAATTAATCTAATGCACGTTAAAACTCCGAAATGACACGCCGTGCAAATTATCGACACACCACCAACGACATGACATTCTAGACATCCTAAACTTGACACTTAGGCTCTATGACTATGTCCAGGTAACTCGGTCAAAAGGTCAACTCTGACAATCACTTGGGCAACTCACTCAATCCGAACAATCCAAAAAATCTGACTGATTACGGGTGCTGACTAGACTCTCAAAAGGATGGGGTCTCACAGGTTCTATACAAAATTCCATAAAAACGAGCAGCAACAAGCTTTCTACATGCTTGAGCAAGGAACTCGTTTGGTGCTGGAATACGAAAAGGAGTTGACGGAATTATCCCGATTTCTACTAGAGGAGGACCGTTCACCGTACCAGCTTGCGAGATGATTTGAGGATTGGCTAAGTATCGAGCTCAAAACCATCTTTGGTACGACACCGATGCAGAGTTTGCAAGAATTAATCGTTGCCGTGACTGAAGTCGAGAAGATCGTGAAAATCAAGAAGCCGTCTGCAGCAACTAGTGGCAGATCCTTCATGTGAAATTCAAAGTGCAATCGGCATATGGGACGCTATCCTTTGAGGTCCTACCCCCCTAAAAACATTGGCAATGGAGGTAACAACAGGAAGAACTTTTCTGGTTCGAATCCTAATGGGTCTACGTGGAGTTCGCAGCCACATCGATGTTATAACTGTGGCGAGATGGGACATATTCAGAGGGACTGCTCAAAACCAAGACATATCACAAATGCACCAAATGCAGGCCAAGGTGAGTATGCCAATCCCACCAAACCACCAGCACGCGCACCAGGAGGGCCACCAAATGGATCCACAAATGAGGCACAAACCAGACCAACAAGGCTATTCACCCTAACTGATGTCGAGGCTAGCCTTGATGTGGTGACATAACTTAGCAGGGATCAGCTTTTGTCTCCCTTGTCTTCTCCTATTGCGGTTCTAACCCACTTTGGGAGAACAACTGACTTGTGATCTAGTCTACATTGGCTATGCTGTACATATGGGTCCGAATGTACTTGAAGTGGATCTGATTCTATTGGACATTCGAGAGCTGAATGTGATCATAGGCATGGACTGTTTGGAAAAATATCAAGCTCGAATGGAGTGTTTCACCAAGCATGTGTGGTTCACCTTTCCTGATGGTGCCGAGTACTACTTTGAAGGTGATAGGCAAGTTGTTCCAACTTGCATGATTTCCTGGCTTGATGCAAAGCAATTGATCAGCAAAGGATGTACAGTGTATCTCGTGCATGTGCACGATATTTCTAAAGAAACCTCGAATCTGGATTCTGTACCAGTGGTTCGCGAATTTCCAAATGTATTTCCAGAAGACATAGTCGGTTTGCCACCACCAAGGGAAGTGGAATTCGGTATTGAGCTAGTGCCTGGTATGAATCTGATTTCCATTCCAGCATATCGTATGGCTTCTGTGGAAATGAAGGAACTGAAGACGTATTTGGAAGATTTGCTGGATCGTGGTTTCATCCAACCCAGTGTGTCACCTTGGGGAGCACCTGTCTTGTTCATGAAAAAGAAAGATGGTTTGTTGTGATTGTGCATTGACTATCGGTAGCTGAATCGTGTGACCGTGAAGAACAAGTACCCCCGCAAACAGTGTTCGAAGTTTATTGTTTCCTTGGCTTAGCTCGATACTAGTCGCTTGATGGAGAATTTTTCATCGCTTGCTGGACCATTGACGAAGTTGACACGCAAAGGAGAGTCATTCGAGTGGAACAAGAAATGCCAGCAAAGTTTCAAAGAACTGAAAAAAACTTGTTAGTTTCTGCACCAATCCCAGTCGGTGGAAAAAAGTATGTGGTGTACAGCAATGCATCAAAATCAGGACTTGGATGTGTGTTGATGCAAGATGGGAAAGTCATTGCCTATGCTTCCTGACAGTTGCGTTTGCACGAAAGCAACTATCCTATATAGCTTGCAGACATAGTGTTTTTGTTGAAAATATGATGCCACTATCTGTATGGCGAGAGAATTGCCGAATCTTCACCAATCACAAAGCCTGAAATACCTCCTTACACAAAAGGAGTTGAATATAAGACAACGAAGATGGGTGGAGCTAATTAAAGACGACAATCTGATCATCGAATATCATCCTAGAAAAGCGAATGTTGTCGTTGATGCCTTGAGCCAAAAGATCCATCCTCCTTCCCCGTCGGTTTTTGCTTACATGTGTACCCATTACATGACATTGTTGCTGGATTTTAAAGCTAGACATGTGCATCTTGGCACTAATTTTTCTGGTTCATTGTTGGCTCGAATTGAAGTCACGCCTACCTTGATTGAAGAGATTCAGAATCAGCAATCAGAAGATCCAAGATTGGCTGAAATTCGGAAGCAACTATATAATGGTTAGAGTGCAAGATGATGGAGTTCTTGTCTTCAGAAACCAAGTATGTGTGCCACAAGATGTTGATATTTGCAATCTGATTTTATCTGAGGCGCATAGTTTGAAGTTCGTTATCTATCCTGGTAGCACTAAAATGTATTGAGATTTAAAGGGGCAATATTGGTGGCCGAACATGAAGCTTCACATTGCTGAGTTCGTATGTCAACAAGTGAAGATCGAGCTTCAAAGACCCGTTGGTTTACTTCAGTCACTAGTGATTCCAGAATGGAAGTGGGAGCATGTCACAATGGACTTTGTGACCGGTTTGCCTAGGTCTCCATGAGGATTCAATGTCATTTGGGTGATTGTGGATCGACTGTCAAAATATGCACATTTCCTTCCTGTTCGTGTGACAGACACACCAAAGAAATTGGTTGTTTGTTACTTGAACGAGATTGTTCGTCTACATGGAGTGCCAGTTTCCATCATTTCAAGTCGTGACCCTCGTTTCACATTACCAATTTGGGAGAAGTTCTAGAATGAGCTGGGTTCAAGATTGAATTTCAGTATAGTATTTCATCCCCAGACCGACGGCCAATCTGAAAGAACAATTCAGACACTTAAGGACATGTTGTATGCGAGTGTACTAGGCCAACATACTGGATGGGATTGATGTCTACCGTTGACAGAATTCGCTTGCAATAATAGTTTCCATGTAAGCATCGGTGTGGCTCCTTATGAAGCGTTATATGGGAGACATTGCAAAACACCCATTTTCTGGAATGAAGTAGGCGAGAGATGTCTAGACAATCCGGAATTGATTGATCAAGCAACGGAGCAGTTGAATTTGATTCGTCAAAGGCTGAAGACAGCACAAGATCGGCAGAAAAATTATGCCGATAATCAAAGAAGGGAGCTGGAATTTGCGGTAGGTGACAAAATGTTTCTGAAAATCACCCCGTGGAAAGGTGTTCTTCATTTTCAGCAACAAGGCAAGCTAGAACCTCGTTACATTAGTCCATATGGCATTGTTAAGAGTATCAGCCCTATTGTCTACCAACTTGCACTGCCTCCGAATATAGAAAGAATACACAACGTGTTTCACGTTTCGATATTGAGAAAGTATGTGTGAGACCTTGCTCATGTGCTCAAAGAACTACTAGTGAGGTTTCTGAAGACCTATCTTATCCCGTACTACCAGTTTCCATACTAGATCGGTTAATTTGTCAGTGTCGCAGTCAAAGCATGCCTATGGTACGAGTTGTTAGGCACAATGGCCAAATCAAGGAACAGTCTTGGCAGACTGAGGAATCTATGTGTGCAAAATTTACTTACCTATTTGCTTAGGTATTTGTGCTGAAATTTCGAGGACAAAATTCTTTTAAGGAGGGGAGGATATGATACCCCAAACTTTGAGTCCTCGAAGTCCAGAAGCTAGTGCAGGTGAAATGATCATTTTGTTCTTGAGAAAAAGGATATGTGATGTCAAAAATTGGTATTGAAGGTCTAGTATTCATTTCTGGTTTCATTTCCCTTTGATTCATTTCTTTATTGGTTCAATCTTACCTTAGGTGACAAAATTCCTAAATTTAAGGAAAGATAACTCTAGAATTTAATTCTAATGATAATTTTCCCTTATCTAGCCTTTAAAGAAGGGAAATTAATCCTATTACACCCTACATAAAAAGTAACCGGCCACACTTGTCCACACACACCAAAAACACACAAAATTATCAAACGATCAAACCTTACACCTTACCCTATTAGTGCCGAAAATTTCCAACCTTCATCCTAGTATAACTCTTTTATCCTTTGTCAGATTTCTGAAAATAATATCTTGTTGGAAAGCTCTTTTCATTCTCTATCTAGCTATCTTGTTTTGATCATCATAAGGTTAGTTCTTCCCTATCAAAATCTTAATCATAATTTATAGGGTTTAGTGCCAAAACTGTGTGATTCTTCCTTCAATTCGTTTCTATTGTTGTTCTTTTTCTTCATATAATTGTTTGCCATCCTCTCATACTGTAATATCATGAATTCAACCTTTGAATTTTCCCTATATATGAAATTGGCATGCCCTACACTTTGCCATATTGTTGTCAATTTTGATCAACTGACTAACCTATTGGTTTCTGATCTTGTTCTTTTTGATTTTATGTGTTATTAACACCTAATCCTTTTTTTAATCATGAAATCGCAACCTCTATACCTTGTAATAAAAAAATCGCAATTGCCTTGTGAACTTTATCTTAGTGTCAAAATTTGTATAGATTAATTTGGGTGATAATTTAGGTTGAATCTTGTTAAGTTCTTGGCTATCACATCACATATATGAGGGGGACACACCTACCGCATCTAATTACTAGTTTTTTATAGGTTTGGTGAGTGAAATTGGTAAGGAAATAGGATATTTACTTGATTATTGAGTATGCATGCTTAATTTGGTTTTGTCTTTTCCTTATGATGTTATAGGTGTTTCGGATCCCTTGAATAAAAGAAAATGAGTAGCTTCTTACTTAGAAATAAAAGAGGTAGGATCTATGCCTCATCGGTTTCTCCAGAGATCCTTGTTGATTTCTTGTTGATTTCTGTATATGTGATTGATGTTTGTATACACATATGTGAGATAGTGTATGCATGAGTTGTGGATTAATTTGAGGATTACTTAGGTTGTACCGAACCCTTGAGATAGGTTATGAGTGCATAAATTTCATGTGTTGTGTGCAATAAACATGTTGATAGTGTTCTTGCATAATTGAGAATACCTTATTGTGGTATTGTGCCTTGTTCTTGCTCATGTGTGCTTGTTAGTATTTGTGTGTCAGGATCCTTTTTCCGGTGGCCATTCGGGGTAAACGCTAATGCTCCTTAGGAGAGGAGAGGTTCTTACTGGTATGGGAGTCGTTTGGGTGGGAGATCCCCAGCTTGTGCACATTGGATGCCTAGTCCTGTGTGCTGGCTAGATGCCTTGTCCTGTGTGCTACCAAGATGCCCTTATTCTTGTATAGTTTGGATGCCTTAATCCTGTGTGCTAGTTAGGATGCCTAGTCCTATATGTTGGCTAGATGCCTTTTCCTATGTGCTAGAAAGATTAATAGATTTGTTGATTAACTTGTGTGCTAACCCTTTTACCCTTTGTGCAATGAAGCCTTGGACAACACAGGTGGAAGGGGATGGCCTTTCTCCTATTGTCGAGAGTGATTGATGAATTTTCCTGCCTATGTACTTATGATTTCGAAAGTGTTTGTAGTCCACCCTCTGCCTTAGTTTCAGCCCTCCACCCTTTTGGATGTTTGAATACTTGCGTGATGTCCTATAGTTGTATAGGTTGATCTAATGATGTTTGGGAAATGATTGCTTAAGATTTCTACAGATCTTATGATGTTGTGATCGTACTGAGATTCTTGTAATCCCATCCTATTATTTTCACCATTTTTCAAGCTTAGGTACATTTGGTATTCGTGGTATCAGTGTGTGAGAATCAAGACTGTACGGCGGGGCGATATCGTATCATATTTTCATACCTATTCCTTAATTACTTGCATATATAACATGAAATTCAATTGGACCACTTTATGGATTTTTTAATTCCTCCTTTGTTTGCTTGTTATCAAAATTTATTGTGGGTATACCTGTTGGATTTTGAGATCCCTATGGGACTTGTGTGTTGTGGTACCTTTGCTGAATTATAAAGATTTTCGCCGAAATTTTCATTCACTCTGTTTATTACCAGAATGTCATTGTCCAATATCAACATGCTCCAACCTTTAAAAGCATAAGAATAAAACTTATGAAAATCAGAACTAGATGGATAAGCCTTGTGGGATTTAGATAGGTCATGGTTTTGGACTTGTTTGGGTTTCACGGCTGTAAGGGTGCTATTAGGAGAAAATTCAGGAATATGGAATGTGGGTCCTTATAATAAACAATCCCAGTGTTGTATCTTAAATTGAACTTCTTATGGGTGGGGAGATATTTGAGATTCTTGTGATTAATATAGACTCTGCATGTTTCACCACAGAGGTAATAGTTTCAAATCATCAATGCAAACACTATGGCCACCAACTTAAGATCGTAGGTTTGGTAGCTGCTCTTATGCAGTCTTAACTCTCTCAATGCATAGGTGACTACCTTCCTGACCTATATAAGGACACAATTCAAACCGAGCTTTGAAGCATCACTAAAAATAACATACCCTTTGCCACCGACTGGCAAAGTAAGAATTGTGGCTGAAACTATTCTGGATTTCAACTCGCTGAAGTTCTGCTCACTCTTCTTGTTCCACATAAAAGATACACCCTTGTGGATCACTCTTCTCAATAAACTTGCTAACATTGAGAAGTTCTTCAAAAATCGACGATCTAACCTACTAACCCAAGAAAACTGAGTATCTTGGTAACACTGGGAGGAGGCTCTCAAGATACAACAGCCTCTACCTTCTTGGGATCCACAACCACACCAAGTGTCGACACTATGTGCCCTAAGAAACTCAACTCCCCCAATCAAAACTCACACTTAAAAATTTTGGCGTATAACTGCTGAGCTTTAAGTATCCACAACACCATCCTCAGGTACTCTGCATGCTCCTCCTCTATCTTTGAGCAGACAAGAATGTCATTAATAAAGATGATGAAAAATTGGTTAAATCCTGGAATACCTTGTTTATGAGCTCCATGAACATTGCTGGTGCATTAGTCAACCCAAACGACATCACCAAAAACTCATAGTATCTATATCGTGTTCTGAATGCTGCCTTATAAATATCAAACTCTTGAATCCCTAATTGATGATATCCCATTAACAAGTCTATCTTCGAGATCATTGAGATACTTTGTATTTGATTAAACAAATAATCTATCCTTAGAAATGAATATCTTCTCTTTAATATGACCCAGTTTAATTGTCGATAATCTATGCAAAATTGAAGAATGTTAATCTTCTTCACAAAAAGAACCGGTACACCACACAGAGACACACTGAGCCTAGTGAATCCCTTACCTACCAAGTGCTCAAGCTAAGTCTTCAACTCCTTCAATTTTTTTGGTTCCATCTAATATGGAAAAAATAGAGATCGGCATTGTACTTGACTATAACTTGATCGCAAACTCTATCTCCATGATTGGTGGTAATCCCTCAACACCCTTTGGGAATAAATCCTCATACTCACAGACAACTAGCAAACTACTCAACTTTGGAGACTTAATTATTACATCCCTGATGTGTGTTGAGAATGTTGAACAACCCTTGCTAATTATCTGTCTAGCACTCAACCAAGACCCTACACATGTCAGCACCATTCGTCTATCATCCTCAAAATAGTACTTTTTACTATTTGCTAAGTTGACATGTCCTCTTTTGTGAAATACTCCATCCGAGCTCTGTACCTTGCTAGGTAATCCATAGTCATAATAACATTGAAGTCTCTAATGTCCAAAATAATCAAATCTACCTCAAGCTCAACTAAATTCATAGTTAATGCAAGAGCCAAATACACACTACTATAGGTCTTCTGCTCACCTAAAGGAGTTAATACTATAATGGGTGGCTTTAAGGGTGACAACTCTCTATCTGCACTCTTACCAACTCTATAATTGATAAATGACCTACTCATTCTAGGATCTAACAAGACTCTAGTCCAATAAGAAATGATAAAAATTGTACTTATTATGATATCTAGAATGTTTGTTGCCTTGGCATCAGCCACAATGAAGAGGTGAGTTTGATGCCTTTGTGCTGCTACTGGCCTATATTCTAACTAACAGAATGCTTGCATGCCTGAGTCCTCTATGGTGGTCCAGATGAACTCTGAGAACCCATGTGACTAACCTTTTACTTCTGTTGTAGGGAGAGTTCAAGATCTGAACTGAGAAATAGTAAGTTAGGGCATGCCAACCATAGGACAATCTCTGGCAAGGTGGCCAAACTTATCACATGCAAAAAATCTCAACTTAAGGGCAAGGAGGTGGATGGTTTTGGCTACAATTTTTGCATCTCATAGCCTATATAGCCTAGTCACAATCTTTACTAAGTAGGTGGGCTGAAAATGTATCACAAAGGAAGTGGTTCCCTGTGACCTGTATGAATGAAGGGATAAGGACCAAATGCCCTATCTTTTTACTCTACTCAAATCTGACACTACATCTCAAAGAACCTTTGCTAGCTGCCCAGTTCTTGCATCTCTGACTATGGTTCCTCTACCTATAAACAACCTTCTCATTTTTACTAGCCTCCACTTCCGAATCTTAAAAGCTCTTGCCTTCTCCCATGCCCACAATGGTGCAAATGCAATTGTTAAGACCTTCCTCGAATCTATGAGTAATGATGGGACCCATACGATTAGCCTCTGGCATAAAATGTGCTAACTCTTTCAGCTTATTTTCATATCTAGCAACCATCTTGTTCTCCTATTACAAATTGAAGTTCTCCATTCTCTTTTCATCTTAAAAGTACTGGAAGTAATATTAGTTAAGTTCTTTTTTCAACTCCTCCAATGTAAACTAACCCTATATCAGCACTTCAATAAACTCCACCATGAATTGGCATCTCTTTCAAGCAAACAGATCACTAAGGTCACTTTTTTCCAATACATCGTCAAGAAAAGAACTCCCAAAAGTAGAACTACCACCTTAACTAATACTCGTGCCTCAGTGACACATGATTGTTAGGCGAAATGGCTAGAATGAGCAAGTTTATCGGGGATAGGGACAAGAATAAGTAGAAAAGGCATAGAGTTAAGGCCAAGTTAGGCAAAATCAGAATAAATAAAATTTGACAACTTCAGTTGCACCTGTATCCGCACGTGCTACAACACCACATATAGTAGTAAACCCATGCCTTGAAGTCGTTCAAGACTTTATGGACATGTTACAAACACTGAAAGAAATTGTGGGACAAGGTACTCAGCAAATCTATAGCCAGTTCCACTATATCCTACAATGTCGCAAGTAGTTATACAATAGGGTATTTTAGCACCTCAAGTGAATGTGCCTAAATCTATTGAAGGGAGACTTCCTATGAAAGTCTCTCAGTTGTTGAAGGAGGTCAGATAACTTAGATGTGTTATTTTCATGAGAATAGATGTTGTTGTTGTAGAAAAGAACTGCCTGTACAAGATCTGAAAAACAAATGAGCATCTGAGATTGTCTAAGATGGATAAGGTGATTATGGCAATTTGATTAATAAGAAAGATACAAAAGTATAGTAGGATAGTTTTTTAGGTTGATATGTTAGACAACCAACATGGATAAAGTGTGAAAAGAAGTTCAATAATCAATTCTACCCACAATATCACCAAGATGAGAAGAGGGCCGAATTCTACCATATGAAACAAGAAAAAAAAATAGTGTCAGAGTATGAAACCGAACTCTGAGTGTAGAACCCCATCCTTTTTTATGTTGATTCAACAGGATAATACAGTCAGTGGTGTTCCTATTGGTTAGTATGTGTAGTTTAACCTTTGACAAAGTCAGATTGATCTTAGTGTGTGACTAGTTATAGGTGTGTGTATGTGTCAATTTGGATACCTGTGAGTAGCTGTGTGATGTTAGGAATTTACTCAATGGAAATCTCTTTCTGGCCCTTAATTAAATTAGTAATAAGCTTTGGGCTCGTTGAGTAGTCATTGGCCATTGGGCCAACTGACAACCTTTGGACTAGTTTATTTTATGATTAGACCACTCGTATTCTAGTAAACTGGGCAACTTGTGTTTTAAGCCTAGAATATAAATTACCCACTTAACCCATCAGAAACCCTTCCTACAAATATTTTTTTGTCAGTTGCTTCCTTCTTCTTATGCATGCATTCTCTTCTCTCCCCAAGAGCACGCGTGATTTTCTTCTGCTTTTTTTCGACTATGTGCACAATTCATTCTTTTTTTGGATTGCATGTGTGATTTCTTTTTTCTTTCTTGGATTTCATGCACAATTTATTCCCTCTTCTCTCTTCTTAGATCATGTATGAGATTCTCCTTACTCAGTGTGCATACACAGCTAGATGTGCATGATTATTCCTCTCTTCTCGATTTGTATGCGTAGCTTCTATTCCCTTGTGAATGTTTGTGATTTCTCCCCTATTTTTTATTGTATCTTTGTGTGTTTCCCTCCCATAGGTATGCGTATGCAACTTCTCTCTACCTCAGGAAGTGTGTACATGTGTTTCCCCTTCTCTCAGTTTGTGTACACCACTATCTAGCGAAGAATCTGGTTTCTATTTTATTCTTCTATTGACTTCTATCATTAGGTTCTATTCTTAATTGTTCCTTTAACCATATTCTGCAGATTTTCCCTATACCCAGTTCGTTAGTATGAATGTGAGATTACAAAATTTGATTTGGTGATTTCTGAGGTAAGATTCATTTTGTGTGAGTGTTTATCCTTGATAACCGAGATGTGTCAAAAGGGGTCAGTAGGATTCCTTCTGTTTTTTTGTTTATCATTTTAGGTTATCGCTTTGCTAAGTGATTTGTGTAAAAATTGTTTGATTAGGCAGTTCAGGGGAGTACAAAAAAGACAAGGGACTTGCCATTGACTCGTCTATGCATCAGGTGGGAGTCTATATTTCACTAGTTTGATTGGAACTATTTTATTTCTCTTAATTAAAATTGGAATTTGCTTGGCTTTGAATATGAGAAATATACTTTGGTATGTGTGGAAATCATTCTAACTTCATCTATTTGCTTACCTTGGTTTATGCGACGATTTCAACTGCTATTATTTTTTCTTTTGTGATTCATGCATACATTGTCAGGTGATTTGTGTGTGTGCAATGAACCTTATTGCTATTGGAATTGAAAATTTATGATGTGCAAATACATACCCAGATTTCGGCGAGAGTGAGCAATGAGATTTTATCCTTTGAACTCTTTTCTTCTGAGTGTTCTTGATGAGGTTTTGATAATATTTTTGGATACAACTTGAGGGTATCTATGGTAAGGCGAGTGATTCCTAAGTACTTTTTCTGTTATGTCCATAATTGACTGCTTAAATCCATCTTTGTTATTTTATATCCCTTGTAAATTGATTTCTTTCTTTGACTGACACTTGTATTTCTTGTACCTATCTTGCATTCGAAAGTGAGCCTGTGGCCTCGAAGAGTGTTAAAATACACCTGTATGTAAGAGGATACGTGTGCATTGCATTCATTAATTTTTTATATAAATATATAAATATATATATATATATATATATAGAGAGAGAGAGAGAGAATATACCTTTTTAGGTATATTTGAGATCAATGAGTATATTTGGTCAATTCCAGGTAAGTAGACGGAATCCCAGCATAGGGGAATGTTAATTGCCTGTGTAAAGATGTATGGTTGAACTATGAATTATTGTCCGACATTATGTGACTTGAAGGCTTGTGTGACTATGTATGATTGAGATCAGCTTATTGTATATATTCCTTTTCTTGATCTCGAGTAACTCTAGTAGTAGAGATTATATTTTTCACATTTTAAAACTAACACTAGCAGTAGGCTTTCGATTTTCCTTTAGCATGAGATACTTGAAAGTGATTTGTGATCCACCCTGATAGGTTTTTGGACATAGTAGCCTTTGTGTTTGAGATTGTGAGTTTATGAGATTATGAACCTATTAGGCTGGCTTTCTACACTGAGATTTTATACAACATGCATTGGATATCAACTATTTAAAAGTAATTGTTTTAGTACTATTTTGGGTGTGCCTCTACTCTACCATTATTTCTTGTGGTGCTGTGACTCTCATGGAGGTCCTAGTGATCTCACCGCCATCTCCCCACCCCCCTCACCTTTTTTTCCTTTTAAATATTAGCTCATGAGCATATAGTTGTCCTTACTTGAGGTTGAGTTCCCAAATTTCTTGAGGATGGACTATCGCTTCTAAACTTCACGTTTGTTTACTTGGCACTTCTCTTTTGGACATGTTTTATTTGGATTTGGATCCTTATTGTGTTTTCGATTTCATATTGGATATTGGTCATGCTCTTTCTCCTGAAAGTTAAATGTGCAAAATTTTGGAAAATGTGTTTAAAAAGTTAGATTAGCCTTGTGTAATCCTAATTAGGCTACCTGTTGGGTCAGCCAGGGATACATGACTGTCCTTACCAGCGGATGAATTTTCGGATTTCTTAAGGTTGGACTTTCGCTTCTGCACTACACGTTTTTTGTTCTTGGCATTTCTTTTTTGGACATGTTTCATTTGGATTTGGATCCTTATTGTGTTTTTGATTCCGTATTGGATTTCAGATATTGAGATTTGAGTTGTGGGTCTGAGGCATATTTTCTTTCTAGGCTTGTATGTTGTGGACCTAACTTTGTTTTAAAATAAAGACTTCTGCTAAGTTTTGTTTACTCCATTAATGAGATTGTGCCAGGTAGTTTCTATAAATTTGTCCTGCACTTTTTCCTAAAATTTAAATATGCATTGTTTTGGTCTACCTGTTGGTTCAATCAGGGTTACATAACTATCCTTACCTGAGGTTGAGTTTTCAGATTTCTTAAGGCTGGACTATCGCTTTTGCAATACACATTTGTTTACTTGGCACTTCTCTTTTGGACATATTTTATTTTGATTTGGATCCTTATTGTGTTTTGGATTCCGTATTGGATTTTCGAAATTGAGATTTGAGTTGTGGGCTTGAGGTATGTTTTCTTTCTAGGCTTCAGTGTTGTGGACCTGACTTTATTTTGAGAATAAAGACTTCCGCTGAGTTTTGTTTACTCAGTCAATGAGATTGTGCCAGGTGGTTTCTATTAATTGGTCATGCACTTTTTCTTGAAAGTTAAACGTGTATTGTTTTGGAAAATATATTTAAAAAGTCAGATTAGCCTTGTGTGATCTTGATTGCTCCACCTACTGGGTCAGTCAGGATTACATGCTATCTTTACCTAAGGTTGAGTTTCCGGATTTCTTAAGGCTGGACTATCACTTTTGCACTGCATATTTGTTTACTCGGCACTTCTCTTTTGGACAAGTTTTATTTGGATTTGGATCCTTATGGTGTTTTGTATTCTGTATTGGATTTTAGATATTGAGATTGAGTTTTGGGTCTGAGGCATATTTTCTTTTTTTAGGCTTGAGTGTTGTGGACTTTACTTTATTTTGAGAATAAAGACTTCTGCTAAGTTTTGTTTACTCCATTAATAGAAAGTGCCAAGTGGTTTCTAATAATTGGTCATGCTCTTTTTCCTAAAAGTTAAATGTGTATTATTTTGGAAAATATGATTGAAAGTTCAGATTAGCTTTGTGTGACCCTGATTGGTCTACCAGCTGGGTCAGTCAAGGTTATACAGTGGTGAGGGTTTTAGTTTCCAGAAGCGGAACTTTATATTATTGACATCATTAAGTGTAATATTATCCTTCCATATGATAGACTCTGGAAAAAAATGTGTTATATAATAGTTGCAATAAACACAATAGAATTAAGGCCTGATCCTCTATATCAATCTTGATATCTATGTTTTTCAGGTCCATAATAATTGAATTAACTTCATGTATATAAATTTTCACAAGAATACTTTCATTTATACGAAGAGTGTATATTTTTTCCTAGAAGAAGAAATAATTGGTTAGTGACTTCACTAAGTACATCTCCTCCAACTTCTTTCATGTTGCTGAAGCCAATCTTTCTATAGAAATCTTGCGGAGAAAATTGTCTATAACACTCATGAACATCACACTTAATGTTCTCTCCATAAAATCTTTCTTTTCTGATTCTTTCATCTCTTCAAGAAACTATTTTTTATCGCCCTCCACAATCGTTACAACACCAAAGATGACTGCATCATAATCTTCTATAGACTCAAGTTCAATCCCCTATCAAACTTCCCTACCACGTATGTGACTGATGTAGACAACATCCTTCTGTCATTGATTATATGTTTTCTAACTTTTTTAAAACCTTGCTCCTCTACCAATTATTGAGAAAAGGTCACATACAATCAATATTCACGATTATGCATGAAAATAAATTACATAAGGATTTAACAAGATTCAACCATAAATCCTATATCTTTGGATGAGAAAGTAGAAATTTCATCTTTTTTGTTGGTGTTGGTTATAAACCATCATTATCTATTTATAGACAAACCTTAAAGTTAAAAATAACTTCCTGTTTGGTAGGTAAAGTTGTTGGTGTTGTAGTTTTAAAACCTATAATTTTGATTTTTTTTATTTGATTTATTAATTTATATAAACTAATCTTATGTTTGATAGGTACAAAATTGATTATTATAGGTTTTAATATTTTATGAATTACCTGTAATATCATTGCTTAAATTATTTATTATTTATTATTATAAACTAAATTCATATTTTGAAGTTTAAAAAAAGAAAATTTATAAAAAATATTAACTTGAAAAAAAATAAAGTTATAAAAAATATTAATCTAAAAAAATAGAAATTACAAAATATTGTAAGAATATAATAATCAAATAAATGATTAGTTTTGACAAATCCATAGATGTTTTTGAGTTTTCTATTTCCAGAAAGATTTGAATTTGGATAATCAATAATCTTGATAAATCAAAACTAATGGTTAGTAAATAGAATTTTTATTGGTTTAGCTAAATTAACGCTAATAAAACTAATAATACCACAATACCAAATAGGGTAATACTATTTAAAGACTTACTATTCTTGTTATAAAATATAAAATAAGAAGAACTAAGGAGAAACTCAATATAAATAAGATAACCTTTTAAGAAAGAAAAACAATAGAAATGTAAGAATTTGAAAAAAAAAGAATAAAAATGAAAACTAAGAAACAATATGGAAAATAAAATATCTTTATCAAGTACTCAAGCCCGTGTACAAAACAAAGAATGTCACCTCCTATTTATAGGTTACATGATAGAGTACATGAAGAGATATTGAGATATGAAGAATAGTTTAGTTACAAAATATTCATTACATAATTTAATAGAAATAATAAAATTTTGTTTTTTCAATCTTCAAATCTTTGATATTCATAATACTCCCTCTTGAATATTTTGGATATTAAGAATGTGAGTATAAAATCAGAATACTGTCTCATTAAAAATCTTACCAAGAAAAACTCAATGAAAATAAAAATTCATTAAAAAAGAGTGTAGTGTATACTCCCCTTGATTTAGTCATCCTTTAAAATCTTTCAAATGACGCATTTCGATCTTTTGTATAAACTTCTCAAATGTTGATGTGGGAAGAGCTTTAGTAAATCAAGCAGTCAGGTTGTCACTTGAGCATATTTGTCAGACATTGATTTCTCCTTTGCTTTGAAGATCATGAGTAAAAAAGAATTTTGGTAAAATATGTTTTGTCTTGTCACCTTTAATGTAGCTTTCCTTTAATTGAGCTATACAAGCAACATTATCTTTATACAGTATTGTTGCAAGTTCTCTATTGCTTGATAATCCACATGCTTCTCTTATGTATTGTGATATTGATCGTAGACAAACATATTCACGACTTGCTTCATGAATTACTAAGATCTCTACATGGTTAGAAGAAGTGGCAACCAAAGTTTGTTTCACCGACCGCCATAAAATGATTGTATTCTCTATAGTAAATAAATAACTTGTCTATGATCTGGCTTTATGTGGATCTGACAAATATCCTACATCTACATAACCAACTAAATCAAAAGTGTATAAATTTGAATAATATAAACTCATATCCATCGTCTATCGCAGATATCTTAAAATATGTTTAACTCCATTCCAGTGTCTTCAAATTGAGAAAGAACTATATCTTGCTAATAAATTTACTGCAAATGATATGTTATGTCGAGTATTATTAACAAGATATGTAAGTGCACCAATAACACTAAGGTATGAAACTCAGCACTTAAAAATTCTTCATTTTCTTCACAAGATCGAAAAATATCTTTTTCACATCAAGTGACCTCACAATCATTAGTGTACTTAATGGATGAGCTTTATCCATATAAAATATTTTAAGAACTTTATCAACATAATTTGATTGATGAATAAATATTCCTTCACTCAGATGCTCAATTTGAAGACCCAAACAATATCTTATTTTTCTAAAATCTTTCATTTCAAATTCTTTTTTTAAATAACTGATAGTTTTATCTATCTCTTCTTAAGTTCCAATGATATTTAAATCATTAACATAAACAATTATTATAACAAAACCAAATATATATCTTTTTATAAAGACACATGGACAATATATCATTCTTGAAATCTACTCTAAGCAAGTATTCACTAAGACAATTATAACACATTCGTCTAGATTATTTCAATCCATATAGAGTTCTATTTAACTTTATTGAATAAAGTTCCTGGGAATTTGATTTATTTTTATCTAAAAATTTAAATCTTTCAGGGATTTATATATATATCAATATCCAACGAGCCATACAGATAGGCTGTAACTACATCCATTAAACGCATTTCAAGTTTTTCATATACTATCAAACAAATTAAATATTGCAATGTTATTGCATCCACTATTAGAGAATACGTCTCATCATAATCAATTCTAAGTTTTTGGGTAAAATCTTGTATGAAAAGTCTTGCTTTATATCTCACAACTTTATTTTTCTTATTTCTTTTTCGCACAAATACCCATTTATATTCTACCGATTTTACACCTTTTAGTGTATGTACTACAAGTCCAAAAACTCCATTTTTTTCAAATGAGTTTAATTCTGATTGAATTTCATCTTTTCACATTGGCTAATCATTTCTATTTTTATATTCCTCCACAAATGTAGGTTCAAAAGCCTCGTTTTCTTCTATAATACTTAGTGCTCTATTATATACAAAATTATTGTCGACAAGTATAAAGCGTTGGTTCCATCTTGTTTCTGTAGTAATATAACTAATTGAGATCTCTTCATTCTCTTCTTTTTCTTCCAGAATTTTATTAATTATGTCAACTGCATTTTCCAAAACTATATCCTCTGTATAACCATCTTGTGTAGGTGCTTCTTTCTTTTTATGAGGATTTTTATCTTTAGAATCAAATGGTCTTCCACGCTTATGAAGTGGTACAGATTTACAAGCAATTTTAGATTATCCTTCAGGGACATCAATTCTTATCGGAGCATTTATAACTGAAATATGAGACATAGTTATTCTTTTAAGGTCAATAAATGCATCTGACAGTTGATTTGCAATCGTTTGTAAATGAATTATCTTTTAAACTTCATGTTCACATTAATTTGTTTGAGGATCAAAACTTGATAATGATAATTCATTCTAAGAGATCTTCATTTCCAAATGTTTATTTTCTCTCCCAAATGTTAGAAATATGGTTTAGTCAAAATGACAATCAACAAATCTTGCCGTAAATAAATTTTCAGTTAATGAATCAAGATATTTAATGAGAGATGGAGACTCATATCCAACATATATTCTTATTTTCCTTTGAGGACCCATCTTTGTACATTGTGGTGGAGAAATTGGAAAATATACCGTATAATCAAAAATTATTAGATGGGAAATTATTTGGTTCCTAACCATAAACCAATTGTATCGGGGAGTGCTCATGATAATTTGTTTGCTTAGTGCGTATAATTGTTGTTGCATATAAAATGGCATGTCCCCAAACATAAACGGGGAGTTTGGATCTTATAAGTATAGGTTTTGCAGTCAATTGTAAATATTTTATAAATGATTCGACAAGACTATTTTGTGTATGAACATAAGCAACAGGATATTCAACCTTTATTCCAATAGACATGCAATAATCTATAAAAGATTTTGATGTAAATTCACTAGTATTATCTATTCGAATAGACTTTATTGAATAATCAGAAAATTGAGCTCGCAAACAAATTGTTTGTCAAGCAATCTCACAAATACCATATTGCGAGATGATAATAAACATATATGTGACCATCTGGTTGACGCATCAATCAAAACCATAAAATATCTAAATTGTCCACATAGTAGATATATAAGCTCACAAATTTCTTCTTGAATTCTCTTTAAAAATTCTGGAGATTCAATTCCAAATTTTGCTAGTGATAGCCTTATTATAAATTTTCCTTGAGAACAAGTATCACATGAGAATTCATTAAATTGAAAAATCTTATTTTTTTTAGTGGATGACCACAAGAATTCTCGATTTTTTTTTTGCCTCATTGTTGAACCGAGATGGCCTAATCGGTCATGCCAAATTTTAAACATATCATTAAACTTATTATAGAATGAGATTCTATCATTGTAATGCTTGTGTAGTACAATCTGGAAGAAAAAGTGGTAATTTTTCAAATTTATACTTTTTACTAGAAATTATAAAAGTTATGCAAAGATACTCAATGTTTCCTTTGTTCCTTGTCTCAATATGATATCCATTCAAACGAATATCTTTGAAACTTAACAAGTTTCGTTGAGACTTAGAAGAGTATAATGCATCTTCTATTATTATTTTGGCTCCACCAGATAAAATAATATTTGCTCTTTTGGAGCCCTCAATCAATCGTGCACTACCACTTATCGTATATATATTGATTTTTTCAATATTCAAACAAGAAAAATTTGTAAGGACTCAAACCCAACCTATTAGGACTCTTACCGCCGTGAAACCCAAATAAGCCCTCACAAGGTCCTATTTGAATCCCACAAGGCTCAAGTCACCTAATTATCAATTTTATTTGTTGATTTATATACTATTTAAAGGTTGGAGTATGTTTATACATTAATGAATTTTTGTTTTATATAGAGTGAACGAAAACATCAGCGAAAGTCTTATATTAACACTGAAAACAAAACACACAAGTCTCATAGAAATCTCAAAATTTCAACCAATAGTATCATCTATATTTTAGAAGCAACAAAAAAAAAAAGAGGGATTGGAAAGCCATAATGCAAATCCACACAAATTAAAAGACATGGCATGCACATTCAATAGGAAAGGGGTACAAATGAAGTGCAAATTCATCCAGCCGTGTAGCCTTAATCTCATACCTTTGGTACCAGCAACAAAGCACACACCTAAGCCTATAAAGGGGGAGAAAAGAAGGGTTGAGATTACAAGAATCTCAATAGGGTCACAACATCATAAGTCCTAAAGATTACCAATCAAATATCTCTCAATAACCAAAAGATCAACTCTTAAAACCAGGTAAGATATCCAATTAAAACCCAAGCATCAATCACATATAATAGAGGCCAAAATCATCACAAGCACACACAATATAAGAGTAGGCCGAAATTGGTAGAAAACAAGGAAAAAGACTGAAAACACTTCTCATTCAGAAGCACACAGACAGCCTATAATATAATTTGATTTTCAAAACCAAGGTTTGTTGCCATCTTCCCATATTGTCCAAGGCTATGATGAAAAAAGGGTAAAATGGTTAGACAATCAATATTATAGCAAGTCTTTTAGTTGTCTCTGACATTCAAATTTTAACTAGCCTAGGAGCACTTTTGTAGCTGCGCATACAAGTCATCTTGTCACATAAAAACAGGGCATCCTAACGTCCAGACTTGAACTGGCCTATAGGGCTTCTTGACATCCAAACTCTAACTGGCCTACAAGGCATCCTAACGTCCGAACTTGAACTGGCCTACAAGGCAACCAGTGAGCTCTTGCTGAGAATAACCACCCATAAACCTCCCGGTTTGATAAGCATCTCTCCTCTCTATAGGAGCAACAATACTTATCTCGCATGACCAGTGGTAAAAGGATCCTTCAAACAAAGCACAAATAAGGCACATACACGCATGCACACATAGTACACACATATACAAATCACAACAAAGGATCCTCAATCAAATCACAATACAAATCAAAGATTAATCCTCAAAGTCATAACAAAATTAGGCAACATATTGCCCTATTAACTTCTAAGATTCCCTATCATCATAATCACACATTCCGCAAGCATATAACCAAGATAGGCAATTGAATTCAATCATATTCAAACAATCAAATAATACGGTAACCAAATGAACCGATGAGGGATAAATCCTACCTTTCACGTGTCTGAATCAGATGCAATCCTTTCCCTTCCCAATAAGATCAGAATCTCCTAAACCATCACAAAGAAAAGACCACACAATACTAAGCCACAAGATACTTAATTAAAAACCATAGGCGTTGGGAATCCTTACCAATTGACCTACCAAAATTCAGCAATCCGGATACAGCAATATCTTTCCCATAAATGTGTGATGTGATGGTCAGAAACTCAGCAAGAAACAACCTGATTATTCTCCCTAATTCATCATACAAATTTCGGCAACACCTTAGGGCTTAATAGGGTACGTGAGAATTCAACATTAGAGAGGTTAGGGGTTGCAATTTCATGAAATTAAGAAAGGAATAAGTGTCAATTACTCAAATGATTAAGCGGAACAAGATCTGAAACCAATAGACAAGTCAATTATTCAAATTTCGACAAACATAGGGTTAGGAATAGGACATGCTAATTTCTTTAGTAAGGAAGATATAAGGGCTGAACTCATTATAACATCCAAACGATGAAGATGAACAGAAACAAAAAACAACAAGGGGTTGAATCAAAAGAAATTCGACTAGAAACTCTAGAAATTGGTGTGCTAGAACTAACCTTTTTGTTAGGGTTTTTAATGAAGAAAAGTCGGCACAAAGAGGGTGAGTAGGGAGGAAAATTTTGGAATTTATAAGAGGGATTTTGGTATGCTACATAGGGTGGCCGGCCATGTAAATTTATAGGGTCTTAAGGAAGTTTAATTAAGGGATAATTACCTACTTTTAAGCTTATAAGGATAAGATATGTGTGAGACCCTGAATTTTGAGTCTTAGAAGTCCAGAAGCCAGTGCAGGTGAAACGACAATTTTTCCCCTGAAAGAAAGGATGTGTGATGGCCGAAATTGGTATGAGTTGTATGGTAGTTAATTCTGGTTTTAATTCCCTTAATCTAAGTCCTTATAGATAAGTAATTATCTTAGAAATTAAAATCCCTAAAAATAGGGAAAGATAATTGCAGAATTTAAATCTGATAGTTTTCTTAATTTAATAAATCCTTTAAAGTAGGAATTATAATCTCATAACCATCCTCTATAAATAGGAAGTCAGCCACATAAAAATCTTACACCAAAGTACAAAAATTTCGTAAACTCTAAAAACCTTACACCGTCCTACTTTTGTCGAAATCCGCTGGGATATCAAACGAGCATAACTCTCTCATCATCGGTCGGATTCTTGCGAGTAATAGCTTGTTGGAAATCTCTCTTCATCCTATTTCCAACCATATTTTGATTTTTATCGGGAGGTTAGTATTTCTTTCTCTAAAGAAAAGTTGAAATTCGGCGGCACTACCAAATTTTCTTGAACTTCAAAATAGCATAACTCTTTCATCTTTTATTGTATTTCTACAAATAATAGCTTGTTGGATAGCTCTTTTCATCCTCTTTCCAACCATATATTTTTTGTTGTTTGGACGTTAAAATTTCCTTGTCTAAGGTTAAGTAGAAAATCGGCGACGGAATTAGGTTTTTAAATTTCTACAGTTTTTGTCTTCGGTTGATTTCTGTTGTCGTTTCGCATGTTTTTATGATTTATTAGCATCTATTCATGATGTATGATCATGAATTTCCTTCTTTTAAACTTCTTTATGCTTCAAGTCAAAATTGTCTTATGCCCTACTCTTATCGCCGAAATTTGCATAGTTAAATTGGAATGGTAATTCAGGTTGAATCTTGTTAAGTTTCTGGCTATCACATCACACATCCAAGAGGGAGGCACCTGTAGCATCTGATAACTGGTTTCTAATAGGTTTGGTGAGTGGAATTGGTAAGGAAAGAGGGTATTCAATTGATTATTGAATATGCATGTTTAGTTTATTTTTGTCTTTGCCTGGTGATAATATAGGTGGTTCGGAATTACCTAATAAAGACAAAGGAGTAGCTTCTTATTCAGAGACAAGAGAGGTAGGATCTACGCCTCATCGGTTTCTCTAGAGACCCCTGTTATTTTCTTGATGTTTTTTATACCTGCCCTTATTGTATTGCTTGCGATTTGATTATAGGGTGAGAGTATGAATTTCGGATTGAGATATAGATCTCATAGGCTATATTGAACCCCAAAGTTAGGTATTGAATGCCTGAGTTGCATATGTTATGTGAATTGAATATGTTGATTGTGTTCTGACATGATTGAGGATACCCTATTGTGGTATTATGCTTTGTACTTGCTTGTGTGTGCTTGTACGTGTTTGTGTGTCAGGATCCTTTTCCGGTGGTCATCCGGGGTAAGCGCTGATGCTCCTAGGGAGAGGAGAGGTTCTTACTCGTATGAGAGTTGAATGGGTGGCAAACCCCAGCATGCGATCGTTGGATGTCTGTTCCTTGTGTGGCCGGAACCCTGTCCTTGTGTGGCAAGAAGCCCTTATCCTTGTGTGGTTTGGGATTCCCTAGTCCGTGTGTGGCTTGGGAAGACTTGTCCTTGTGTGGCAAGATGAATAGGCTTATAGATTAGCTTGTGTGTTAATCATTTACCCTTTGTGCAGTAAGTCTTGGACAACACAGGTGGAAGGGGATGACCTTTCTTCTTCATTGCCGATAGCAATCTGATGAGTTCTACTTGCCTATGTACTTCTGATTTTTCGGAAGTGATTGTAGTCCTCCCTCAACCATAAATTCGGCCCTAACCCTTTTTGATTGGTTCTTGAATTGCGTGATCCCCTTTAGTTGTTTAGGAATGATCTAATGTGAATTGGGAGATTTGTGTTTAGGGTTTCTGCAGATCTTATGATGTTGTGACCCTACTAAGATTCTTGTAATCTCATACCGTTGTTTTACCATTTTTCAGGCTTAGGTACATCCACTGTCCGTGGTACCAATGTGTGAGATCAAGGCTGCATGGCGGGGCGATATCGCATCACATTTGCATACTTGTTTCTTGTTTACTTGCGCATATAACATGAATGATTGGGCTATTTTCTGGTTTATTTTAAGATCCCTCCTTTGCTTGCTATTTCCGAAATATGTTGGAGGATTTCTTGCTAGTTATTTGGATCCCTATGGGACTTGTATGATATGAACCCAATGATTTAATCTAAAGACTTCTGCTGATATTTTATTCACTCTGTATGTTACCAAAATATTTGTCCAATATCATGCTCCAATTGTTGTTAAACATTAAAATAAACATGCTAAAAGTTGGAAGTTAATGGTAAGCCTGGTGAGATTCAAATAGGTCCTAGGTGTCATTTGGGCTTATTTGGGTTTCATGGCGGTGATGACCTTAATCGGAGCAAATAGTAATAGTTAGGAATTAGGGTCGTCACAATATGATTAAAGGATAATTCTATTAAAAGAGTAATTCT
Organism: Passiflora organensis; assembly: GCA_019739055.1. Taxonomy (NCBI): domain Eukaryota; kingdom Viridiplantae; phylum Streptophyta; class Magnoliopsida; order Malpighiales; family Passifloraceae; genus Passiflora; species Passiflora organensis. The sequence goes on along the minus strand of JAEPBF010000212.1, from coordinate 132,442 downwards.
ATTTAAAAGAAAAAATTATCTAATACTTCGGATAATAAAAGATAAAACTAAAGATAATTAATACAAAAATACTAGAATTAAAATAGGAAATATTTGACAACAATCATTTTAGGCCATCACGTATTTATTTCTTTAGGAGCAAAATAGTCATTTTAGTTGTATCGGTACTTGGGCTTTCTGGATATCTAAACTAGGAAGGATCGGGGTCTCACAAAATATCTCTTATCTCTCAATATTGCATGCATTGTGGCACTGCCAACCAAACATATTTCCTTGGCGTTCATCTTAGATATATTCATGTTAATATTCATTCTCTTCATTGAATAAATAAAATTAATAATAAAATAAATTAAAATATAAATAAAATATGAATAAATAAAAAAATAAATAGAATTTTATTATAATAAAACAAGAAAAACATAATTGAAATTTGCATAAGTTATAAAATTAAAATCATTCTTGATTTTTTGCACTTTCATCATTTAAATCATTAAGAAAATCAGAAACATCCAAGTACGTTATATCATCAATGCCATTAGTTAATTCAGTGAAATCATCTTGGAAAAAGTTTGTCTCCACATTCTTGTCTTTAGACTTCAAAGATTCTTGATACAGGTCAACAAAATATTTGGTATACGACAAGTACGTTGCCAATGACATTGTATTCCACATCGATGACAGTTACTAATTGTAACTTTTTTCTTTATGCCACCTATTATTTTTTTTAGGTTCTTCATCCTTTATGACTTTTTTACTGTGGAAGATCATGGCGAAATTTATTATAACTTCATCTGCGGCCTCGACTACAACCATGACTGTGGTTATGAGATAGCATCACATTCACTTTAGGGAATTGAGCAGAACTAGTACAACGAGATTCATGATTTCTCATCAACAACTCATTGTTTTGTTTAGCCACCAGAAGGCAAGAAATCAGCTCAAAATATTTTGTGAAACCTTTTTCACAATATTGCTGTTGTAAAAACATATTTGAAGCATGAAAAGTGGAGAATATTTTTTTAAGCATATCAACATCAGTGATATTTTCTCCACATAATTTTAATTGTGAGTTGATTTTAAATAATGTTGAATTATATTCACTTACAGATTTAAAATCTTGTAAACAAAGATACATTCATTCATAACGAGCTTTTGAGAGTATCATCATTTTTTGGTGATCATACTTATTGTTTGAATTTTTCCAAAGAATCTGTAGGATCTTTTACTGTGAGATATTCGGATTTCAATCCCTCATGGAGATGATGATGAAGAAAAATCATAGTCTTTGGCTTATCTTGATTCGATACTCCATTTGATGTTTCGATTGTCTCTCCAAGCCCTTTGGCATCCAAATAAATTTCAGCATCCAATATCCATAATAAATAATTTTTTCCAGTAATATCATGAACTTCAAACTCAAACTTTGTAATATTTTCCATTGTAAAACTATAAAATATTAAAAATACATAAATTAATCATATAATAAGATGAGAAATAAATTTCTAATTTAAACATAGAAAGTAATCTACAAGAATAACATTTAATGATGGTAATATTATGATAATATAATATTATAATTTTAGATTTTATAATTTATTTATTTTAAAATTACATCATAGTTGTGATTACTTTATAAAATTGGCATAAAATTATTTTTTAGTATAACATGTATTTAAACAAATAAAAAAATCATGAACTTAAAATTTTTTAAAAATATAGATGAAAAAAAATTAAGATCATGCAATATGAAATAATAATATTAACATGAGTATATCTAAATAATTATAAAAATATGCTCATCCAAAAATATCTTAGTAGAAGCTAAGACTCTTGCTTGTTTTTTGTGAAGAATTCTTGTAAGACTTTTGATTCTCTTTTTGTTTTTAAGAATATGGTGCTGATAACGTGTTATAGAATATAAAATAAGAAAAACTAAGGAGAAACTCAATATAAATAAGATAATCTTTTAAGAGAGAAAAATAATAGAAATATAAGAATTTGAAAAGAAAAGAACAAGAGAGAAAAACTAAGAAACAATATTGGAAATAGAATATGTTTATTAAGTACTCAATTAAGTGTACAAAAATAAAAAATATCACTCTCTATTTATAGATAACATGATATAGTACACATTGGGAGATTAAAAATAATATAATTTTAATTTTTTCAATTTCCAAACCTTGATTTTCATAAAGTTTCTTATATTTTTTCAAGATATCTTATTATTAGATTATCAAATTTTAACTTAATCTAAACTATCAAGTGTGCAATGTCAATGTCCTCTTAATGCGTTTTAGCTGTAATAAAGAAATCAATGCTTTCTTACCATCTGATGTGAATCCCACATGAAAAAGTTGATTTCCACTCAACTCAATCTGGTAATGGGGTACAAGTGGTGTAGCAACCCAGAGAGTCGCCGTTTCAGACAATTCTCTCCTCTTCTTCTTCTTCGACTACTTAACTACCCCACCACCACTTACCACCATAACATAATGTACACCATCTCGTTCGTCAAACCCACTGTCATCACCTTCGTCTTCTGCAGGTTTCTGGCATGCTTCCGCAATGTGTCACTTGTGGGCTGCTTACGCTTCTTTCATCAGATGCCATCATTGAAGGGCTTTCCAGAGGATTCGCCATCGCTTTCTATATATCCGTGCTGGCTTTTCAGTTTTCCAGTAAGATTTCAGTTTGTTGGCTTCTTACGTTGTTTACCGGTTATAAGCTATGTTCATTATCTGTCTCGATCCCTCGTCTTTTTCCTTTTTCGCAAAAACGACAATCTTTTCTCTACAGATGCAGTCTACGTAAGCACCTGTGTGTACTCCTCGTGTCCATAAGAGCCGAAGCCGGTGGGGCCCATCCCCGTCACATTGACAAAACGGCACCCAATAGTAAGCGCCACCTGGCTAATGCAAAAGTAAATTATTTTATAAAAAAAGAGAGAGAAAGGATGCGGGGCATGTAGGATAGGAAAACGGCGTGAAATTCTAAGTTCTAATTAGATAAGTCTAATTCACCAGCTGCTGCTTGTCTCTCACTTTTGTCTAGAACGAGCGTAAAGCACTCCACATGTTTTTCTCAATGACCACTTGGAATTTAGATTTTGAGATGTTTTTATTCAAACTTTAAAATGTTTAAATACCAAACAATTAATCCGTATTATCTTTATTTAGACTAATCAGAATTTGTTATGAATATAATAGGTTTGGAAATTGAAAAGACAAAAAATTTTATTATGTCTATTCAATTGTGTAATAAATATTTTATAACTACAAAATTCTTTATCTCTCAATGTCTCTTCATGTACCCTATCATGTTACCAATAAATAGGAGGTAACATTGTTCACTTTGTACACACTTGCTTAAGTACTTGATAAGATATTATACTTCATATATTGTTCTTAGTTTTCTCTCTTGTTCTTTTCTCCTCAATTCTTCCTTATTCTTTTCTGCTCAATTATTCTTATCGTTATATTATATAACACGTTATCAGCACGATACTTTTATAAACAAAAAGAGAATCAAGAGTCTTACAAGAGTTCTTCACAAAGAACAAACAAGAATCTTAGTTTCTACAAAGGTATATTTGGTTGAGTATATTTTTATAATTATTTCGATATAATCATGTTGTAATATTATTTTTTTATATTGCATGTTCTTAAATTTTATTTTCTTATATTTTTTTAAAAAATTTAAGTTATGATTGTTTTATTTGTTTAAATACCTGTTATATTAAAACAAATTATGTCAATTTTATAATATAATCATTACTCTAAAAAGAAATAAATAATAAATTCTAAATTTCTAATATTATATTATCACAATATTACCATCATTAAATGTTATTCTTATAGATTATTTCTTATGTTTAAATTAAAATTTTATTTCTTATCTTATTATGTGATTAATTTTATGTGTTTTTAATATTTTATAGTTTTACAATGACAAATATTACAAAGCTTGAGTTTGAAGCTCTTGACATTACTGGCAAAAATTATTTATCATAGATATTGGATGCTGAAATTCATTTGGATACCAAAGGGCTTGGAGAGACAATCAAAACATCAAATGAAGCATCGAATCAAGATAAGGCAAAGGCTATGATTTTTCTTCGCCATCATCTCCATGAGGGATTGAAATCTGAATATCTCATAGTAAAAGATCCTGCAGATCTTTTGAAAAATTTAAACGAAAAGTATGATCACCAGAAAACAGTGATACTTCCAAAAGCTCGTTATAATTGAATGCATCTTCGTTTACAAGATTTTAAATCTGTGAGTGAATATAATTCGATATTATTTAAAATCAGCTCACAATTAAAATTATGTGGAGAAAATATCACTGATGCTGATATGCTTGAAAAAACATTCTCTACTTTTCATACTTCAAATGTGCTTTTACAACAACAATATCGTGAAAAAGGTTTCACAAAATATTCTGAATTGATTTCATGTATTCTGGTGACTGAATAAAATAATGAGTTGTTGATGAGAAATCATGAATCTCGTCCTACTGGTTCTGCTCCATTCCCTGAAGTGAATATGATGCTATCTCATAACCATAGTCGTGGTCGTAGTCGAGGCCGCGGATGAGGACGAGGTTATAATAAATTTCGTCATAGTGGTGGTCAATCAAGTAAATTTATCTTCCAAAATCAGAAAGTTGTAAAGGATGAAGGACCTGAAAAAATAATGAGTGGCATAAAGAAAAAAGTTACAATTAGTAACTATCATCGATGTGGAATGCAAGGTCATTGGCAAGGCACTTGTCGTACACCAAAATATTTTGCTGACCTATATCAAGAATCTTTGAAGTCTAAAGGCAAGAATGTGGAGACAAATTTTGTCCAAGATGATTTCACTGAATTTGCTAATGGCCTTGAAGATATAACGCACTTGGATGTTTCTGATTTTCTTAATGATCCAAATGATGAAAGTGCAAGAAATCAAGAATGATTTTAATTTTATAACTATGCAAATTTCAATTATGTTCTCTTGTTTTATTATAATAAAAGTCTATTTATTTTGTTTTATTTATTCATATTTTCTTTTTATATTTTAATTTATTTTATATTTTCTTATTAATTTTATTTATTCAATGAAGAGAATGAATATTGGCATGGATATATCTAAGATGAACACCAAGGAAATATGTTTGGTTGACAGTGCCACAACGCATACAATATTGAGAGATAAGAGATATTTCTCTTATTTGGATAATAGAAAAACCAATATATATACAATAAGTGGTAGTACAAGATTGATTGAAGGCTCCGGAAGAGCAAATATTATTCTATCTGGTGGAACCAAAATAATGATAGAAGATGCATTATACTCTTCTAAGTCTCAAAGAAACTTGTTAAGTTTCAAAGATATTCATTTGAATGGATATCATATTGAGACAATGAACGAAGGAAGCATTGAGTATCTTTGCATAACTTTTATAATTTCGGGTAAAAAATATATATTAGAAAAATTACCCGCTTTTTCTTCCGGATTGTACTACACAAGTATTACAATGATAGAATCTTATTTTATAATAAACCATTAGTTTAATGATGTATTTAAAATTTGGCATGACCGGTTAGGCCATCCCGGTTCAACAATGATGCGAAAAATAATAGAGAATTCTTGTGGTCATCCATTGAAAAAGAATAAGATTTTTCAATCTAATGAATTCTCATGTGCTGCTTGTTCTCAAGACAAATTAATAATAAGGCCATCACTAGCAAAAATTGGAATTGAATCTCTAAAATGTTTAGAAAGAATTCAAGGAGATATTTGTGGGCCTATACATCCACCATGTGGACCATTTCGATATTTTATGGTTTTGATCGATGCATCAACCAGATGGTCACATTTATGTTTATTATCATCTCGCAATATGGCATTTGCGAGATTGTTTGCACAAATAATTCGTTTGCGAGCTCAATTTCTTGATTATCTGATAAAATCTATTCGAATGGATAATGTTAGTGAATTTGCATCAAAAGCCTTTATAGATTATTGCATGTCTATTGGAATAAAGGTTGAACATCCTGTTGCTTATGTTAATATACAAAATGGTCTTGTAGAATTATTTATAAAACGTTTACAATTAATTGCAAGACCTATGCTTATGAGATCCAAACTTCCAGTTTATGTTTGGGGACATGCCATTTTACATGCAGCAACAATTATACGCATTAGGCCAACAAGTTATCATGAACACTCTCCGATGTAATTGGTTCATGGTAAGGAACCAAATATTTCTCATCTAAGAATTTTTGGTTGTGTGGTATATGTTCCAATTTCTCCACCACAACATATAAAAATGGGTCCTCAAAGAAGGATAGGAATATATGTTGGATATGAGTCTCCATCTATCATTCAATATCTTGAGCCATTAACTGGAAATTTATTTACCGCAAGATTCGCTGATTGTCATTTTGACGAGACTATATTTCCAACACTTGGGGAAGAAAATAAAAAGTTGGAAAAGAAGATCTCTTGGAATGAATTATCATTATCTAGTTTTGATCCTCGAATAAATCAATGTGAACATGAAGTCCAAAAGATAATTCATTTACAAACGATTGCAAATCGACTGCTAGATGCATTTACTGACCTTAAAAGAATAACTAGGTCTCATGTTCCAGCTATAAATGCTCCGATAAGAATTGATGTCCCTGAAGGACAATCTAAAGTTGCTAGTGAATCTGGACCACGTCAGAAACGTGGAAGACCATTCGGTTCTAAAGATAAAAATCCTCGAAAAAAGAAAGGAGCAACTACACAAGATGGTCATGAGGAGGATATAATTTTGGAAAATTCAGTTTACATAATTAATAAAATTCCGGAAGAAACACAAGAGAATGAAGAGATCTCGATTAATTATGTCACTACAGGAACAAGATGGAACCGAAGCTCAATACTTGTCGACAATATTTTTACATATAATATAACGCTAAATATTATAGAAGAAAGTGAGGATTTTGAACCTACCTATGTTGAGGAATGTAAAAATAGAAATAATTGGCCAATGTGGAAAGACGCAATTCAATCAGAATTAAAGTCATTTGAAAAACGTGAAGTTTTTGAACCTGTTGTCCATACACCAAAAGGTGTAAAACCGGTGGGATATAAATGAGTATTTGTGCGAAAAAGAAATGAGAAAAATAAAGTTGTGAGATATAAAATAAGACTCGTAGCACAAGGTTTTACCCAAAAACCGGGTATTGATTATGATGAGACATATTCTCCAGTGGTGGATGTAATAACATTGCGATATTTACTTTGTTTGGCAGTACATGAAAAGCTTGAAATGTGTCTAATGGATATAGTTACAGCCTATCTGTATGGCTTGTTGGATACTGATATATATATATGAAAATCTCTGAAGGATTTAAATTTCCAGATGCAAATAAATCAAATTTCAGGGAAATTTATTCAATAAAGTTAAATAGAGCTCTATATGGATTGAAGCAATCTGGACGGATGTGATATAATTGCCTCAGTGAATACTTAAATAAAGTAGATTTCAAGAATGATCCAATTTGTCCATGTGTCTTTATAAAAAGATATGGATCTGGTTTTGTTATAATAGCTGTTTATGTTGATGATTTAAATATTATTGGAACTCGTGAAGAGATAGATAAAACTATCAGCTATTTGAAAAATGAATTTGAAATGAAAGATCTTGGAAAAACAAGATATTATTTGGGTCTTCAAATTGAGCATCTAAGTGAAGGAATATTTATTCATCAATCAAATTATGTGGATAAAGTTCTTAAAATATTTTATATGGATAAAGCTCATCCATTAAGTACACCAATGATTGTGAGGTCACTTGATGTGAAAAAAGATATTTTTCGACCTCGTGAAGAAAATGAAGAACTCTTAAGTCCTGAGGTTCCATACCTTAGTGCTATTGGTGCACTTATATATCTTGCTAATAATACTCGATTTGACATATCATTTGCAGTAAATTTACTAGCAAGATATAGTTCTTCCCCAACTCGAAGACATTGGAATGAAGTTAAACATATTTTTAGATATTTACGAGGGACGATGGATATGAGTTTATATTATTCAAATTTATCTACTTTTGATTTAGTTGGTTATGCAGATACATGATATTTGTCAGATCCACATAAAGCCAGATCGCAGACAGGTTATTTATTCACTATAGACAGTACTGTCATTTCTGTCATTTCATGACGGTCGGTGAAACAAACTTTGGTTGCTACTTCTTCTAACCATGCAGAGATTTTAGCAATTCACGAAGCAAGTCGTGAATGTGTTTGGCTACGATCAATATCACAACACATAAGAGAAGCATGTGGATTATCAAGTGATAGAGAACTTGCAATTACGCTGTATGAAGATAATGCTGCTTGTATAGCTCAATTGAATGAAGGCTATATAAAGGGTGACAAGACAAAACATATTTCACCAAAATTCTTCTTTACTCATGATCTTCAAAGCAAAGGGGAAATCAGTGTCCAACAAATACGCTCAAGTGATAACTTGGCTGATTTATTTACTAAAGCTCTTCCCACATCAACATTTGAAAAGCTTGTTCAAAAGATCGGAAAGTAACGTTTGAAAGATTTAAAGGGATGACTAAATCAGGGGGAGTATGCACTGCACTCTTTTTTCCTTCACCAAGTTTTTATTCCCACTGAGTTTTTCTTGGTAAGGTTTTTAATGAGACAATATTCTGATTTCATACTCACATTCTTAATATTCAAAATATTCAAGGGGGAGTGTTATGAATATAATAGGTTTGGAAATTGAAAAGACAAAAAACTTTATTATGTTTATTCAATTGTGTAATGAATATTTTATAACTACAAAACTCTTTATCTCCCAATGTCTCTTCATGTATCCTATCATGTTACCTATAAATAGGAGGTAACATTGTTCACTTTGTACACACTTGCTTGAGTACTTGATAAGATATTATACACTCTATATTATTCTTAATTTCCTCCTTAATTATTCTTTATTTTTTTTTCCTTAATTCTTTTTATCCTTATATTCTATAACAGAATTCATTTATTTACAATGTTAAAACTAAAAAGAAGGAAGGGGGGAGGTTCCATATTCTATTTTGGTTGTTGCGTATCGGTGGGGAGGGGAGGTGGCAGCGTTAGCTCAGCTGATGAAGGCAAAAAAGCGGCAGTTTCACGATATATTTATATTTAATTAATTAATTATTTGTTTTGACAAGTACATCCCTCCTTCTGTTCTTCAGCCATCCAAAAGCAACCGCAGCTAGCTACCTCGGTCTCTTCACTTCCGTCTGCTCGTATATATTCCTTTTCTCGTAGGATTCTTGCCTTTTACTTCTTCTCCTATACCGTAAATACTAAAAACAAAAAGACGGACAGTTTTAGAGAGAGAGAGAGAGGGCGGAAAAAAAATAGAAGCTAGCTCAACAGACGAAAATTCTCAAGTGTCATATTTATTTCGTTTCTTCTATACGACTTCGTCCGTTTCCGTTACACGTGAATCAGTTCATGTATTTACAGAGTCACTGCTTATTTGGACTCTGCTGCCTCGAATGCGGTTTCTGTAGAGAGGTATATTAGAATCCACAAACCGGAACAGAAATCACTGTTTCGTGTTTCCAATCTGCCAGACATTGTCGCTTTATTTGAATCGGATTCATCGGATAATTTCAGGATCAGTTCGAGTAGAGAATCTTGTAGATCGGAGAGCGATATGTTGTGAATCTATTATGTATATATTTTGATGTTTGTTTGTTCTGTTTGATCCAGGTACAAGCAAAATTGCAGTTACATTCGCACTGAACGGAAATGCCAGGTAAGTTTAGGCCATAACGGATATCGAACTGAGCTCAAAAATAAGAAACCGATGTTAGGTATCGGAATGATGAGCTTATTTTCGTTGGGACTTTGGGACAGGGAAGGAGAGGGTAAAAGGTGCGGATCTGGAGATCTCTGAAGACGAGAAGCGGCTGAGAAAGGTTAGATCTCTGAAGAAAAAGGCAATGAATGCGTCCACGCGGTTCACTCATAGCATCAGGAAGCGTGGGAGGCGCGTGGCAGACTGCCGATATGCCGCAATTTTGATAAATGATGTTCGGGATGCGGAGGAGGAGGATGCTGTGATTGCGTTTCGCCAGGCACTGGTGGCAAAACACCTGCTTCCTCCCCGCCTTGATGATTACCACACTCTATTGAGGCAAGTTGAAATGCTGTTTTAATAGTTATATTAGTCTTGGATATTGAGAATTCAGTGGTTTTGATGGTTCTGTATAGCCGCTTATTGGTTTCACTGGCTTGTCTGATAAGCTTATGGCTGTCTTTCTTCTGTGGTGGTGACACAATACTGATTATATGCTTCAGTATGATCTCTGTTAAATGTTACGGGCAATTCTGGTTGAAGTAGTTAAACTTGTTGATGCTTACTAATATAATTTCTATAAAAGTTGAAGAAAGGAATGCTTGCTTTATTTATACTAGTAACTGTGCAAATTGTGAAAATTAGTTCTATATATCATAATCTATTCTGGTCTGGTATGACACTGTTTGTTTGCAATAGCTCTTTTAGTAAAAAGGCCTGTTTCTCCATACAACTTCTCTTTTAAAACCATAGCTGCTTATTATGAATTCTGGGGTTCCATTGTTGTAGATTTCTGAAAGCGAGGAAGTTTGACCTTGATAAAACTATGATGATGTGGTCGGAAATGCTGAACTGGAGGAAGGAATATAAAGTGGATTCTATCATGCAGGTAGACAGCCATTGTTGTGTTATTTCTTACTATTGGCTAATAGACTCAAGAAATTGTTATATGATACGAATCTTGTAGAGCAGCTGCTAATTGGGATCAGAGATCAGTGTTTGTTGGGTTATAAAGTGTTATGCTATCTTCTGATTTTTACTGCTAGCATATGTAAACTTTTTGGCACTCTAACCGACGCTCAAGCTGTGTCTTACTTATATTGTTTATACATTTAGGATTTTGTGTATGATGAATATGAAGAAGTGCAGCAATGCTATCCTCATGGCTATCATGGTGTAGACAAAGAGGGGCGCCCTGTTTATATTGAAAGGCTTGGTAAAATTGAACCAAGCAAGTTAATGAGTGTGACCACTGCAGATCGGTTTTTAAAATATCATGTTCAGGGGTTTGAGAAGACTTTCACCGAGAAATTCCCTGCATGTTCTATTGCCTTCAAGAGACATATAGACTCTACAATAACCATACTGGATGTGCATGGGCTGGTAATTTCACAATCACTAGTTGCTGTTCCATATAAACACATATTTTCCTGTGTTATTTACCATTTGAGGTTCTGTTGGTCATGCAGAATTGGATGAGCTTCGGCAAGGTTGCTCATGATCTTGTTATGCGAATGCAGAAAATTGATGGTGACAACTACCCTGAGGTAGTTTAATGACAAGAACACAAATGAATAAGAAAAATGTCATTTGACTTGACGGTAAATTGATTGACTGATCATTTCTGACATTAGCTCATTCTCAACAGACACTTCGTCAGATGTTCATTGTCAATGCTGGTAGTGGTTTTAGACTGCTATGGAACACAGCAAAAGGTTTTCTTGACCCAAAGACTACTTCAAAGATTAATGTATGATCCTTATGGTTTTACTTTTCTTCTATACTGCTAGTTGCGGTAAACTTACTTGAAATTGTTCTGCTCTGGTCTTCAGGTTTTAGGCAGTAAGTTCCAAAACAGGTTGTTGGAGATTATAGACTCCAGGTTGGAAATAAATATTTTTTTCCTATGGTGATATTGTATTTTAATTGCCTCTGGAATATTTTGAAACTCTTTTAATGACACTTCTCTGGTAAAATCAGCCAATTGCCAGAATTTCTTGGTGGAATATGCTCTTGTAAGAATGAAGGTGGCTGTTTAAGATCTGACAAGGGACCCTGGAAAGACCCTGAAGTAATGAAAGTATGAGCTGGCTACTACAAATCTAATTTGCTTCTTTTCAATTGGCAGCACTAGCAGTTAGTAATTAAGTACGCTCATGTGCTATTTGTTTGTTATGACTGATAACTGAAGTCATTGGCATTTCGTATTTACAGCTGGTACATGCAGGAGAAGCAATGTTTCTAGGGAAAATAAGAAGCTCTTCTGATGATGAAGATCTAGAAATAAAGCAGTTTACCTCTAAAGTGAGTAGCAGGGTGGTGAGTGATTATTTTCCATTGTCTAAAAATGTGTTTTAACTGATAATGCTTCTATATTCAGGTTTCCAGCAACGAAAGATCTTCTGTTGATTGTGCTTCAGAGGTGAGGACAGACAGCTCTGTTGAGCTAAAGCAACTTCATACTGAAGTAAATTTCTTAAAGTTCAATTGTTATTTCTTTATGATTTCTCTACAGATGCTGGTCATTGGATGATTTTTTTTTTTTTAATCAGTCTAGTCCACTTTCCATGTCCTGAGTGTCAATAGTTTTCTTATAAAATATTGTCTCTCTCTCTCTCTTGCATAGTAAATTCTGAATTCAAAAGTTATCTTAAATCCAATATAAATTAAATTGTATTTTAAGATGAAATACTTGCATTTGCAAATTTTATTTTTGAAAGTCAAAGATAGAACGAAGAACTGGAGTCTTTCCTGTGTTTGATGTAATGCTTGAGCTCCTATGTTATATTAGTTATTGCAATTAGTTGTCAGTTTTAGTCATTTAAAAGTTAAACAGAAAGTTGCACCGGTTTCAATTTGCATTTTAAAAAATCTCGATTGACTTACAATTGAAGGGTACAATATTGTAATGCTTTTAGATGCCAGAAAATGTTGGTAGTGAAATTAAAGTTTTGCTATTGTATGTTATATTAGTTGTTGCAATTAGCTGTCTGTTATAGTGATTTTAAAGTTAAACAGAAAATTGCACTTAAAAAAACTAGATTGACTTACAATTGAAGGGTACAATATTGTAATGCTTTTAGATGCCAGAAAATGTTTGTAGTGAAATTAAAGTTTTGCCATTGTAATTGTTAGAATTCTCTAGCTTGCATATCTATGGTATGCATTTGATTTCACAAATGTTTACATTTGAATAGATATCATCCATATGGGATATGCTATTTCTAGATGTCTGGATATCTTGGCTACATCACTTTTCTGAACCATATTGAGAATTTACATTAGTCTATGACTTTTAAACTTGGTACGATGCTATATTTCAGGAAAGGACAGATGATCCAGCTTCTGCCAATAACCTAATTGAACGTATTCCTCCAAGAGTTGATGACACTCTTTCAACAAGTATGTGATATTATAGTTTTACTTGATCCAAACTTTTCCTTTGGCCATTGGATTAGATTAAATGCGGTCCATCGTAAAATACTTATGATTGGTTGTTTTTGGCCAACTAATCATTTTACTGACGGGGTTACTGCAATGCATAAGAATTTGCATTGTTATCAGTTAAATCGGTAACTGCTGTTGTTTGCTTTGGCATGGCCGTATATCAGGCTTTGTAATCCTGGTATTGTTAGGACAAAAAACCTTATTGCCTTGCTTTTCTTGATTCATGCTAGGTGACGTTCTTAATGATCAGAGTTTAGAGGTTTTATCTCCCTATAGCCTTAAACAAGTAGAGCTAGGTACTGACCAGCAAACTGTGTTGCCAAATAAGTTCTACGTGTGATATATACATGCATACCATGGATTATTTAAACCAAAAGTTATGATCATGAATTAAATAGTTCAAGATTTATTATCAACTCAGTAGGTTAAAGTCAAAGGCCTTATTGTAAAATTGCATGATGTCCAGTAGGCAAAACAGCAAACCCATAGCATTAAGTTTGGAAATCGAAGATGTGAGCTAACTCTTTGGTAGAAGAAATGGTAGGAGGGTTTGATCAGTTCTCTCGTTGCTTTTGTTTTATTTGGTTGACATGCTGTGCCAATTTAGTGGTCTACCTCATTTGAAAAGAGATCTCATGATCTTTTATGTTCGTATTTAACTATGAATAGAAACAGAGTACTCACAAATTTTAACTGCAATGTGCCTTGGCCACATTAACTTCTCGATAAGTCAATTACCTAGTCATCATCTAGCTGAAACACTAATGGAACTTGCAAAGATTTTCTAGGCTTCCTTTTTTTTATGTGACAATTCTACCTAACCCCAAAATTCCTATTGAGCTCCTTGTTGGGTTTTGAACCCAGGATCTCTTAGCACTCAAGCCTTTAAGGCAAGGGGAGATGCCATTACTTGGTGTTTGGACAGATGCCTCATGCCCTCTTATTAACAATGTTGATCCCCTGTACTCAGGACAGCGGATAAGGAATTGCTGCTGAATTGGTTTACTTCAAATTTTTTGACAAACTGATCTTATTCTGTGAGTATTTATCTTGGAGCCTGGAGTGTTTTTCAATTTTAGATAGACTGAGCTGTAATGGAAAGGGGGTATTTCCTTATTTTATCACTGTGAGATCATGGTTAGTACACAGATAACCTTGTCTGTTCCTCCTTTTGTTTGAAAGCTGTTCGCTTTATTTCAGCTATAATTAATATAATTCCTCTTTTTAGTTGTATATGATTTTAGGATTTTGACTTATTAATAGGTTTATAATTGTTTGTTATAAAACTTTTTGTGTTTGATGTCTTTCAGTGGACCGTGTAGCTCCCTTTTTTTCTGGTGAAATAAAATAGACTTCAATTTTACAAAGTATATATAAATGATATATTCTTCATTCATCGCTCAGATGCAGATCATAGTACCAGAAGAGTGCTGCAGCTGAAGTTTGCTCTTCAGATTGCAAGTTTGGTGGTTGGATTCATAATTAAATTGTTTGGTTGGATATATATTTTACGCCCAGGAATGAGAAGATTTTTTGCATCACAATGTATTAGTGAACAACCCCAAAACCAGAGTGATCCATCAGTACCAAATTCAAGTACTAATGGTCAAGGCATTTCGCAAGAAATTAAAGAGGATTCTCTTCATCCATGCTGGCAGAGGCTTCAACAATTAGAGAAAATGGTGAATGAGTTGGTTAGGAGACCCACACAAATTCCTCCAGAGAAAGAAAATATGCTTCTTGAATCATTGAGTCGTATTAAATCAATTGAATATGATCTACAAAAGACAAAAAGAGTAAGATGTTCTGCATTTTGCAATACTTTGAGAAATAATTAGTCCTTACGAGTTTTGGCTGAAAGGGAAACTTCTTTAATATTCAGGCGCTTCTTGCAACTGCATCAAAACAGGTTGAGCTTGCTGAATCACTTGAAAATCTAAAAGAGAACAGTTTAGCTGTAAGTTTTCATAATTTATGACACAGAATCAGCTCTATTCATTTGTTTCTTTGCGTCCTTTGCCTCTCTAGAAGCAGTCCACGACACCAGTCTGGCTGTTGTCCATGTCCTTAAAATGAGGGCATGCATAACTAAGAAAGTGAGTATGATATTGCTATACAGGTTGGGTTCTCTTGGGCTTTAACTGTCAACTCTAGAAGTGGGAAAATATGCATTCTGTTACAACAGCAGCAGGAACATTTTATGGCTTCTAAGTTATTACTGACGATAGTCACATTAATTTGTATCAGGGGTCATGTGTATATAATTCGAAGGGTATCCTTACTAGTATGTAATTGTAGAGCGTTAAGAGTTTTAAAAGTTAAGCATAGACTAGTGAAAATGCAAAACAAAAGGAAATTTAAGAAAAAAAGGGGCATGGTTTTGTGTGTACTCTTAACTCACAACGCCCCTTGCCTGTTCATAACTGTTTTGAAGATTTCATAAGTTCGTTACTGGTAGTTTCGATTCATTTAAGGCAGTCTACATTTGTGTTCATATATATTTAGATTACTTGTGACCTCTGCATACAGAATTAAACTGCCATATGAAGTTCTAGTTTACCTTTGTTTTCATAACACTGAAACTACCTCAGTATCATATAGTTTTCTAAAAAAGTTGAAATATCATACTACTTAGTTATCTTATGTTCATGCTGATCATATAATGTTCTGCTAATCACAGGGTGTAAACTCTTGTTGGCCAAGGAATTGCAATTCTTTTCCTCCAGAATGATGAGAGGAGGAACCATTTTGTGGAAGTTTTCTAAATTTATTGCACTGCGCAGAATGGTTATCGAGCACCAGATCTGAGTGCAGCAATACCTGAGGGATTATCCTTCTAGGTATCTTTATTATGTTTTCTTTATAAGCAGTATCTTTTTATGCTGTCACAACAACATTCAGTATGCCTCTTCTTTCTCTCTCTCTATATATAAGGCAGTTTTTTTAAAAGAAAAAAAAAATTCTATTTGTCCTTAGGTATTACTCCCTCATGAGGAAAACAACGCGCCCTTCATCTGACCATCGAGATTTCACATTTTCCCATGTGGGTGTGAATGTCGACGTATGAGGTTGTGTATATTATTTCTGAAAGTTTCTGTATATAACATGATCCTTTTCTGTTTGGTTTGCTAATAGTCCTAACATGTTGGAACACAAAGGCTGTAATATACATTTTTAATTAAGGCAATTTCCATAAAGTCAAGCTTATTTGAATATGTGTAGCAGGGATAATTATGTGGGATAATTGTTGTGAGCATCCAGAATTTGCTGCAAACATCTTTGAAACCCTAGATGTGTACACAGCGAATTCAGGAGTTTCAAGATTTAGAACATTATGGAAAGTCGGTACTGAAATCTGTTTCATTTCAGTAAAGCATGCAATTGAATATGCCTGGTTGGTACTTGGTTATATTATGCAGTTTTTTTTTTTCCTTTTATCCGCGCCTTACAATTTAAGCTTAGTGCTTCAACTTTATTTTAATCCTGAATGAACAATGCTTCTGAACTTTTTTCTGCATAGCAATGCTCGCTCAGCAGCGTATACTTATGCTACACGAATATGACAACCTTTTGATGTTCCTGAATATTATATATAAAAAATCTTGAATTGCTTACGAAGCTGATGTCTGTTTGCCAATCTGGTGGCGTTCTGTTCATGTTTCTTTGCTCTGGACTCGCCGTAAATGTATATCATGAAATTTTTATTATGTTTCTTTGCTCTTGAAATTTTTATTTGCTCTCAGCAGTACGTTACTCCCAAGAAACGAGCCCGCGAATGTAGGCCACATGTAGAATTAGGCCACTAGGTCTTATTTGGTTGGGGCAGAATTCACGATAAATAAGGCTAATCATTATGGATAGAGTCAGGATAAAGTTTATGGTGTGATATCGATCGTCACCTTGCTGGTATCAAGTCATGGTTGAAAGATTTTGGTTGTGGGTGTGGTGTATCGTGCCCTGGATACCTTCAGGTATAAATAGGTGATGCCCTCGGCAATTGTAGGGTTATGATTGTAACTGAACCATGAATTAATACGACTTAAGGTCATTTTACTTGCGCCTCAGTCAATCCTTTTTACGTATACCACTCACCAATATAGTATGATATACTTTGGCTTTGATATAGTAAGAATGAGATTATACTGAGTTGATTAGAAATAATATAAAAGAATTTTATGGAATGATATAAGGATAGGATAGACAAGAAAATAAATTTCAATAAAACCAAGTGCGAGAGAGCCTGAGTACATGGAACAATCATCAACTGGAACTAGAAAATAGATTTTCTAGCCTAACATATTCTGAAACACTAAAAGCAAAATAAATGATGTTCTAAACTTGACTAATTTTTAATGATTTGCCACAGACGACAAATGGTGCTTCTTGAACAAACAAGGATCATGCAGAATCCATTTCAAAATTCAAAGTTCAAATTAAATATAAAAATTATAATAAAAAACGATCGATACTATCTAGAGGTCATGAGATAAAGTCTAAAAAAATGGACGCCACAAGCAGATCACAAACTATTCTAAAAGTAGCCAAATCCTCCTAATTTCCTACGAATATCTAGTAACTACTGTTTTAGGATCATATTAGCAAAAAAATCAATAAAACAATCTAAAAATGTATATTTTTTCCTAAATTAAACCTATAAATTCAGGAAGTATCAACATAAATATTGTGCAATCAAATATCCTCATATATATTAGATATTTATCCTTAAGCATTTACCCAAGCAAAATAGTGAGAATAATAGCATAAATCATTAGAGTCTTATAGTCATACATGTTGTGTATCAAAATCCGTCCAATCAATTTAGCAACCAGAACAAGCTTAATTTTTCTTAAAAAAAAATTATATATCAATATATTCAATCAAATACACATATTTTTTGGTCTTCAAATATTCTAAAAGCTTAATTCTATGCAGTGTTTAGTCACTCTTCATATAATCTTAGCCAATAAATTACCAGATGCTTGTCATTATATCTTAATCTATCACTTTGAGGAAATAAATATAAAAATCAATGGGGCTTTCGCACGTTATGATAGGGCTATGAGGTTTGTTGGGGCTTATTTATGACTTTAATTAGTCAATCTGAAAATTTTGTAGAAGCATGAAGTAATGATTTTTTTTCTTTTTGTTTTCCTACTTATCTCCTTTTTGTCTTGAGATCTTTCTTTCCCTTTTCTCCTCATGGAACTCTACTCGTTTTTTTTATTTGCAAGTAGTGGTTTGGAGGTCACTACTCTATTGTTGTATGAATCACTTAAGGTCTCATGAGGAAGGACTTAATTTGATTCTCACAATGGTCATTAGAAAGTTGTTTCAACATAGGATTTTCTCACTCCCTTGTGCATCTCAACGATGTATAACATGGCTAATTATTAGGACTTTCAATAAGGAATAAAGACAACTTAATAGGCTCAAAATAGATATATGAATGAATAGAGATCACAACTTATGGGGGCTTATCTAAGGTCACATGTACTTACGTAGGTTGTTCAAAAAAAGTCAGTTAACACAAACAATTTAACCCTAACATGCCCAAATTATTTTCCTACGAATACAATCTATTGTGGATTCAAAAGGATACAACATAGTCAAGTTCTAAGATATTTTAACATATTTTAACATAGTCAAGGTAAAAGGTATGCCTATTCAGTAACTCAAGTCTCGCATATGGTTGTGTGTGTGAATTTTATTTAAAACTATACATTGAAATTCTAACATGTACAAAACACAAGGTATGCAGAGGGCATTGTCAATTAAAGGTTTAAAACTTCTATACATATGCAAGCAATTCAATAAACATAATTGTTGTTCGACTCTAACCTAACTCAGATATCAACATTAGTACAATAATACACAACAGGATAGCAACAACACTAAGCCAAAAAAATTCAGCATAAACTTCATAGTAGTACATGCCAACGTCCTCATACTTAAGTGATGTTTATCCTTTAGTATATCAATAAATTAAATAAATAAATAACTTGTACAATCGAATTTAGTGCAGAGGTAGTGCAGAATTTATAGCATCTCCTCCTACTGTCGCTTGAGCTCCTCAAATTTTACATTTACAGAAGCAAGCCAAGCTTGCAATGTAGGTGGAATCTGTTGAGCTGAAGGATACGGTGGCAGTGGGAAGTATGCTTCCCATCCAATTCTTTCAATCAACCTGTTCACCCCTCGCTGTGATCCTCAACTAATTCATTGTCTCCTGGAAGAGCCCTTTCCTAGGATTATATATATGGATCTAAAATTGAGGTCATGACATCTGGTTTGGAGCTCCTGACTCTAAGAGTCTAAACATCCTTCGAGGGAAGCTTCCAAGATGCCTAATCTTTATACTTGTCTTCTGAGCAAGTGGTGGGATCTCTTCTAGCAAGGCCTCCTCACTTGATTCTTATGCAGATAGAGACCTTCAAGACTCTTAATGGGAGGTTGAGTGTGTATCCTTGGAGGGAGGCTTTAGGTTCACCTTGAGAGGCATCTAAAGATGATTAAGAACCATCATCACTTTCCTCGAGCTTTGGATGGTTCGATCTCATGGACCCTCCTCTATTATTGATATGTTGGCCTGTTCCAAAATTAAATACTTACGGGCATGAGTCCTCTTAGTACAAATTTCTCATAATCACGAGTGGTTTATACTCTTCAGTTCGCGTGACCACATCTTCTTTCTGTGCATACTACATTGTGACCTTAATTAAAAGGCTATGATCATGCCATCTACATCCTTCTGTAAAATCACCAGAATATAAATAACCTATGAAAAAAAAAACATATTATAAAGATAAAATTGGGGTGCCTCCCAATAACACTTTTGTTTATTATTGTTGGCTTTTCCTACCTTTCAGGTTATTCACATTTAGATAGGAGTGTCGAGTTATATATCTCCAGTAACTCCTGCCATCTTGAAGTAGGGCTTCAACCTATAGTTCTTCACCTTGAAGATCTTGCCAATATTCTCACTGGCTATTTCAATGGCCTAATGATTCTAGTTTTCAACAATATTGGCTTCATAATATGACGACTAGATCCCAAATACGAACCGAAACCGTTGTATGATCTTTAAGAACCCGACTAAAATTTTAGCTATGAGAGGAAAAATAGTCTAGCAAGCTGTGGCAAAGAGTGAAATGGGAGGGGAGTGTTTGGGATGATATTTATATTGGTATACATAAGTTACTTAAGTGATTAGAATTCTACGTTTTTATCTTTATTTGATTTATCTAATCTGATGTTGTCTAATGAGATTAGGCTTTTAATTATCTTTATATAATGCGTATTTATCTGTTAATTCTCAAATTTATTTAGTTATATTGAAAAAATAATAGGTTATACACCTATATGTAACCACATTGTCTTAATCTAGCTAGCTTTCCTATTTTTTCATTACATCTGATTTTTGCAGCATACTATATAGTTAATTTACCTTAGTTTTGAACTATATACTAATGTAAGGACCCAAACTCAATCTATTAGGACCCTTACCGTTGTGAAACCCAAATAAGCCCTCGCAAGGTCCTATTTAAATTCTACAAGGCTCAAGTCACCTAATTGTCAATTTTATTGGTTGATTCATATGCTATTTAAAGGTTGGAGCATGTTTATACATTAATGACTTTCTAGCTTATACGGAGTGAAAGAAAACATCAACAGAAGACTTATATTAACATTCAAACAAGTGGAAACATAACACACAAGTCCCACGGGAATCTCAAAACTTCAACCAATAATATTATGTATATTTTAGAAGCAACAAAAAAAGAAAGAGGGATTGGAAAGCCAGAATGCAAATCCACACAAGTTAAAAGACATGGCATACGTACTAAATAGGAAATGGGTGCAAATCAAGTGCAAATTCATCCACCAACGAGGTGTTGGCGCAGTGGTCTACAGCATACTGCGTTCCCTTAACTCAAGGTACCGGGTTCGATCCGGGAAAACTGCGAGGTATGGAAAGTGCACTGTTGTTAGTGGTCCCACACAAAGAGGTGGATGCTGTACCGTACCACTCATGGCTGCAGGCTAAATACCTGTGAAGTGAGTCGGGTGGTCGAGCCACGGGAGAGATTAGTCTGGTTATCGACTGGGATACTCTTCATTCTCAAAAAAAAAAGTGCAAATTCATCCAACTATGCAGCATTGATCTCACACCTTTAGTTCCAGCAACAAAGCACACACCTAAGCCTGCAAAGGGGGAGAAAAGAAGGGATGAGATTATAAGAATCTCAATAGGGTCACCACGTCATAAGCCCTAAGGATTCTCAATCAAACATCTCCTAATAACCAAAAGATCAACACCTAAAACCAGCTGAGATATCTAAATAAAACTGCAAGCATCAAACACACATAATAGTGACCGAATCATCACAAGCACACACAATATGAGGGTAGGCCAAATTTGGTAGAAAACAAGGGGAAAGACTGAAAATATTTCTTATTCAGAAGCATATGGGCAGCCTATAACATAATTTTATTTTCAAAACCAATGTTTGTCCCCATCTGCCTATGTTGTCCAAGGCTATGCTGTAAAAAAGGTAAAACGGTTAGACAATCAATATTATAGCAAGCCTTTTAATTGTCTCCGACATCCAGACTTTAAGTGGCTTAGAAGCACTCATGCAGCTGCGCATACAAGTCATCCTACCATACAAGAACAGGGCATCGTAACATCCAGACTCGAACTGGCCTACTAGGCATCTTGCGGCCAGACTCGAACTGGCCTAGAAGGCATCCTGACGTCCGAACTTGAACCGGCGTACAAGGTATCCAACGAGCTCTTGCTAGGAATAACCACACATAAACCTCCTGGTCCGGTAAGCATCTCTCCTCTCCCTAGGAGCAACAACACTTACCTTGCATGGCTAGCGACAAAAGGATCCTTTAAAAAAAGCACAAACAAGGCACATACACATATACACACATAGTACACGTATATACAAATCATGACAAAGGATCCTCAATCAAATCACAATACAAATCAAAGATTAATCCTTAAAATCATAACCGAATTAGGCAGCCTATTGCCCTATCAACTTTTGAGACTAACCCATAGGTATACCAATCAATTGCGCACTCAATCTAAAGTTTAATCAAACCGAAATCAACAATCAAAACAAATATACAATCAAAGGGTAACCAAAGGAACCGATGAGGCATAGATCCTACCTCTTACGTGTTTGATTCAGATACAATCCTTTGCCCTTCCAATATAATCAGAATTTCCTAAACCATCACAAGGCAAAGACCACACAATACTAAGCCACAAGATACTTAATTAAGAACCAAAGACATTGGGAATCCTTACCAATTAACCTACCAAAATCTAGCAATCCAGATGCAGGAATATCTCCCCCCTGAATGCGTGATGTGATGGCCAGAAACTCAGCAAGAAACAGCCTGATTATTCACCCTAATTCATCATACAAATTTCGGAAACAGTTTAGGGCTTAATAGGGTAAATTGCAATTTCATCATACACATAAGAAGACGCTACAATTTTATGTGAATATGGAAGGAATAGGTGCTAGTTACTCAAATGATTAAAAGGAACAAGATTTAAAACCAATAGACAAGTCAATTGATCAACTTTGGCAAACATAGGGTTAGGAATAAGGCATGCCGATTTCATGTATAGGGAAGATTCAAAGGATTAATTCATGATTTTACAATATAAATGGATGCCAAACAGTCATACAACCAAAAAGAATAACAATATAAATCAATTGAAGGAAGAATAACACAATCTTGGCACCGAAGCTAACGAATTATGACTTAAATTTAGACTATGAAGAACTAACCTTCTGATGACCAACACAAAATAGATAGATAGAGGATGGAAAGAGCTTTCCAACAAACTATTATTTTGCAGAAATCCAACAAAGGATGAGAGAGTTATGCTAGGATTAAGATCAATGAATTTTGGCTAAGGTTTAGACAAAAATCGAAAATTGAAAAGAAGTAGAGAAGGGATGGAATAATTCCATAATTGTTTAGGCGGTTTTAGGTATGATTTATCAGGGTAGGTCAGCCTCTCCTTTTATAGGTGTCTAAGGAGGTTTAGCTAAGAGATAATTTCCTACTTTTAAGCTTAAAAAGATAATTCTATTAGAAGGATAATTGGATAATTCTATTAAAAGAGATATTCTATTTAAAAGAAAAAATTATCTAATACCTTGGATAATTAATATAAAAATATCAGAATTAAAATAAGAAATATCTGGCAGCAACCATCTTAGGCCATCACGCATTCATTTTTTTAGGGACAAAATAGTCATTTTAGCTACACCGGTAATTGAGTTCCATTTCTGACCTATAGACTTTTAGGACATCTACCTTATGAAGGATTAGGGTCTCATAACTAATGTATAATCAGCTAGAAAAAATTATAAATTAATGAAATATAAATTTTAACATAATATAACTAACCTTGTTACACTATTGCATGATATGTCCTAAATAAACTATACCTTTAATAACTAATTAAATCTAACCTTTTAAGTAGCTTGATTAAATCCCATTAAATTCTATAAACATAGTCAACCTCTAAATCTAAATACCCATCATTAATTCTAACTAATTAAATAATCAAAAACTTAATTCCTAATAAATTTCACTAATTGATAATTTTCTACACCATAAGGGCATTTTTCATAATTTTATCCTAAGATTCATGTCAGTCTATTTCATGCAAATTTCAGGCTTACATTGTAGACTATACTTGTACTACGACTAGTCGAAATTAGAATTTTACAAGTCAAATGCAAAAATAAATAAAAAATCAGAAACCAAAAGACAGTAAGAAATATGTTCTTACACATCAAAGAAGTATACAAGGACTCCCCCAAACATCCTAAGGTACATGTACTTCCCTGTCTTAAATTAGAGAATCCCATATGTTATCTAAATTTTGCCAAGCTATAGTCACCAAAACCAAGACATGTCGCAATGCCATAATATACCATGCTAGGATACAACTTATCACAAGAAAGAACATGCACTACACATGCCATATGTCACAACCAAAACTCAGACTACGCGTCATTCGGCTTCGTGTGTGACCCGTCCCTCAAATCTGGTGCCTCAATCAAGGAGAATCAACACATTAATGGAGGATTAATCAGAGGCAATCGGGGAATTCAATGGGAATTCATTCCTTCCATATAAGAGACTCGATTTGGGGAATCAAGGTAATCAATATAATCAAAGATTACCATAGATGGGAAACCAGCCATTAGTGCCTGCCTTGTATATTTTTGTATAGACACTGTTAGATCGGTTAACTTGATCTCCACCATTCATTGGGGAGCTGTATTGGCTATATAAGGGGTGCCTACCCTTATTTGTAATCATCCAGCAATTCTTGCAGTATTGAGAGTTTATAGTTTTCTCTCCATTCCTTTGTGTCCCTCTCTCTTTTCAGTTGTGTTCTAAGTTTAGCATTCTAGCTAGCTTTGTGAGGAAGGCTGACTTAGCCTATTGTGAGAGCGATAGTCTAAGGCCGCACGGAGAGTTTCTATTTCGCAAAACTCTAGTCCCGTGATAATTGGTAGCGGAGCTACGACTCAATTCTTTGAGAGAGAAATGGAGATGCCTGCTGATGCCAACATCCCTATTGTTGAGGAGGTCCATATGGGGAGACTACCCCAACGTGCTCCCGAACCAAGTAAGAAGAGAATGAAGACTGTTGATCATCTGTCATCATTGGAGGCAAGGATCACTCGTATGGAGATGAAGGTTGCCGATGACAAAGATATACTTGAGGAGTATGGCCAACACATAAGCGAGCTCGAGTCAGGGGACGTGAATGAGCTTCATGAGGAGATGCAAGGCGCCCTCATTGCTATCAACTCTTGGAGGCAAGAGTTAGATGATTTCAAGGTAAATCTTCCTGCTGAAATCACTTTATTTAAGGATGACTTGGTTGAAATCAGGAACAAATGAAAAAAGGGCGTAGTGCAAGGAGTTGCCAAGCCCAAAGTGAAGCTGGATGTCCCGAAGCCAAAGTCATTTGGTAGGACAAGGAATGGAAAGGAGGTGGACAACTTCCTTTTCAACCTTGAGCAATACTTTCAAGGGGTGGGCATGGAGAGCGATGGAGATTGACTTTCCCAAGCCCCACTGTATCTAACCGACAGTGCCACAACCTGGTGGAGGATGAAGCATGCTCAAATCGAGCGTGGCATCTTGAAGTTGGAGACATGGGCAGATTTTAAAAGGCTCATGAGAGCACAATTCTCATCGAGAAATGTGGAGCTAGAAGCGAGGGAGAAGCTCGCAAGTTGTCTCAAAAAGGCGACATTCGAGACTATGTGAGAGAGTTCACTGAAGTCTTATTGGAGATCCCAGACATGCCTGAGACGGAGGCCATGTATTTGTTTTTGGGAGGCCTACAAAATTGGGCCAAGCTGGAGCTTCATCGATGCAATGTCAATGAGCTCAATGATGCAATTTCCGAGGCTAAATCCTTGACAGAATTCGAGAGGAAGCCCGAGGGTTCTAGCCCACCTAAGCCTAAGAGTTTCCGCGACTACAAGGCTAAAGGTGGGGGAGAAGTCCACAAAGCTAAGGAGGGGAAGGATAAGCCTTTCAAGTCCTTCAAGTCCTTCCGTCCAGCCAAACCCACACAAGAGGGAGGTGAAAATCGGGGCAAGGGCGAGACACCCAAGCTCTCATGCTTTCTATGTGAGGGGCCGCATAAAGCTGTGGATGGCCCAATGAGGAACAAGTTAGCAGCCATTGCCATGGAGGACGAAGAGATGGAAGCACCAATGATGAGTTCTATGCAACTGTTGAGTGTCGTTAAAGCCTCAACCAAAGATGCCATGGTGGAGCAAGCTGGGAGAATGTTTGCTAGACCCATCGTGCAAGGGAGGGAGTCCCGTGCATTAATCGATACTGGTGCTACTCACAACTTCATGAAGAAGGAGGAAGCACAACGACCTGGCATCAAGTTCAAAGAGGAGAAAGGCTGGCTGAAGACGGTGAACACTAAAGCTCAGCCAATATTTGGAGTAGCCCGAGGGGTCGAGCTACGAATGGGAGAATGGAAAGGTAAACTTGACTTCTCCATTGTTCCTATGGATGATTTTCCGATTGTATTAGGAATGCAATTCCTGGATCAGACGAGAGCAGTTCTAGTGTCTTGCACAAACACCCTCATACTTTCGGAAGGAAGCCAGTGTTGCGTGGTGCCTGTTGCTCGAGAAAAGGAGTTGAAGACAAAAACACTTGCAGCCATTAGCCGACCTGAGAGTCCTTTAGTGGAAAGGATCCGAGGGGGTATGGAGCATGACCCCAAGTTCAAGCCTTGGCAGAACAAGTGAAGCAAGGCAAGACCTGCAGATTTTGGCTAGAGGATGGGTTGCTCTTCACCAAAGGTAACCGCATCTATGTCCCTCGACATGAAAAACTTTGGAAGGAAGTCATGAAGGAATGCCATGATTCAGGATGGGCGGGACACTCAAGTATCGTTCGAACTCTTGCACTTTTGGAAGATGGTTATTATTGTCCTAACATACGAGACGATATGGAGTGGTATGTGAAAACTTGTCTAGTTTTCCAACAAGACAAGGTCGAGCAACAAAAACTTCCTGGATTGTTAGAGCCATTGCCCATACTGGAGAGACCTTGGGAGAGCATTTCCATGGATTACATCACATCCCTCCCAAAGTCTGACGACTTCCAAACCATACTTGTGGTGGTGGATAGATTTTCCAAGTACGCGGTATTCATTCCAGCCACCAAAGCATGCATGGCAGAGGAGACAAGCCACCTTTTCTTTAAAAATATGGTGAAGTATTGTGGTATTCCGAGGTCTATTGTGAGTGATTGAGACACTCGATTTACGGGGAGATTTTAGACCGGGCTGTTCAAACTGTTGGGGTCAGAATTCAATTTCTCCACCAGCTTTCATCCTCAAACCGATGGGCAGACCGAGAGAGTGAATGCCTTATTGGAGCTCTACCTTAGGCACTATGTGAGTGCCAACCAGAAGAATTGGGAAAAGTTACTCGATGTAGCTCAATTCTCATACAACTTGCAAAGGAGTGAATCAACAGGTATGAGTCCTTTCGAGATTGCTAATAGACAACAACCTTACACTCCTAGCAAGATTGCCACAGGTTATCAAGAGTCGAATCCATCCGCCTATAACTTTTCCAAGGAGTGGGATGAGCAAAAGGACCTTGCAAGAGTGCAATTGTCCAAGGTGGCAAAGAGAATGAAAAAAAAGGCAGACAAAAAGAGGCGTCCCTTAGAGTTTGATGAAAGGGATCTTGTGTTGGTGAAGCTGATGCCTCACCAAAACTGAGTTTTTGCCAAGTTGCACAAGGAGCTAGTGCGACGATACGAGGGTCCTTTCAAGGTGTTGAAGAGGATTGGCAAGGTGTCATACAAGCTTGAATTACCACCGAGATTGGAGTTCCATCATATCTTCCATGTGAGTTTGTCGAAACCATTCCAAGAAGACAAGGAAGATCCGGAGAGGGGGAAGTCAAAGAGAGCTCCCACAGTTGTGACCAATGCCCATGATAAGAAACTAGATGAGATCTTATCAAGGCGTGTGGTGCAAAAAAATGGGAAGCATATGAACCATGTGGAGTACTTGGTTCGATGGAAAGACGACCCTCCTAGCGAGACAAATTGGGAGAAAGATTTCGATCTTTGGCAGTACCAAGATGAAATCAATGAGTTCTTGAGGCAGCAATGAGGACATTCTCGAGTTTGGTGGGGGAGAATGTCACGACCGAAACTCAGACTACGCATCATTCGGCTTCGTGTGTGACCCGTCCCTCAAATCTGGTGCCTCAATCAAGAAGAATCGACACATTAATGGAGGATCAATCAGAGTCAATCGGAGAATTCAATGGGAATCCATTCCTGCCATATAGGAGACCCGATTTGGGGAATCAAGGTAATCAATGTAATCAAAGATTACCATAGATGGGAAATCAGCCATTATTGCTTACCTTGTATATTTTTGTATTTAGATTGGTTGACTCGATCTCCACCATTCATTGGGGAGCTGTATTGGCTATATAAGGGGTGCCTCCCCTCATTTGTAATCATCCAGAAATTCTTGCAATATTGAGAGTTTATAGTTTTCTCTCCATTCCTTTGTGTCCCTCTCTCTTTTTGACTGTGTTCTAAGCTTAGCATTCTAGCTAGCTTTGTGAGGAAGGCTGACTTAACCTATTGCGAGAGCGATAGTCTAAGACCGCACGGAGAGTTTCTATTCTGCAAAACTCTAGTCCCGTGACACATACCATGCATGCAATATGTGCGTAAACTTGCATATCCTCGAATATCCAATAAGTACACACACTTGTCATTATGAATTTTACCTTTCCACTTTCACACCTAAGTTTTAGGTGGTCAAATACATGAGGAACACTCATGGATGCTCAATTAAGGATGAGAGACAATTAGTTTAATGCTTGGGAGGTATTTGACGAGTTTCTAGTAAGATTAGAAGTGTAAAAACAAGGTTTATAGGGTGTAGACAGGTTATACCGGTTGTCACCTGAGCGTGTTATTTTATAAACTAGGATGTGTAACTTTCTAAAATCGGTCTAGGAAGGTACATGAGTTGGCATATGAATAAGTTTTTTGCAGACTAGATCATGTAACTTTCTGGAACAAGTTCAGAAAAGTACACATGATAGCACACAAGCGTATTATTTTGGGACTTGGATGTGTAATTTGGGAAGATTATGCATAAATATAAATTCAAAGTGAATTATATGATTGTGTATCAATATAGACACGCCGTGTAATCTCATGATTAAACTCAAAAGACTCGGGAACGATCACACTTTAAGGGAAACACCTTATTATGACCTACATGGCCACAGAAAAAGCACATATGTGGAAACTTTTCATAAACAACCTTTTTCCACTTAACGTTCAAATTGAAACTTGAAACCAAGTCCAGTTTGAGTTTTACTGTCACTATTGCAAACTAAGCATGCTCTATATCTATCATAGTCCCATAAACTCTTATTAGTTTTTCAACTACATTCGCCAAACACATCAGAATTGCTTTATGATACAATTAGAGAGGTAAATCGAGAAAGTGAATCCAAGTCGTGACATAAGGAAATCCCATAGTCACAGAGTCAATGAACGATGAACGATGAACGATGAACGATGAGAGAGTTATGCTGGTTTAAAGTTTCAGCGAATTTTGGCGGCTATAGGGAGGTGCAGGGTTTTAGGCTTATACAAATTTTGTATGTTTTCTCTGAATGATTTTTGTGAGGTTGGCTTCCTATTTATAAAGAATGAGTATAGAATTATGATTATTAATTTTAAGATTTTATTAAAATAAGATAATTACCAGATAGTTAAATTCTTTAATTTTCTTCGCCTATTCTTAGGGATTTTAATCTCTAAGGCAATTATCTATCTATAAGGACTTAGATTAAAGGGAATTTATACTAGAATTAACTACCATACCACTCTTACCAATTTTGGCCATCACACATCCTTTCCTTCAGGGGAAAAATCTTCTTTTCACCTGCATTAGCTTCTGGACTTCTATGACTCAAAAATTTGGGGTATCACATCCTCCCCTCCTTACAGGAATTTCGTCCTCAAAATTTTAACATAAGTACCTAATCAAAAAGGTAAGGAAATTTTGCACGCATAGATTCCTCAGTCTCCTAAGACTGTTCCTCAATTTGGCTATTACGCCAAACAACTCGTACCATAGGCACGCTTCGACTGCGAAGTTGTCGAACTGACCGATCTAGTATGAAAACTGGTTATACGGGATAAGATAGATCTTCAACAACATCAACTGGCGGTTCTTTAAGCACATGAGTAGGATCTCGCACATACTTTCTTAACATTGAAATATGAAATACGTTGTGAATTCTTTCCATATTTGGAGGTAGGGCAAGTCGGTATGCAACAGGGCCGATTCTTTTCACAATGTCATACACACCAATGTAGCGAGGTGCTAGCTTACCTCGATGCTGAAAATGAATGACTCCTTTCCATGGGGCGACCTTCAAAAATACTTTGTCACCTACCGCAAATTCCAGCTCCCTTCGTCGATTGTCAGCGTAGCTTTTCTGCCGATCTTGGGCTGTTTTTAGCCGTTGTCGGATCAAGTTCAACTGCTCTGTTGCTTGATCAATCAATTCCGGATTGTTTAGGCATCTTTCGCCTACTTCATTCCAGCAAATGGGAGTTCTGCAACGACTCCCAATGCTTACATGGAAACTATTGTTGTAAGCAAATTCTGCCAATGACAGCCATCGATCCCAACCGGTTTGCTGATCCAACATACTCGCTCGTAGCATGTCTTCGATTGTCTGAATCGTTCTTTCTGATTGACCATCGTTATGGGGATGAAATGCTATACTGAAGTTCAATCTTGAACCTAGCGCATTCTAGAATTTTTCCCAAAATCGTGAGGTGAAACGAGGGTCACGATCTGAAACAATAGAAACTGGTACTCCATGCAATCAAACAATCTCGTCCAAGTAACAAACTGTCAATCTTTCTGGTGTATTTGTCACACGTATAGGAAGAAAGTGTGCAGATTTCATCAGTCGATCCACGATCACCCAAATGACATTGTATCCTCGCTGCGATCTAGGCAAACTAGTCACAAAATCCATTGTGACATGCTCCCACTTCCATTCTGGAATCGGAAGTGACTGAAGTAGACCAGCGGGTCTTTGATGTTCGTTCTTGACTTGTTGACATACGAGGCATCGGGCAACGAATTCAGCAATGTGACGTTTCATGTTTGGCCACCAATACTGCTCCTTCAAATCTCGGTACATCTTAATGCTTCAAGGATGAATAACGAACTTCGAACTATACGTCTCTGATAGAATAAGGTTTCGAATATCAATATTTTGTGGAACACATACCCGGTTTCTGAAGACTAGTACTTCGTCATCTCGTATTCTGAAATCACGAACTATGGCATCAACACCATCAGCAAGTTGCTTCCGAATTTCAGTAAATTTTGGATCCTCTATTTGTTGATTCCGGATTTCTTCAATTAAGGTAGGTACGACTTCGATTCATGCCAACAACGAACCAAAAAAATCGGTGCCAAGATGTATACGGTTGGCTTTCAATTCCAACATCATCGGCTGGTAATGGGTGTGCATGTGGGCCAAAACTGATTGGGAAGGAGGATGAAACTTTCAGCTCAGGGCATCAGCAACAACTTTCGCCTTTCCAGGATGATATTCGATGATTAAATCATAGTCTTTAATCAGCTCCACCCATCTTCGTTGTCTCATATTCAATTTTTTTTGTGTGAGGAGGTACTTCAGGCTTTTGTGGTAGGTAAAGATTCTGCACGTCTCGCCGTATAAGTAATATCGCCAAATTTTTAAGGCAAACACCACGGCTGCAAGTTCTAAATCATGCGTAGGGTAGTTTCTCTTGTGCGGTCGCAATTGTCGGGAAACGTAGGCAATGACTTTCCTATCTTGCATCAACAAAATAACAGGGGTCTCTAGAGAAACTGATATGACATAGATCCTACCTCTTTTGTCTCTGAACAAGAAGCTACGCCTTTGCCTTTATTAGGTAATTTCAAACCACCTATATTATCACCAGGCTAAGAAGAAAACAAACTAAGCATGCATATTCAATAATCAATTGAGTACCCTATATCCTAACCAATTCCACTCACCAAACCTATAAGAAACCAGTGATCAGATGCTGCAGGTGCCTCCCCCTTGGATGTGTGATGTGATAGCCAGGAACTTAACAAGATTCAACCTGAATTACCATTCCAATTAACTATGCAAATTTCGTCGCTAAAAGTAAGGCATAGGACAATTTCGACTTTAAGCATAGAGAAGTTTAAAAAAAGAAATTCATGATCATACATCACGAATAGATACTAAGCAATCATAAGAACACGCGAAACGATAATAGAAATCAACCGAAGACAAAAACTGTAGAAATCTAAAAAAAAAAACTAATTCCATCACCGATTTTCGACTTAACCTTAGATATAGAAATATTTATGTTCAAAAAACAAAAAATATATGGCTGGAAAGAGAATGAAAAAATCTTTCCAACAAGATATTATTTATAGGGATCCAACAAATGATGAGAGAGTTATACTATTCTGAAATTTAAGAAGATTTGCCAAAAACCTAATTCCGCCGCCGATTTTCAATTTACCTTTAGAGAAAGAAATACTAATCTCCTGATGAAAAACCAAAAATGGTTGGAAAGAGGATGAAGAGATATTTCCAACAAGATATTATTTGTAGGGATCCTATGAACGATGAGAGAGTTATGCTAGTTTAAAGTTTTAGCGAATTTTGGCGGCTATAGGGAGGTGTAGGGTTTTAGGCTTCTACGAATTTTGTATGTTTTCTCTGAATGATTTTTGTGAGGTTGGCTTCCTATTTATTATGAATGGGTACAGAATTATGATTACTACTTTTAATATTTTATTAAAAATAAGATAATTACCAGATAATTAAATTCTTTAATTATCTTCCCCTATTCTTAGGAATTTTAATCTCTAAGGCAATTATCTATCTATAAGGACTTAGATTAAAGGGAATTTATACCAGAATTAACTACCATACCACTCTTACCAATTTCAGCCATCACACATCCTTTTTTTTAAGGGAAAAATCGTCTTTCCACAGGCACTGGCTTCTGGACTTCTAGGACTCAAAATTTGGGGTCTCACAGGAATCAGATCCACTTCAAGTACATTCGGACCCATACGTACCACACAACCGATGTAGACTAGATTACAAATCAGTTTCTCTCCCAATGGAGTTAGAACCGCAATAGGAGGAGTCAAGGGAGATAGAGTCCGATCCGTGCTAAATGCTATTCTTGGACATACAAATGATCTATTTGCTCTGGGATCTAATAATACTTTAGCATTTTGAGAAAAGACTGAAATAGTACTTGTCACCACATCAGGACTAGCTTCGGCATCAGTTAAGGTGAAGAGCCTTGTTGGTCTTGGTTGGGCCTTGGTTGGGCCTCGGTTGTGGATCCATTGGGTGGTCCTCCTGGTGCACGTGTTGGTGGTCTGGCGGGGTTGGCATTCCCACCTCGGCCTACGTTTAGTACACCTGTGATTCGCCTTGGTTTTGGGTATTCCCTCTGAATATGTCCCATCTTGCCATAGTTGTAACATTGACATTACTGAGAATTCCACGAAGATCCATTGGAATTTGAACCAGAAAAGTTATTTCTATTGGTATTTCCATTGCTATTAATTTTCGGAGGGTAGGACCTTAAAGGATAGGGTCCCATTCGTTGACTGACCTTCGAATCTCGCCTATAGGATCTGCCACTAGTGGCTACGGATGGCTTCTTGATTTGCACGATCTTTTTTGCTTCGGTTGCGGCAATGATTAGTTCTTGCAAATTCTCCACCGGTGTCGTACCTACGATGGTGTTGAGTTCGGTACTCAACCCATCCTGAAATCGCCTCGCAAGCTGGTACGGTGTACGATCTTCTTCTGGTGAAAATTGGGACAACTCCTTTAACACTTTCTCATATTCCAGCACCGAACGGTTGCCTTATTCAAGTTTGTAAAAACCTTGTCGCTGCTCGCTTTTATGGAACCTCGTATAAAATCTTTCGTCGAATTCGTACCGAAATTCTTCCCAAGTTGGCAAATGATGGAAACTTTGTCATCATCCGAGATACATAAGAACAAGGATACTCGGCATAAGGTGTCTATCCACTCACGAATGGCAGTAGCTCCAGCTGAACCATTGAAATCTTTACATCCCAATTTTGGAGCTTCCTTCAGTAATTTTGTAATCACGACGGGAAGTCTCTCGGCTTCCATAGGTTGTGCTGGCTGTACAGGTTCAAGTGGAGGAATAGGTTCTTCCACTGGTGCAAGTGCAAGAAGTGGGACCTCATGGAGAGGCGTGCACTGGACGATAAGCATATGCTGGAAAGCAACATACAAATTTTTGGAAATCACATGCACACATGAAAAGGTATTCTCGGCAATTACATCAACACTCATATGTACTCTCGGAAATCATCATCAATCATCAAGCAAGCATGGATTCACACAACATCCATATTCGGAAATACACACCAGCAATCACATACATATACATTCAGCAATACAGGAGTCAAATAGGGACACTCGGAAGCATGCATAAATCAACACACACATTCTCAGCAATGATAAGAAACACAGCAAACACTCACCGAAACATATCATGGCATACCAGGCATAAGAACATACACGAACAAACATCACATCAGATTATCATTCTCATCATTTAAATCTTACAAATCAATCCCATTTTAGCATTAGTTCACTTTCGGTATTAGCCCCTAAGTGAGTGAGTGTGTGCGCATGTCCTTACCTACAGACACCAAAATCGACAAATAAGTTAGCATATAACAAATTATTTTCCATAAACCAAGCTCTGCTACCAAACCTGTAACGACCGCAATTCCTACCTATTAATATTTACTCTGATTAAGGTCATTACCGTCATAAAACCCAAACAAGCCCAGAGACACCTAGGACCTATCTGAATCCCACCAGGCTTACTCATTTAGTTTTCGACTTTTAGCATGTTCATTCTACATGTTTAATAACAGTTGGAGCATGATATTGGACAATCATTCTGTAGCATACGGAGTGAGTAGAAACATCAGGGAAGTCTTTAAATTAAATCACTGGATTCATAACACACAAGTCCCGTAAGGATCCAAATAACCAACAAGAATTCCTCCAATATAGTCAAAAATAACAAGCAAAGGAGGAATCTTAAAATAAACCAGAAAGTAGTCCAATTTTTTTTTATTCAAGTTATATGCGCAAGTAATCAAGGAACAGATATGCAAAAGTGATGCGATATCGCCCCGTCGTACAGCCTTGATCTCATACACTGGTACCACGAGCAGTGAATGTACCTAAACTTGAAAAAAATGGTGAAAACAACGGAATGAGATTACAAGAATCTCAGTATGGTCACAATATCATAAGATTTGTAGAAACCATAAACACAAATCTCCCGAACAACATCTAATCATTCCTACGCAACTAAAGGGATTCATGCAATTCAAAGATTCAATCAAAAAGGGTAGGGTCGAATCTAAGGCTGAGGAGAACTACAAACACTTCCGAAAATATCATAAGTACACAAGCAGGTAGAATTCATCAGATTGTTCTCGACAATGAAGAAGAAAAGGTCATCCCCTTCCACCTATGTTGTTCAAGGCTTACTGCACGAAAGGTAATTGGTTAACACACAAGCTAATCAGCAAGCCTATTCATCTTTCCACACAATGACAAAAAATCCCAAGCCACACAAGGACAAGGGCATCCCAAACCACACAAGGATAAGGGCTTCCCAAACCATACAAGGATAAGGGGTTCCTGCCACACAAGGACAGGGCTTCTGGCCACACAAGGACCAGACATCCAACAAGCTCTTGTTGAGATTTGCTACCCATACAACTCCCATACTATTAAGAACCTGCCCTCTCACTAGGAGCATCAGCGCTTACCCTGAATGGTCACCAGAAAAGGATCCTAACACACAAACACGTAGAAGCACACACAGGCAAGCACAAAGCACAAAACCACAACAGGGTATTCTCAATTCTGTCAGATCACATTCAGCATGTTCAATACACATCACACATGCAAGCTAGGCACTCCTAACCTACCTTAAGGGATTCGGTATAGCCTAGAAATTCCTCAATTCAACCTGCAACTCAAACATGCATTATTTAATATGAATGCGCATACAGTTTCACAATCATAAGTACCGAAATCAATTAAGCAAACAACGAGGTCTCTGGAGAAACCGATGAGGCATAGATCCTACATCTCTTGTCTCTGAACAAGAAGTTATTCTTTTGCCTTTACTAGATACTTTCGAACCACCTAAGTCATTATTAGGCAAAGAAAAAGAAAACAAACTAAGCATGCATACGCAATAACCAAGTAAATACCCTATTTCCTTACCAATTCCACTCACCAAACCTATAAAAAACCAGTGATCAGATGCCGTAGGTGCCTCCTCCTTGGATGTGTGATGTGATAGATAGAAACTTAACGATTCAACCTGATTTACCATCCCAATTAACTATGCAAAGTTCGGCACTAAGAGTAAGGCACAAGACAATTTTCGACTTTATGCAGTCAAGGGATGAAATCATAATTGTTCACTATGAATGGATTCTAAACAATCATATGAATAAGGACAACAACATCAGAGATCAATCAGAGGCAAAATTATACAAATCTTAAAACCTAATTCCGCCACCAATTTTCAACTTATCTTTTGACAGAGAAATATGAACGTCCATAAAACAAAAAAATATGGTTGCAAAGAGGATGAATAGAGCTTTCCAGCAAGCTATTATTTGTAGGAATTCGAAAAACAATGAAAGAGTTATGTCATATTGAAGTTCAAGAAGATTTTGGTAGTTCCGCCGAGTTTCGACTTATCTTACGAGAAAGAAATACTAACCTCCTAAAAAGAAACAAAAGATAGTTTGAAAGAAGATGAAGAGATCTTTCCAACAAGCTATTATTTTCAGGAATCCGACAAACGATGAGAGAGTTATGCTGGTTTCAAGTTTCAGCGAATTTTGGCAGATATATGGAGGTGTAATGGTTTTAGGCTATACAAGTTTTGTGTGTTTTCTATGAATGATTTTTGTGGGGTTGGCTTCGTATTTATAATGGATGGGTATGAAATTAAGATTACTACTTTAAAAGCTTTATTAAAATAAGATAACTACCAGATTAAATTCTGTAATTATCCCCTTTTAATTGTAGGGATTTTAATTCTTAAGGTGATTATCAACAAATTAAGAACCAAATTAAAGGAAATTAATACCAGAAATAATTACCGAACATTCCTTACCAATTTCGGCCATCACACAACATTTTCTTCAGGGGAAAAATGGTCTTTTCACCTGCACTGGCTTCTATACTTCTAGGACTCAAAATTCGGGGTCTCACAAATTCATTTTTTCTCAAGTGATCTTCATAACCACACACTTTCCTCAAGCTTGCATTTTCACCTACAAGCATACATCAAAACATTAACTATACACACAAAATATACTTATAAAAACTTATGCCACCACGCCCAATTCACACACATTGAGACCATTTGTACCTTTTTGAAGCATATATTCATTCCTATCAATAAATAGGGTTTCACATATTCAACAATTTGCACATCCTTGATCGACTTGTTTAAGAAGAACAAAGGCATGATAGTGGAGTGACGAGTGTCGGTAATCCTTTGAATGTCTTAAACAAGTCATCATGTAAGAGTTAGCATTAGCACTGCTTGATCATACATAACCATATGAAGTGCAAGCTAATGCATCAAAATTCTCCACTAGTGGAATTCTTATGCCAAAGGGATACTGAATTGCTTATGAGAGCCAAAACTCAAAAACGTAGAATGAATGTACACAATACAAGAAAAAAATTGGCAACAATTGTGCACTGCCTTAAGTGTTGAGACATTATTTTTTGGGGTCAAAATTTTTAGTGAAGACAAAAAATATAGCCACCATCTATTTTCTGATGTATAAAAACTTGACCTAAAACAAGCAAGGTGACAAGATTTCTTAGTCGAGTTCGACTATGTGCTCTAGTATAAATCTGGCAAGAGGAATGTAGTGGCCAATGCTGCAAGGCTGAGTTTGTAAGAATAAAACAAGCTGAAAGTAATTTGATTAAGAAAATAAAGGAAGGGATGTAGTAAGATCCATTTATAAAGCCTTGTTGGGATATGAAAAACAAGAAAAAACAAGAAGATTTTGAAGTCACGGAGGTCTACCTCGCATAAAGGAGAACAAAGTGTTCGTATCATAATGGTAAAAACTACAGAAAAAATTAATAAAAGAATGTCACGATTCCAATGGGTGGGATAACCAAGTACATGAGGCACACAAGCTCTCTTAAAGAATGGTTGTCACTGACCACGTATGAGAGAAGATGTGAAGATAAATGTTCACACTTGTATAGATTTTTAACAATACAAAATCGAGCAACATTCCCCTACCAACCTACTTAAACCATTGTCAATTGTCGAGAGGTTAATGGGTGAGTATTTCTTTGGATTTTATCATGTGACTACCCATGTTTGTGGGGTGTGACACCATTATAGTCATGGTGAGTAGGTTTCCAAACAAAAAGTATTTAACCATGCACCTAAACATTGTACAGCAAAACAGACGACACAACTGATTTTCATGTACATGATAAAGTATTGGGGAATACCTCAAACTATTGGCAGTGTTTGAGATTCCAGATTCACAAGTTCTAGAGTAAAATTTTTTATATAATGGGGTTATAGCTTAGTTTTTTAATAAATTTTTATTTACAGATAGATGGATAGACAAAAAGGTGAATGCTTTGCTAGAATTATACCGATGACATTATGTGAGTGCCAACCAACAAGATTAGGCAAAACTGCTTGATATGGCCTAATCCTTATATAACTTATATCAAAGTAAATCTATAGGTAAGGGTCCATTTAAAATTATCATGGAAAAATAATCTATTATCCCCAATTCTATCCAAAGACGCTATACGAAAAATAACAAATGTGAGGACCCAAACTCAGTAGGAAACCCTTATCAACGTGTAACCTCGATTGGCTTGATTGATGAACTAGTTATGACTACACAAGGCTAAACTAATTTTAATTTCCAAAACATTCATTAATAGGCATAATAATTTTAGTCAATATTTTTTTCTCTAAAAAGAGTATGATACTAAATTATAATTTTACTACGATGGTCATATCATTACTCAAAAATACATGTCAAATCAGCAAAAATCTTATCATAGGCAATCAAATCAAAATCCAAAACATCATGCAATCAAATATATATATATATATATATCAACATCAATATCAAAATATAGAAGTGTAGCAAAAAGGACCTATAAGGAGTACATCTCAAAACAGTATAAAGTGCTACACTAGTATCACTTACATAAATAAAAATACAATATGGAATACATATCATGTGATGCAATAGTCCAATACCTAATGAACATAAACGCACTACTTGGGGATCAAGCTATACTCCTAGACCTAAAAAAGAATACCAACAACAAAGGTGAGATCTTGGAGACCTCAACAGGAGTCACAATGTTATACATAGTCAAAGTAGGAAAAAGGCATGATAGTGAAACAGTTCAAATACATTTCGTTGGCAATCTATTTAATGAATATCTAGTGCAACTATCGTGGTCAACCAACAGATACATCAGATGCAATATGCGTGATTCATGCACTTACAATTGACATGTAAATCATGCAATGCATGCACTACTCAATCCACCCACCAGACATACAATAATCTATACATGTTGTGAAATCCAATTATTACATGCATAAGGAGTATACGACCCAATACCTGTTAGGATAGACTGAAAATAGTCCTAAGATACTATAGTTGTTTGTTTTGAAAACATGCAATCCCTCCATTAATATTGTCAAAGATAGAGCTAAAGGTGACTACTAGATGTCTATTATGGTATGTCGAACCGAAACAAATTCAAGTATCAATAAACAAGTGGGAAGACGTCCCCATATAACTTCTAAGATAAGTACATTATTCCTCTCTCAAAATAGGGACACCATGCACTTTCTGGTTTGGCCAAATTGTAAGTCACCAAATCCATGCCAAACATAAGCCATAATATACCACTCAAGGGCACCACACAATTACATACAACATGTAATCCAATGAATGCAATGCAATTTGTAAAAATACAAGATAAACCTCATGCACTCAAGATAGTTATAATATTTGGGTTACTCCAAAATCGCTCACAATTGATTCGAGAAATGGAAAAATATTTTTGGTTTACTCTCAATTGGTAAGCCAATCGTGACTTTCTGGTCTGACCGATTGTAGACAGGTTCAACCGATCCCTCAATTGATCCTAGATGAAGATTGACCATTTTGTTAAATGCACAACTAGGATTGAAAGGGTTTCTCACATTTTCACAAACCCGAATGGTCTTTCCTAAAAGATGACCAATCATGACCTAGAATTTGAACAGATCAAATGCTATATCACAGGAGATTTGGAATATCCTCTTGAATCTTATTTGACTAATCATATGACCAAGTGTCCCAATCGACCATCATATCACCACGCCAAAGTCTAGATTTTTTCACCGGATAATGGTAGCCTTCACCAGATAA
This sequence comes from Passiflora organensis, assembly GCA_019739055.1. Classification (NCBI taxonomy): domain Eukaryota; kingdom Viridiplantae; phylum Streptophyta; class Magnoliopsida; order Malpighiales; family Passifloraceae; genus Passiflora; species Passiflora organensis. The sequence continues at coordinate 91,927 of JAEPBF010000212.1, read as the reverse complement.
TGGCGACCTTTATTAGAATATGGAAAATTTACCTAGACCAATCAAACTATATGTTCAACCGATCGTAACACCCTAAAAACCGATCGCAATCAGACCGATTGCACACCCAAGCGACAGATGAAAAATCCCAAATTTACATTATTGACTAGTCATCCTTATTTGGTCCGATCAAACAGAGAACTTGCAAACTAGTTTCCTAACTCATAATTCACTCAAACCTAGCCTCCAAAACAATTAAAAATACTCCCCAAGCCCCAATTCACTCAACATAACTTGCAAGTCACAGTTATACACCAATTCTAAGTACAATTCGATTATTCAACTCGCCTAATTCACTCGATCTCACATACATAATCACATAACCAACAAGCATTCCAACAATGCATGGTAAGCATATAAAAATCAAGAACAATACATCAATCTGGCCACATGCACAGTGCCTAACATGCTTATAAACATTTAATTGTTGCCTCACGTTCAGATAAAAATAATTGCATATTCATTATTAACAAACCAAAGCATTTCCAATCATAGGTAAGAAGGACAGAATCCCATCTCATAATGCACAAAATTTCAGGCATGACTCACTTGCCCTTGTTTTTGGCTACTATGTTCCCTAAACATGCAAAAACACATCGAAAAGTCTAAGGAACCAAAAGCAGTATAAATTGAAAAACTAAACTAAATGACCAAGATTGACTATAAGGACCCAAACCCAACTTATAATGACCTTTACCGCAGTGAAACTCGAATAAATCCTCGCAAGGTCATATTCGAAACCCACAAGACTCAAGTTGACTAGTTATTAATTTTCATTAGTTATTTAGGTTACTTTTAAGGTTGGAGCATGCAATTTCATTTTTAACATAAAACGGAGTAAAATGAAACAACAGGGAAAGACTTTCATAAATGTAAAACCAGTTGAAACATAACACACAAGTCCCAAAGGAATCTTAATCAACAAACATTTGTTCATGTCAATATGCGGAAATAAGAATAGTAATCGGAAAGCCAAAAACGAAATAAAAACAAAACTGAAATGTGATGTGCAATCGTCTCACCATGCAGCTGTGATCTCACACCTCGGTACCGCCAGCAAAACACAAACCTAAACCTGAAAAAGGAGGAAAAGAATGAAATGAGATTATAAGAATCTCAGTAGGGTCGCAACATCATAAGATCTGTGAAAACCTAAACAAACATCTCACGAACCACTTATATAGATCGCATATATACGATAGGCCCAAAACAAATCAGCAAACAAAAACAACATTATACTAGGGCCGATGTTAACAAAACCACGGGGAGACACTTCGTAGGTAACCATCACAAGACAAAAACCAGAAGCACAGAGACAACTCAATTTGCTACACGATTTGCAAAACCAAACAACTATTCCCTACCACCTGTGTTGTCCAAGGATGTGCTACAAAAAGGGAAAATAGTTAACAAACAAACTCACTGCAAGCCTTCATACATCTTTGTACCCAACCCAAGGGCATCTTGCCACACAAGGAAAGGGCATCTTGCTATACACAGAATAAGGCATCCAGTGAGCTCTTGCTAGGCAACAACACCATACGACTCCCAATACGGTAAGTACCTCTCCTCTCACTAGAAGCATCAATCACTTACCCCGCATAGCCACCAGTACGAGTGTGAGACCCAGCCCGTAGGGGGGGTCAGGTTACCCAATCCCACATCGGAAAGGAGCGGGGGAGGTCTTGGGCTTATATGTGTTGTGTGATGGTATCATTTGCAACAAGATGCATCTTTTGGGCCCTGTGGTTAAAAAACCCAACTGAGCGTTGCAGTTGTGATCCATCACGCGCATATACACATCCGGGCCTACTGGGCCGAGGGTCCGGGGGCCGAGTCGTGACAAATGGTAGCGGAGCCGATCTCGTTCCCTCTTCCGGGTGGGCTTGGGCCGTGTTGTATGTTCACGTTTGGGCCCGTGAGTTTGGTCCCAAGACAGTTACGTTATGCTCCCCTCGTGAGGACACGAGGTCTATAAGGAGGGGAGATTGTGAGACCCAACCCGTAGGGGGAGTTAGGTTACCTAATCCCACATCGGAAAGGAGCGGGGGAGGTCTTGGGCTTATATGTGTTGTGTGATGGTATCATTTGCAACAAGATGCATCTTTTGGGCCCTGTGGTTAAAAAGCCCAACTGAGCGTTGCAGTTGTGATCCATCACGCGCATATACACATCCGGGCCTGCTGGGCCAAGGGTCCGGGGGCCGGGTCGTGACAACGAGGATCCTGACACACAAGCACACAAGCAAGTACAAGCACATAGAAACACAATAGGGTATCCTCAAGCAACTCACAACATAATACACAATCCAATACCATGTATGTCAAACCGAAATAGGCAATACTATTCCCATGTAGTTTTAAAATCACAACACTCAAACCAACACTCAATCCACAAGCATGTTATGTGTATTCGCAAGCATGCATAAGCTTAATAAACAAACTGAAATCAATAAGAACAAGTAAGATGATTTCCAGAGAAACCGATGAGGTATAGACCCTACATAGTTCCAAAATTACTAAAGAACCAATATCACAATCCACAAGCATGCATACACTTATTAAACAAACCAAAATCAAAGAAATAAACAAGGTGATTTCCGAAGAAACCGATGAGGAGTAGATCCTATATAGTTTTGAAATTATCAAGGAACCAATATCAAAATCCACAAGCATGCATACACTTATTAAACAAACCAAAATAAAAAAAAAACAAGCAAGGTGATTTTCAGAGAAACTGATGAGGTATAGATCCTATATAATTCCGAAATTACCAAAGAACCAATACCACAATCCGCAAGCATGCATACACTTACTAAACAAACCGAAATCAAAGAAATAAGCAAGGTGATTTCCAGAGAAACCTATGAGGTATAGATCCTACCTCTCACGTGTTTAAACAATAAACTATTCCTTTTCATTTATCACAAGAATCAGAATCACCTAAACAATCATAAGGCAAAGACAACAAAATACTAAGCATGCAATACAAAATCAAAGTACATCCTACGGTCTTTACCAATCTCACTCACCAAAACCAACAATCCGAATGCAGAAATAACCTCCCTCTGAATGCTTGATGTGATGACCAAAAACCCAACAAGTATTAACCTGATTATTCAATCTCTTTATAGTACAAATTTCGACAACACTATGGTTATAGGGCATCAATTGCGATTTCACAAATAACAAGGTATAGGTTGCAATTTTTAATATTAAAAGGGAAATAGGTGTCGGATGTTCATACGAATAAGAGGAACAAAATTCAAAAGCATCAGAAAAGAGAAGAGGAAAATCGGCACACACATAGGCATAAGCAATCTCAGTAGCAAATTAATAAACAACCACTAACCTTCTAAATGTGAATTCAAGCAAGGAAGATGCAGCACAAAGAGAAGAATCCACCAAGCTATCACATGCAACAATCTGATAAGGGAGGAAGAATTTCGGCAATGGTAAGGAAGGCGGAAAGGTTTCGGCCACACAAAGAAGAAAAGAAGAGAACTTGTGTTTGTGAATAAACAAAAGAGAGAATGAGATTGTGAAGAACAAGGGGTGGACAGCCTCTCTTTGTATAGGTGTTTAAGGAGATTTAGTTAAGAGATAAATCCTTATTTTTAAACTTTAAAATGATAGGATAAGGTTTAAAGGATAATCTTTCTAAAAGATTCCACTAAATGATAATTCTACTAAAAGATAATGGAGATTTGAAAGGAAGAATTATCTAATATTTTGGATAATAGGGATTTAAACTAAGAATAATTAACATAAAAATATCTGAATAAATAATAAACAAAATAAGAAATAAACATTTAGGAGACCATCATGCGTTCATTTCTTCAAGGGCAAAATAGTTATTTCAGCTGCACCACTCCCTAGGTGTCAATTCTAACTCACGAACTTTTACCCTACTGAGGATCAGGGTCTCACATCGACATTCCAAGCCTATTAACCGATTTGACAACACTCTAATCTTATGACAAACATGAAAACACAAAGATATAACCACATTCAATCAACCACATTGAACCACACCCTCTCCATTAAGGGTTCAAATCGACAAATCCACCCTAAAATCACATCGATGCAAATCAAATACAATAGATATTCAAACACACTCCCACAATATCCAAACAACGCATATTAATCAACAAACACCAAAGAAATCAACAACCCAAGCTCAAACAAATGTCAAATCAACACCCAAACCATTGATTAACCGACTAAAAACAAGATCCAAGGCACAAGAAATACTTATAGTACATTTTTAAACAAGACCCAAGCAAAAAGAACGATCAAAATCCATTGCGATTGAATAACTCAACGAAAATGTGGTTTTCGTACCTTAAGTGCAAAAATAACATTGATCTGTCCAAATGATTTGTTTCTGTGGAGAAAAGAGGTTAGAATTATGTTTAAGAAGGTAAGGGAAATAATTTCCAGGTGAAGAAATCAAACAACTGAGTGACCGAGGGTAAGTGGCATAAGATAGGAGAGAGAAGGGATATTATAGGAATTAGAAAAATTTTGGACTTTTTAGGTTTACCATGATGAGTTTAAGGAAGAAGATTTTGTGATGGTGAAGTTAATGTCGCACCAGTCCAAAGTCTTTGTCCATTTGAATAAAGTATTGGTCTAGAAATAGGAAGGGCCTTTTAAAGTTATGGAGAAGATCGGGAAGGTAAGTTAGAGCTTTCTGCGTGAACTCAACATGCATCCAATTTTTCACATGAGCCTAATGAAGCTACATTATGCTGATCCAGAAGATCCCAATGAAGGTGTTTCAAAATAAGTGCCCACAGCCATCATTGCCTCATACAACAAGGAATTAATCTGGATTTTGGCACATCTAGTTATTACAGGTCGGAGAAGAAATGCAATATTGTTAGAAATGTTGTGAAATAGAAAAATCTCCGAGAGAGCAAAGCAAGTTGGGAGGGATTTGATTCCATACGACAATTCCACAACAAGATTCTCGAATACAATGTAGCTGAGTCAATGAGGACGTCATTAGATTGGGTGGGTTAGGATGTTATGTCAAGAAAAGTTAACCCACGAGACAAGCCCAGAATGAGTTTAATAAAAATAGTTTTAAGAAAATAATAATAGCATGAGTCAGCCTTTTACGATAGCCAGTACCTATATGGACGCCAGAGTAAGTTTCCAGGATAAAAATTAAAAATATTAAGAAATTGCATCAAGTACCTCATTCTATTAAATCTTCCCCCCTCACTCCTCCCCACAGTTAAGTACCACATAAGATATTTCACCTCCACGTTGCCTGACCATGATTGGTACAAGCCTTATGACTAGCAAAAGTTTAGTCGGAGATTAGACTTTATGGTTTTTCACAATTCCTGGATCAGCCAACTATTCATACGTTGCCTCAAGGGACTCTTGATACAATGAACCACAACAATCTGCCGCGTTCCCACGGCATCCACAAATAAATATCCTCATTTCCACGACTAACACATACACCTCAGAACCTCTATTAACAAAATTTCCAAGGGCTTTTGCTCCTAGTGGCAACGACTATAGCATATACACACCAGCAAAACCTGTATTCACAAAATTCCCAAAGGCTTTTTTGCCCATATCAATGACCACTATAAAATAAACTGTCATTATACAAGCTCTAAACGACCAGCGGGCAGGATTAAAAAAAAAATAAGAAAAAAAAAAGAGGAAAAGAATAGCAGGCCCCTTGCAGGAAGCTGGAAACAAGACAAAATGTGGGGGGAAGTACAAGAGTTGGTGAGATGAGACTCTGTACACAATACCTCTATATCTGTCAACATCTTTCCAAAGCTCTAATTAATTGGTAATATACATGGTTCCCCCAAATTTACCAAACAAAAAAAGGGTCCCCAGATATCATTCTCCCAGTTTTAAACAGAGCCTGCAAATGTCATACGCCGCTTCATTCTGTTTGCAACGCCCTTCTGGAGTCGCCAGATCCACCTGTATGAAACCTATGCCCCCGTAAGACTCTTTCTAAATTGCTTAGCATAAAGTCCAGAAAGTAATTACGCATCAAGGGTGTGATTTCATAATTACACAGGAACAAAATTCCAACTAATACTGGTTTGATATAATCCATACCTGTACAACGCTGCTGTTAGGCATGCAGACTCGATCCTAGCCAGCACAAATTACACTTTGGCCTGCTCAATCCATCATATTGTTTCATTCCAAATTAGAATTGGAAGGCCTGGTATACAAACTGCCTTGGGTTGATTGAAGGTGCTGCTTTTGCTGCTGAGACTGCTGTTGCAGAGGCAGCTGCTGTTGTGATGATTGTTGATCTTGGTGTTGTTGTTCTCCTGTTTGAAACAGTTTCTGAGATGGAGCTGCACCAGGTGTTGACTGTTGTAGCTGCTGCTGTTGCTGCCACGAAGCACCAGTATTATGCCCATGTTGGGGCATGCCTCCTGGTAATTGCCTCTGGCCTTGGCTGCCAGATGCCTTTGGTTCATTCCCTGATGAGTTTGCAAGGGAACTAGAAATAGTACCAGATTCAGAAACAGGATCTGGCAAAGTAGAATCATGTAAAGGTGCTTCAGATGGTTTCTGAAGTGGAGCAACAACAGGTACTGCACTAGCTAAATCATTGCAGGACTGAGTTGCTGTTGTTGTGCTTATAATCATCTGAGGGGTATTGCTCAGAGACTGGTCCGTATGACCTTTATCAGTAGGTAGATCAGCATTCACTTGATGACTCTGTGGAAGCAATCTTTGAGCAGTTGGTTGAGTTGCTTGTGCCTGACTAACCTGCTTCTGATGTGGCTGCATATGCTGCTGATTCGAAGCCATAACTACCGCTGGAACTGTTTGGGGAGAGACGGATAGTGTATGAACAGAGGGTGCTGGCTGAACCTGTCCTTGTGAGCTATTGTCAGAATGCAAAGGCACCTGCTGGAGTGGTTTGGACAATGGAGTTGTTGAGCCAGAATATGGTTTTTGTTGTAGCTGCAAATTGTTTGAGGATTGAGGAGAAATCAGTGACTTGGGTTGTTGAATAGAACCTGGCCCGGCTCCAGAATATAAGCCTGGAACTTGCATCATGTTCACGATTTGCTCTCCTTTCTCTCCACCCGGGTTTCCTAGAGGCACAGAAAGACCATTGAGATGAGAATGATCAACTGCTAGGCCCTGATGCCCCATCATATTTCCTCTTCCCATGCTCTTCATAAGTTTGGCCTGCTGTGGAGACGGTGAGTGCTGTCGTTGCTGAGGATGATGTCGGCCAGATTGTTGAAACTGCTGCGTTTGTCGTTGCCGTTGCTTTCCTGTCTGATTGGTCAAACTGCTGGCACCATGTTGGGGATTCCGGCTGATCCCATGATGTGACAAGTTATGTTTCTGCTGCTGCTGCTGTTGCTGCACCGAGATGGGAGTCATTGGTGAAGCTGGGGTTAAAGGAGACAATGATCCAGGCTGTCTCAAAGCTTGTGGTTGAATCTGGGGATTATTTTGCATGGTCGTGGATGTGGGAAGTTGAGACTGATGTTGAACATGTGGCATCAAAGTACTAGATGTGGAAAATTGTTGTTGTTGCTGTTGATGTTGTTGTTGTTGTTGTCGCTGCTGCTGCAGAAGTCGTTGCTGCATTTGCCTATCTTTAGCAAGGCGGATTGCTAACGCTTGCTGATGTGACCCTGTAGTGTGATTGGGGCCCTGAGAGTGATGAGAATTACTCAGGATGTGGGACTGTTGTGGGGACGCCTGGTGCTGCTGCTGGGGATGGCCTGCATATGTTTGTGAAGGAGTAGTAGCCTGACTGGGAAAAGCAGAACTCATCCCATTAAAGGCAGAAATACCCTGGCTGCCAGGTGTGACTTGCGCTTGAAGCTCTGGCACCATCATTTGCCTCTGATGCTCTGGGTTAATGCCAGGCTATGACAAAAAAAAGGGTCGTACAGTTTAAACAAATCTATGCACTAGATTGACAAGGATACCAGATCAGGTAAATAATATTAAGCCTAAAGCATGGCTCAATCTCCATAAAAGTTTCAGCAACAAGGGGATGTAAATATTACTGCAAACAACCTTCTATCACACATCATGATGAATTAATCGAAAGCCTAGATCAGACCAATTACAACAAAACCAAGAAGTTTCCCTTTATATACTGGCCAAATTACAAAAGTCATGGTACAGCTAGAATTATAATTGATTAATTAAATTAACTCGTGAAACCCAAGAAGTTGAGACAAAAGTAGAAAATGGTTCTGAGAACCAGCTCTCCTAAATTTCAAAAAAAAATTTGCCTAAAGTATATGTGTTTTAAGGCGATAGTTAATAGAAGCATTTTCCTTGGTAACAATGAAGACACACTAATGCCTACGCAAAGGAACTTACCCGCATCATATGCACACCCTCACGAGGTCTCAACATCGAGTTCCCTTGACCAGCTCCAGAGTGCAAATTCAAAGGGCTAGGCATCCCAACCATGCCAGACGAAAGCATACTTCCAGAATTCAACATTGATGATGAAACCAACGGCCTTGAGAGTGGCATGGTTCTGTTTGGCCCAGGCATCATGCCTACACCGTTTCCAGCAGGTACCATGCGAACACCACGGTCAGCTCCAGAATAAGACCCTGAAACAGGGACATTAGGTTGATGTGCATTTCTTCCAGATAACATTTGAGTATAATGTTGCATTCTCTGCTGCTCATCACCTGCCAAAGGCACTCTTGAACCACCATATCTTCCATCCCTGAGGTCCACAAGAAAAAAAAAATTCAGATAATAAAAATTGAGAATGTGATACAAGCACTCAAAATCTCAAGCATCCTAATGCACGCCTACCTGGATGGAGTGTTGATGGTACCAGATGGTGATGATGAGCTATTGCCAAGAACCATACCAGAAGATCCTGGAATAGAAGAATTAGCAGCAGCAGGAGAAAGTACAGATGCCACAGAACCTTGATTTGGCATCGGTAGATTGCTACTGTAAGAACCTTGATATCCTAGAGAAACAACATCCGGACTCGATGGAGTAGTATCACAGAAATCAATAGGCCTTCATGCAAACAACAACAAAAACATAAGTAACACTAAAATCATTTACACAAAATGATAGAAGTAATGTAAAGGCTGGAAGAAAATATTTTTTTATACATAAATTGAAAAAAAATGAATGTTAATTCCATCCAGATAAACAGAGTAGAAACAGCTAAACCATAAATATGGATGAAAGACATGAAACTTACGTTAGCATCCCTCCATTTAAGTTATTTGGGCAAACTTGTGAAAGAGCAATGACATGAGAATTGTGAACCGCCATTATTTGTCGAGGATCCTGATTATCATTCTTCAACCCAGAATATTGTCAGGAAAGAACTTTCACAAACAGAAATGTGAGAATAAAGAGTTTATTTGACTCTTAAATAGCAACAACTGATACATAGACATGTTTTTGCTATCCATTAGTTCTACATACATTCTCCCACTTTATATTTGCTACCATAAGAACTTCATTATGAGTTCTGAATATTAGTTCCTGACATTTGTCATAAGCTAGTAAAGAGAACTAGATTTAAAAGCATGCAGACATCAGTATTACAACATGCAATCTCAAAAACAAACAACCTGATTCCTTCTGTGGTGCTGTTTCTTCCCAATGGCAACAATCTTTTCAAAATGAGACTTTAGTGAATCCTCTTCCATAGGCCCTTGCAAGCGCTGAAACAACTGCCAAGCACTCCCCTGCAAAAGATTCGGTAACAGAACAATTAGATAAGGGAAATTCAGGCTTAATAGCACACAGATCACTCACATCTAGTTAATTAAATATTAAAAAATTCACAGTTGCACATTGACTATCTTGCCTTAGGGATGCCAGGCAAAGTTGATGGATAAGATTGAGAAGACCCAGAATCTTCAGCACTGTCGGCCCCATCACCTGAACCCTTATCCATTAAAATTCTGTGACGCTCTTTGCAATCTCTCGGCTTGCGGAAAATGCACTACACATAATGTACAAGGCAAGATGAATACAATATATATCCAAAAATTATAAAACTAAATAAGCTTTTCCATTTAAAGGATGTGAAAAGCAAAGTTTGCTTAAAAAAGTAGGGAAAAAGTAACAGGAATGTATTAAATGCTGTTTTTTCACAATGACAGGAAATGCATGCTATACACAGGCAGGTATGAACTAAAGAAATCTGAACAAAAGAATCATTTACCTTAAATTGAAGGGTGTTATTCATAGCATCACTTATAAGCTCCCAGTTAGGGCCCATATCATGAACAAGGACAACGAGTGCCTGAGGCAGCACAAATAAAAATATCCGAAGCAGTTATCATAATCTGTCAACCATATAAAGAATAGATCATTATTCATAAGTATAACAACCTGGTCCTCAAAAGGTGACCATGGATTATTAGAACCTGGCTGCCCACCGGACATCTGTGGAGGAGATTAAATGTTCAGATTCATTAGAATGAAAAACACACAGGAAAAAAGTCGTAAGCAAATAGACTGATGTTACCTTCAGAGATTTAGATTTCCTGCTCCTATCCTTGCCAGTGATTAATTTCATGAATCTATTTGTGTTGGACATATTACTCATTTGGGAAGCCACTGGAGATGGAACAGACTCAGTCACTGCAGCCATGTTGTCAAAGGTATTCTCAAGCAATTGCTTATGCATCTTTGGCTTCTTTGCAGTAGGTTGCCCATACAAACCTTGAATAAATTACAAATCCCAAGAATCATTAACTATTTTTAATGCAACTATATATGCACAAAAGAATTTTATAACAAACGTTACCACTAGTTCCATTTGAGTCAAAATGATAACTTTCCAATCTCCTTTTGGAATTCTCTCTCTGCCATTACACAAGCACCATCATAAAAATTATCAACATTGTAGAGGCCAAATTTATGAGATACAAAACCTGGACTAGAGTATGTTCACAAACATAATAAATGAATAACCATGCACATGATATGCAGCAACTCTTTATTCCTGCAAAAAACTCTGAACCTTTCTGCCTCCCCATAAAATTCATGACATTCAATTCCTCAAAAGTTCCCAGAAACAAGGCTACTACTGATCTAAATGTCACCTATGCCCTGTATGCCTAACTGAAATTAAGACAGACCAACACACAACACTATCAAGCAAAGTCTACTAAGAATTTTGCAACTGCACAATTGACATGGAAGATTACTACCAGTTTTAAGATGCTTATGTTAAAAACATCTTTTACACTGAAAAAAATAAGTAATTATACAATCCATAATTACGGGCATTGATCCCTAATATATGTTCAAAACTGAAACCCAGAACAGAATACAAGTGCCAGGAAATCTTTGAGACTTTTTTTAACCACAGATAAATAACTCAAAACTTTGAAATCCCCCAATGCCGGCCATGCTATTTGACCAACATTTCTGAAAGCCAACAGCCCCCATAACGGCTTCAACAACATCTCTTGAGCCATGTCCCAGTAAAAGGTAGATAAGGCAACTACATATGGAGTCTATCAGTAACTATATTAAAAAAAATAGAATAAAACATGAAACTTTACTTAGTTCCAAAAGAGGATAAAAACAGGAGATATATATACAAAGCCCTGAGACTATTAATGCAGATGAGATGAATTATTCCTATATTTAACCCCACATAATTCTCTAAATTGATGGATAGTTTCTATTTTAAAACCCAATTAAAAACGGAAAAAGAACAAGCCAGTCACCTGTTCACCGATGGAGTCCAATTGCCAAGACAGATCATTCGCAAAACCCTGCAACCATACAAAACCAAGCATCTTAAACAGCAGGATACGAAAAAGGGCAGAAAAATACATATTCTAGCATGCCGTTTTAGCATATTTGTTTTATTAGAGTAGGTTTACCAATATTGAATACCACATTTATTTCCAAATTTGGTATCAATTGGTATTGGTTTTGAAAAATCAATGGTTTTTTTTTTTCCAACAGTAGCTGGTAATAAACTTCCTTTAAGGAAATAATGGAATTACAAAACTAATCTTTTTTAATAGATAATTTATTTTTATTCTTATTTGTAGGCCTTCTATAAAAAATAATGAAAGTTAGAAACGTGGTTTTATTTATAAACAAAAGAAAACATAATTTCATTCATAAATCAAATCTTATTTTGTATCCTACCAACCATAGAATTAGTGTTGAATAACCAAAACCAGTTAAATCAATTCAAATACTAAAAGTTTACCAACACCAACACTAACAAAATCACATACCAAATGCTTTTCCTTCTTCTTCTTTTTAGGCTTAGCTGATGTTTCTGCACAGTCATATGATAAGTGCTTCTCAAATTCTCCAACTGATTCAACTTCCACACTTCTCTGCATTTGAGACCCACCATGCAAAGAGCTCTGGTCATCCTGGAAAGAACTAGTATCTCCACTTGAAGCATCTGCCTTGATTGGAGGAGGTAGAACCCCAGCAGTTCCAGGATTAAAAGGACTTATTATCCTCTGCCTGGAAGCAGTGCGCATGCGTTTCGTAGGAATTGAACCAACCTTAAGATTACTGGAAGTTCTTTTCCCCATTAACTGATTTTGTTGAGACCCAGTGGAGCCATGCTGATAGGATAAATCAGCTCCAACCTCATACAATCTTGCAGAATATGATTTTCTCGAGTTTTTCCATTTCTTCAGATCATGTTTTGTTGATTTGGTACCATCAAAAACTCCATGTGAACGATACATACTTATCTCTGCTTCCTCCTCCTCACATATATTCTCATGATACCCAAACTCTACATTGGAGAACCAACTCATGAAAAGGAAAAAATAAATAACAAGGCATCCTAAATTTAAAAAATAAATTAAAACATTACCTGCTGCGGTATTATAAAGAGATGATGTGTCCACCTCCTCTTGCATACCATTGCTAGTTTTCTAAAAGAGAAATTAGATAGAACCATGTCATATAAGCATGAGATAAAAATAATAGGGGCAAAATAAGTTGATTTCATCAGTGTGATGTACAGAAATAAGTCATTCTTTGAAGCTGTTATGTGATATGCATATCTATCTTGACGAGATGATTTTCTTTTCCAACAACATTCCAAAATTATGCAGAAATGAATATGTCAAAAGTTATAACATACATCACTCTGTGCTAAATGTGATTCAATAGATACTCTGTAGATTTCCATGGCACCAGCTGGGACCGCATAGAACAGACTTTCCTGCCAAGATACAAAGATCAACAGATAATGAATGATCCTGTCAATTAAAAAGATCAATTGATGATGAATGATCATGAAGCTAAGGTGATAGCATAACAAGACTTCGGTTATCAATCTTTAAAACATATAGTGGGCTTAAATGATAGACAGGAGACTGCTGAAGTCAATATTGAAAAGAAAATAAAATTAAAAAATCCAAAGCAGACCTCAGTAAGATGATCATCCCATGAAATGTCCATAATGCCCAAATCAGTAACTCTGTCAGGTGTTGAAGGTGCCTCTGCATGAGATGAAGGATTTGCAGCTTTATTACACCTCAAAAATCTGAAAGCATATCCACAAATAGGATTTGCACAATCCTTTCCCGTGTTCTGAATCCCAAGCTCTTTGCATGCTCCCTGCTTAAAACCAGAATTCCAGAACAAATGTCAACAACCAGTTACACTAACTCCAAACCTCAAATTAGAAACATTACAAACTCAAGTGGAAGCATCTGTATAGCAAAACAATCCATGAAAAAATCTTTAAAACAAAACCTCATACTTCGAATTCTCTCGCTTCTGTATCATCAGAAAAAATGATGTATTTCCTTAACAGTTGAAGTATCTCAAGTAAAGGTAACCCCAAAGGAAGAATAATGTCATACAGAACAAAACAAAAAAGGAATCAATAGTACATCTACTGTATAGTTAGACGTAAATGGGGAAAAGTGTAGTCATCCAACACTGAACCAAGCAAGTGGCTAGCACCTTATCAAGTCCACCAAACCGGTTATCTGAAAAGTCATTCCCATTAAAGTGCCCTGAATTTTGCTCCAAATTTTCCAGACCAATACCATGTTCGTATTTATTTAGAAGCACCTCTGCTGAATGCCAGAACTGCATTATAGCCTCTGCCAGAGTGTGCGCCACCTTTCTTAGCTTCAATTCTTGATTTTGATCTTCAATTCTCACCCGAGATGTAAAAGCGACACGGTGGCATACTTGAGCAGCTGCAGTCAGCTTCCACAGACGCTCCTAGAGGAATATCAGCGTTCAATGAGAAAATGTTAGAAGGAAGATAAACTTTAACATAGATGGCAAAAGTATTTTATAAAATCTTCAGAAGAATGATGAAACATATGAATAACATAACTGATTAATAGAAAAGAAAATTCTAATACATGAAACTGAATCAAAATAAATGCACATGAAACTTATTATTTTTTCTCATGTTAACAGCATTCAGACCTGTGCAAAATCATTTGCCAACCATGCCATCTCTTCAAGAACAAAATCCCAGTGTGATTTTTGGCGAATCTCTGAGGGCATGACTCCAACTGATAATTCAGCAATCCTTTTACGCTTAGCCTGCAGTAAGTTATGTCATATATTCAAAGCATAGCAAGAAAGTAATTGAATTCCTTCTGCATCTAACAAAATAACTGTGGTCTAGGAACCAGGAAACAGAAGTAACCTCTATAACTCGTGCCTCTTCCAAAAGAGAATCTTCATGAGCCTTGTCTGCCAATTTATGTTGTGTTGCAGAACAAGGCTCCACATCAACAACACCAGAAATGGTTTTCTCCAACAAAGTAGATTGTAGAGACTCTTGAGCAGAGACATCAAGTGAGCTCTGAGGTCCACCAGGACAAAGGCTTTCCTTCTTGACATCAGAATCACCTACACAAACATTACCCAACCTTTTAGCAGTCTCAGATGGAATACATTCATGCTGGTCTTTCCCTTCAACATGAGTGGATTTTGCTGCATTTTGTGAGTCAGATCTTGGTGTACCATCCTCAGTTTTGATCATAGAATCATTTCCCAAATGCTGATGGGGAGAGACATCATAATCATTGGTGACAACATCACCGTCAACAACTTTGGTAACTTTCTTCTCATTTTCAATACTACCAGCAATTAAACTTTGTGTACCTTCAAATTCTGTCAATGTCTTGACGACAATGTCACTAGAGTCATCAATTTGGCAATTAGCACACAAATCATTATCTTTACTGACATCTATGTTTGGGCTAGTCTGAGTGGAGGACTCTGAGTCTAATCCCTTTATACCAATAGCTTCGTTTCCATCTTCCTTACAGTTATTGAAGTCACTTGGCAGGTTGGAGGTGGTTTCATTTCCAGTTGTTGTGGTGGCAGCAGATTGTAGGCGTTCTGGTAAAGCTGAGACCTGATCTTTTCCTTCAATCAGATCACACTCCCTAGAAGCTATTTCTCTGGCTGTTTTCTTAGCATCCACTTCCGAAAGTTTATCATGTGGAGTGTCCTTTAAAGTATTAGATTCTAACACATCCAACTTATCTTCAGGATGATTTGATATTGTTTCAGGAGCCCGCAAACCATCTAGTTCCACACTTGAATGAGTATTGGAAGCCTCAATCTGAGAAACTATATCACCATTTTGAGCTGCAGGCATTACATTTGTAACAGAAAGAGTAATTTGCTCTTTCTGATTCTTTGTTTCAGACATTGAACCCTTAATGTCCCTTGAACTGCCACAAACAGGCAGGAAGGATCCATGACCAACATCAGCTGAACTTGATCTAGCACCATCACGACTTGCTCTAGACCTGTTCCTTCTAGCATATGGACGAAAAATTGCAGAATCTTCTGATTCCTTAGTATTTTGAGCCACATCCATCTGTGAAGACTGCTTTGATGGAGCAATATTATTCCTTCGACTAGCATGTTTAGGCTTCCTTTCACCGTCGAGCAACTCATTTTCACCATCAAAATTGTCAGCACTATTAGGCTCACAGATGGTAGGAGCTCCAGGTCTACCACTACTTTCTACAGAATCACCATGAGGTGATGCAGTTAACGGAAAACTACCTTTTGCTTCACTGCAATTAGAACATGAGTAGGAAAATAGACGGAGTCAGGGAGCATTAGCAACTAAAACACTATAATCCAGCCAAACTAAAAGCCGAAGAAGATACCTGGTCACAAAATGTTCGGCATGATGATCAATAAGTGAAGTAGACTGTACACTAACTGAAGCTGCATTGACAAATTTAAAGTCTAAAGGATTGCCACCCTGCAAACAAGAAAATTTTTAGTCGAGTGCATAGTTCTAATACAAATCCTTAATTCAGACACTGAAATTTATGTAAGAACAGTGAAAATGAAAGGAGAGGATTGAACAGGCATACTTTCTCCAGAAAGTCTAGCTCTCTCCTCCTTTCATCACGAACATCATACTCTTGTCTGTTAATACCAAATCATCGTTACATTGATTAAAAAAATATTCATGATCAATGATGCTGTAAGAAACAAAACTTAGAAGAGACTGGGTATTGATAGTGAGCGAAAGAGACAGTGATAACATTACCTGAGCTCTGCCTGAGCCTTTTCAATTGCTGCTCGGCGAGGAGAGGTTTTGATACCAATGCCAACTCCACCGTCAACAACCCCTCCCATGGAATCAACCTCAGCATTTAATAGGAGAGCAGATCCCGATCCACATCCATGCATTCCTGTCTTAGTAACTACAACCTTAGCAATTCCATGAGGTCAGAAAGTTCTCCTATAGCAAAAGGCAGAAAAGACACTTCAGTGAAGCACAGCCATTACAAAACAGAACTAGACACAAATCTTCAAAATCTGGGTGATATATCAACTTGATGAAAGTTCAAGCAATTGGAATGTAATCATTCCGAAAATAAAATTATAAATGTGCTAAAAATGATGATTGGGTGCATCAGCATTGCTTGTTCTAAATGTCCAAGGTGCAAGGGTATGTGCACATACAACGAGGACCTGATAAAACAAACAAAGCACCTTCACATTCTAGCTTATCATACATTTATAAAATCCATCTAAGTTGTCATATCCCAGTCAGTGGGCATGGTTAAGCGATAAAAACATATCGTCCTCTGCATACTGTAATGCATGAACTGATATGATTAATAATACAATTCAGAAAAATAGATGTGTCAAATGCTGAAATCTAAGCAATGAACTCCACATAATAGTCACAGGTACATGGCATATAAAAGCACATGGAGATTGCGAATTACAACTGATTGAGGATCAGAAATAGAAAATAAATATAACCTTTTGTTAGTCATCCGCAAGCCCTGAAAAAATTCTAAGCGTTGAAAGAAGTTCTTTGTATCCAAATGAAACCTGTAAATTCCTAATTCCAGAGCTTCCCTGAAAGAGATCTCAACGTTTGACTTGCCAAATTAATAGCTACACAAACATAGAACAGCACGTGCAATAATATATTTCCTGCCAAAATACCTTGGTTAGAAACTTGTTGATACAAAGAGAAACTAGATGACTGGACATAATTAAAACCTCCACACCATAATTAAAATAATACAGTTGATAGAGATTGAAGCATTCAACTGAACGAAAGCTCGCCTCCCTCTAACTAAACTGCACCTGAAGAGTAATGAGTATTCAGATGCTAATCATTTATCCACGTGCATTTCCAAGGCTATTATGAAACTCAATCATAATAGACCCTAAACATCTTCAAGAATGAACCCTAAGCTCATTGTCCACTGCATGGACTGTGCAGCTGGTTTCACTATGCTATGTCCACAAAGATGATCAGAAAGCCTGCACAAACTGTCAATGAGACAGTTCAGGCTTTGAAAGAGAGTAAAGAAACGCATCATCCACGAACAAACATAAAAGGCAGAGAGTGATGCGACTAATGATCCAATAGCAGACCGGAACTGTACATAATATGACGAACATGAAGCATTCAGTAGCAAAAATGGCACGAAACACGAACAGCTAATGAAAATGCTCAAAGACACAACCTCCGCAACTAAGATATGAGTAAAAACAAGCTAGCTCCTAGAATTCCCACGTTTGCCCCAACAATAAATAATGACTCTCCAAGCTAATCAGCCCAGGATAAACTCAAAATACGAAAGGGAACTATGACGTAAATGAATTCACGTCCATTGCTCACAAACAAAAATAGAAACCAAGATTTGCATTCAACCACGAAGAATTCCCGCGAAATAAATATTGCACCAGAATACTAGGGTTGGAAGGACATTTCAAAATATTCTAGCAAATAGTCACCTGAATTAAAAGACTGGGGAGCTAGGACACAGCAGGACAGCAAGAATACACGCCCTAACTGCACACTTTCTCTCTCCTAGGGTTTTTTAGGGTTGAACAAATTACTCAAATCAAGGGACTCGAATTTGCCCTATCATTCAAGCAAGACGAGGCGAAATGCAAGCCATGAGAGGATGAAAATTAGGTCTCTGCAATTCTAGTGCTTCTCTCCGTATATAGAAGAATGTCCTGTCTCGGCTTCTTTCAATTTTTTTTGTTTTCTCCCTTGGATTTTTTTTTTTCCTTCCTTCGAGTTAAAGACGGAGGTACTATGCGGGACTACTGGGTGGCTGTGTGCGGGTACAGTGGGCTTGGGTTTTGAGCGAAGAAGACGACAACGAAAGAGGCCTGTATTGTTCTTGGGCTTTAATTTCGTAGTCGAAATTAATAGTTTTAAAATCATGTTTGGTGGGCTTTACTTGTTCGGTATCGGTATCCGTATCCGTATCCGTTGGGACTATTTAGGTCAATGACGGTAAGTAAGTATTAAATCGACCTTATAGCAATACTCATTATGTTAGGTAAAACTTTAACTTACAAGAATTATTCTTTCTATTTCATCGAAATGGGTGTTGAAGACTAGACCATACTTTTCTATACTTTTATATATTTTTACATACTTTTGTATACGTTCAAGCTCAAAGTATGGGTGCTTTATGGTACCAACAAAAACATAAAGGCACTTGGTTGAAACCATAGTCAAGAAGTAAAATTAGTTTTATTATTCATATATATATAAAGAATAAAATATAAGGATTTAAAATTGCTAAGAATAAAAAATATCTAAATTTTTCAATAAAAAAAAAAAGAACTCTAAAGGTTTGTTTTTCAAATTCTTGCAATGACTAGATATATGAAATTATAGATTTAAATGGTTTTAATTGCTAAAAATGATTTGAATAGTCACGAACTTGTTAGTGAAAGTTTTACATCATAAATATAAATAAAAAAGACAATGTCATAATAAACAATACTGTAAGACAGGACAAAAATATCAAATGATGACTGCAAAAAAAAATTATCTCAACTCTAGTGGCTGTGGGTGCGTACACCGACTCACCAGAGGCAGATGATGGGGGCCCACCCATTGCCGGACATGAGGGGATTTTAACAGTCCAATGTAATCAACCGACGTCTGTGAAGGGGCAGAAAGTCATTTAAGAATTGCTTTGTAAGTGATATAGGCATTGCATGTGTTGCATGTGAGACCTAATCTTGAAACGTCAATCCCCATCCATCCTTCCAGTTACTCTAACTTGTAAATTAACAAGCCAAGAGGGATATTTCAAGAAAAAAAAGCCAAAAACTTGCAATCCCATCTGAAAAATAACTTTCCAAATAACTTGAAAAAGATATTAAAGATAACTTGAAAAACAACTTACTAAATAAAACCGGAGATAGAAAAAGTCATAATAGTGTTCACACAGAATTGGATGGAATGACTCCAAATTCGTTACTACAGTACTTAATTACCTTTGTTGTTTTGTTGGGAACTATACAAGACAATAGAACTAGAAGATCAAACCACATATTTAGTGAAAAAGATCAAACAAAAGAATTGACCCAAATATGAGATAAAAAGAGCCTGTGTAAAGACAGTAAAAGATCTGTTAAAACTAGCATAATTAGATGTTAAAAAGGTCCTCTTATCCTCAAAAGAGAGAGAGAAAATTCTCAGGATATCTTCATTAAAACACACGAGTAAAATCTATGGGAAAGTACAAAAAGCCATGGAAGAATATCAAGATAATGGTGATGTTTCATTCGCAAACCATGATCCAAACCGAGACCTCTTACTCAGTTATCATTGATGAACAAGTGGCTCAATACTAGTGGATCTGCCAGGATAAAAAACAAAGGATACACAAAGAAGACATGCCAAAAGATATTATGAGAAGACAAGGAGAATCTTCGAGGTAATAGACTAGAAAGAAGAAAACTTTCCTAATAAGGGTATAAATTATTATTCAAAACTAATAAGAAAAATATAAAATAATATAGCTTGCTTTGGCTATAAAAGAGGCTCTTTGCCTTAACTGTCCGAGAACATATAAATAGAAACTAGGAGAAAACTATATCATATACAAAAAGTACTAAGTCCGAAAGAGATTAGAAACGTGGTAACCAAAATCTGAATAGAAACCTTGGGAGGGTGTCTAAAACAAGGGGCCTCCAAAGTCCTACTACCTGCACAACTCAGACTCGGGGGTCTAGCAAAAGTTTGCCATATGAGTAGTTTGGAAAAAATGTATATCACAATAAATATAGTCAAACATCAGTATACAAGGCATGCGAGCACATGAATTTGCATTTCCATTTCATTCATAGAAATCATATCGCAACAACACTAAACACAACACAGTCACCATTACATCATTAAACATTCACACAATCTTTAATCATATACAAGATCATGACTAGGCTGACAGTAACTTATAGCCCTTTTGGACCCTGGATAGAACTAGGATCCAATGATACTCTATATACATTCTTCCATTTTCTTTTATATTCTGCATTTGTGAAGATTATAAAATTTTGGGTTACTTGGGCCGGAAATCCCAATCGAGAACCAACGAGGTTAGTGGGCCTTAGCCCACGAACTAGTACCAATTTTGGGTGTAAGAGGTATTTTTGAGAAAAATATTGATTTTTATGAATTATTTCAAATTATCTGTTATGATTGGAAAATCATAAAGCGAATCCTATTAATTATTTTGGGATTCTAAGACCATATGATGGTCTATTGATGATATTTAAGGATATATAAATTTTTGTAGAATTTTCGAAAGAAAAGGTGTAATTTTTATGATTTTTAAAAAGAAAAATAAGAGTATTTGATTTTTAGTAAATTATATAACTAAGGGAAAAATATGAATTTTAGTTTGCTAATTACAAAAAAATTATAAAAATTTTTGGTGTATTTTTCGAAGATATATGTGAATTATTATGGATTCTTTTATTGTTTTTTAGTATTTAAAGGAATATATTTATTATTAATTATATTATATTAATATTTAATTTCAAAAAACGATGGGAGGAGATGTTGTGTGAGGACCCGAACCCGATCCTTGGGCTCCTCACCGCCGTGCAGTCCCAATTGGCCCAACTCGTGACCCAATTGGAACCACACAAGGCTTATCCTCCAACTCAAACCCAAAACACGTAAAAATAGTATAAATTTAAAAAGGAGCATGTATTCAAACAATTAAATCTCGACACAATAGAACAAATCACGGAGAAGCACACACAAACAGCGGAAGACTTGAATCTCACACACAACAGGCCACACGGCCCCAAACAGGCATCATCAACACAGTCCAATCAATGCAAGCGCAATAACAGCAAAACGTGCCCAAGGCACCCAACTCATCTCATATATAATAAATCCAAAGAGTACATGCATATCCAAAATAATTGCCAAGCCAAGCCCACCAAAGGGTCACAATCGCAATAGACAAGCATGTATAGTACAAACCAAAATACAAAGAAAGTGTCGAGTTTTCAAACGTGTCATATGCAGTAGTCCAGCCCTATAACAAACCAGAAACCTCGACCTCAAAAGGAAGTCTGCTAGCCAAGCCTCAACCTAGTCCTGAAAAGATAACAACAAGAGGGAGGTGAGATCTCGAGGACCTCAGTGAGAGTCACAGCGTCATAAACAGTTACGGTGGAATAGAGGCACATACGAAAACAAGTATAAACAGTATAGTGCTTAATAATGAAACCACATTAAATCCATGATGCTAATCGTGCAAACAAACTCATATAAATAAAATCAATTTCGTATGAATGAGTTTGAAATTATAAACCAATATGTCGAGCACAAGTCTAAATATTACAAGATCTCAAAGTCTCAAACACGTGGGCTACTATGCCACAATCTATCGGGGAGGACCACTAAAACCGCTTCACCTGATAACCCGGGCCAAAGGGAAATCGGAAGCCCACTGGTGGCTAATTTAAATACACATTTTCAAATAAATATAAATCCCCTGCCACCAGTGTTGTCCTAGGGAAATGTGGAGAAAACTGCACTATCACACAAATCCCAACTCACGCACAACTCGCAAAGCCCGAAGGCATATCATGTATAGCCTGATACTCATACCGTCACAAGGCCTATACTCACCACCTTATACTCCTAGGCAAGGGAATACCCTTCTATCTAAGGGTGCTCATCCACTTACCTCCGCATTGGCCAAGCGTTGTTATCGTCAATTCCAAGATCAAATCCTAGAAATCGTATATGAATATACATACTTCGCAATTGTGAAAAAGATCTCAAATCATATCATAATTCAAATCGATTATGATGCAATCCAAAAACAATTCAAAAGCTCGCATAAAAGTCCCATATTTTAAGAAATCAATATAAATCAATTAATTCTCGCAAAGTATCTCAATCACGTCACAAGCATGCATATAGGTCCATAAAAATATTTTATGCATCATAAACATGCCACACGCATAATGAACCTAATATGCAAAGTCATGCATCAATGCACATATTGCCTCTATTAAAAAACAAGCATATATCCGATTTTAATTAATAAAACCCAAAACATTTCCGTGCATGTAAATGAAACATAGTCTCCCACCTCTTGACGCGCAGACGACTCGACGGCTAAGCCTTTGCCCTTATCGATCGCTGAAATACCACCTAAACAATCATACACACAAAATCGTACTAAGAACAAACCCAAAAATAATAAACTCGAAAAATGACCAGAAATAAAAACAACCTACGAGACTCCTCCAGCACTCACTCTAAGTCCCAAATTATTCAATTCAACCTCTAGAAACTCAAACCACTCAATTCCTTAAGAAAATAATAAATTCCCTCACATACGCAATCGATCCTAAGTTCAATTTCCAATTCCAAGCTCCACCAACATCAAAATTGGTTTCCTAATTCGACCAACCTACTCTACAACACATAAACAACCTAACTCAAGCAATGGCATCAACCGATTTCACCCAATTTCATCCAATTCCATCCAATTCCATCCAATTTCACAAAATCACATAAATCCCGAAATTACCAAAATGCCATTGATACCCAAAATGATCAATCATGGATCAATTAATGTTTTCAATCAATCTAAGGTATCAGGATATGTTAAGGGACATCTAATCTTGCTAATTCAACCACAAATCGAAAGAGGAATTGAAGAAATCAAGTAAAACTTCATAAAATCCGAAAATACAAAATAATACCTAAATAAATGAAAAACCCCTATAAACAAACACCATACCTGAGGAAATTCAAGGAGGAAGGTTGGTTTTAGGTTCTGGAAGAAGACCCACTCCTTAATTTGATGTTGAAATGAATTGGGAGGATTTTTGGGTTTTGGGAGCTTTGTGTTCTTGGCAAAATGGAACAAAATGGGGGAAATGGCTTGCTTTTTCCTGCTGTCTCCCGTGCACTAAGGGGGAAGAATAAGTGGGGGTGTTTCTGAAATTTTTTTTTTTTTTTTTTTTGACTTTTTACTGTTCATCCGTTGATTTTGACTTTGATCTCTCTTTTTTTTTCTTTTTTTTTTCTTTTTTTTTTTAAAATTCTCCTAACCTGCCTTATTAATAAAATAGCCCAATTATATGATAACTGAGGTAAAATAAAAATTAAAAGCTCAAAATATTGAAGTCGGACTTTTAAAACGTAATTGGACTCGAGAAACTGAAATCGGGCCCACGAACGGTAAATCGGCCCAAAGGCCTACGGCCACTCAAAACGGGCCTCCAAAAATCTTTATACGTGTCAAAAGAGTAGATTGGGCAATATCCTCAGGACTCAAACCCCAAACAATGCATCAATCGACTAATTAATCTAATGCACGTTAAATCTCCAAAACGACACGTCGTGCAAATTATCGACATACCACCAACGACATGACGTTCTAAATATTCTAAACATGACACCTAGGCTCTATGACTATGTCCACGTCACCCGGTCAAAAAGGTCAGCTATGACAGTCAAAGGGTCAACTCTCTCAAATCGACCAATCCGAGCAATCTAACTAAATTCGAATGCTGACTAGACTCTCAAAAAGATGGGGTCTCACATGTTGTTTTGACCAGGCTTGGTCAAAACGACACTCATCCATGTGGTTTTGATATTTCTCAGGAAAGAGTGTCGTTTCCTTTGAAACGACGTCATATCGACCACCACAACATGATGTTATTTCATCATACATTCTAGAACTGTTGACTCGTCTCCACCGTCTTTGACTGGAGATGCGATAAGAGTGAATTCATTGATTTTGGTTGTTTATTGTGAATTGAGCCACCCAAAATGCCCGAGAAATTCCTCTCCCTCTTGCAAGCTCGTCCATGTCATTTTTGTGCCGGATCTAAAAATATTACTGTCGAAATCAGGTGAGGAACTCACCCGAAAATTGGGGTGCCAAAACCTTCGATTTACCCATTTTTATTTGTTAAAATGTGTTATAAAACATATATTTAGATTCGTGATGATGTAAGATTTGTTTTGGTATACATATGACTAAATTTTGTTGAGGAACTAGAGAGATAGGGGAATAGGGTTTCTTGGATTTTAAGGTTATTGTTGCAGGTTTTGGAGGTTGAAGATGACCTCGGATGACTTGTCATTTGAGGCAGCCCTGGACGACATGTAGTTCATCCGTAGAATGGACGATGTGTCACCGGTATGCACAGGTAACATGTCGTCTGATAGGGCGACCAGATGTAGTCGGAGCTTGAGGCTCGGACAACATGTGTCTCACCCTATGTGTGACACGTGTAGGATCGGGTGTAGCCTCGGACATGCGTGTCACACTTTGCATGTGACATGTGTAGGTTCGGGTAGGCGTGTCATCCCCTAGTTCTAACATTTGTAGGCCCTGAGTGAGCTTTAGGTAATTCTGACAGCATTAGATGCTGACACGTGGCATGTTTTTATTTGTCCAAATTAATTAAATTCTGGAAAAATAGAAAATTAGCTTGAAAATCTATAAAATTCGGGAAAAATAGAAGAAAATTGAAAACAAATCCAGAAAAATTATAGAAAATACTAGATTTAATTTAGAATCTATTAATGTCAAATTTACATGAATTAAATGTGATTTGATAGGTCAATTAAACTGAACAAGATTCGGAAAATTAAAAAAATAAGAAAATCACCTGGTTGGGTCCCGGGTAGTTCATCGGGTAGAAACGCATCAAGTTATGGAGTTACACGCATTATTTTATGTTTTATTATGATATGTGAATAGTTTATTAAGAATGTGTAATCGTTGTGCTTAGGTGGATTCCTACAATGGCAAGACTTTGAGGAATCAGTCCGGAAGGCCATTAACGGCTAATTAGGCTTCAAAACCCATGAGTGGACAGAATTTCTTCTCTTTTGATAAATTTCTGGCATGATTATTAAATTATGAATAATAGGAGTTTATTAAATAAAGTCGTGCGTGCGCATGTGTGATAAACGATGAGTCGAGCATAATAACCAATATAGCATACATCGAGTAGTACGATAGGATATAAAATGCATGAATGTGTCATACTATGATTGAGATGCATGAATAAATTGGGTGCATTCGGGAATCAACATCAGCATAAAGAATGCATTGAGTCCGCATAGGGTAACCTATGTAACCCTTGAGAGCTCTCCTAGTCTGTAGCGTGGCGTGAAGACATCAATCACGAGATAATAAGGGTAGAACAAGATTTATTTATTTTATCATTAATTCTATTATTAATCAGGATCCTGCAGTGTGAGAATCGTTTAGGTGGAGCAACCATCACCTAATGCCCCGGTATCATCAGTGGATTGGTCTATGCAATTAATTTGATATGGATTTGTCTAGTGCATGTAATAATAAGATAAATGAAAAAATAATGAGATTAGAGTGCCATTGATGAACTCCAGTCCTGTCCCTGGCCTGGATAGGCTGGAAGATATTGCCAAGCCCAAGTCACGGTTATGTGTGTGTTGAAGAACTGTATGTTTGCTATATATTATATGACTGTGATCACGTGCGTTAAAGTATGAAATGATTAATTCATTAAATGCCAGCATGTTTTCTTGATGTATGATTTGATTGTGTGTGAAATACTTTGTTAGTCTTCCTATCTACTCACCTGGTAGCATTCTACCAGTTTATTAGCATGTAATGCAGGAATGGTAATTAAGAGCTCATTCCCAGGCATCTTAAGAATGGAATAGCAAATCACAGGATTAACGGGGAGTGCGATCCAGGTATTTTCGCGAACGTCATATGCATAGTGTTTCCTCTAGAATGTTGAGTTTATTAGAGCTAGTGTTTTTCCCCGAGTTTGTCGAGTATGTTAGAGCCAGTGTAATAATTAGATTCCTGGGTATTGAATGTTATATTAAATATTCATCGATGATACTCGGACATCATTATTTCTCTTTTATAATTCCACTGCACAGTATATATTTTTAAAGTCCATCTAATTACCATCTCCACTTTAGTTTATACCATTAGCCTTGACAGTTTATTATATGCATTATTGTGTGTTATGGTAGTATATATAATGGGGCTACGGCAGGGTGTCGCACGTGATCTTCGAGGTCTAGGGCGTGACAACATTTATTATGGATTTTGACCCGTTAATCCTCATAGTTCAATCCTATTGATGATGTCGGGACCTTAGGTGAGATCGCTCCACCTAATCAATCCCAAACCTGCAGGATCCTGTAGTACATTCATACAATTATAGAGTCTATGTCCTTCCTTATGTATCTCATGGTAAGTCCATACCCCACTACTTGTGAGACCCGATCTTTCGTAGTGTAGATGTCTGGAAAGTCCAGGAGTCGATGCAACTGAAATGACTATTTTTCCCCTAAAGAAATGGTTGCTACCGGATATTTCCTACTTTAATTCTGATATTTTTATTTTAATTATCCTTAGTTTTATCCCTTATTATCCAAGATATTAGATAATTCTTCCTTTTAATTATAATATCTCTTTTAATAGAATTATCTTTTTAATAGAATTATCTTTTTAAATAGAATTATCCTTCTAATAGAATATCTCTTTTAATAGAGTTATCTTTTTAAGCATAAAAGTAGGGAATTATCTCTTAGCTAAGCCTCCTTAGACACCTATAAAAGAGTGGCCAGCCTATCCTACCTAAACATACCAAAACCCATCTAGAAATTTCGAAATTTACCCCTTCTTATTCCTCTCAATTTTTGATTTTTGCCTACCCTAAACCCTAGCTGAAATTCCTTGATCTTCATCTTAGTATAACTCTCTCATCCTTTATCAGATTTCTGCAAATAATAGCTTGTTGGAAAGCTCTTTCCATCCTCTATCTAGAAATCTTAGGTTGGTCATCAGAAGTTTAGTTCTTCCTGGTCAAAATTCAAGTCATAATTCATCGATTTTGGGTACCAAGATTGTGTGATTCTTCCTTCAATTGATTTCTGTTGTTATTCATTTTGTTTGTATGATTGTTTGACATCCATTCATGTTGTAAAATCATGAATTCATCCTTTGAATCTTTCATATACATAAAATCGGCATGCCCTATTTGATATGGCAACATTACCTTCAAGAACTCACCTATTACGAAGTTCACACTGACTTCTTTATTTGGTGGGCATCACGACAATCTCAATATAACATAATGGAAACAAATGAACTTAATACTACATCCACTAGTTATACTCCCTGGCTTAAAACCAAAGACCAAACAGTAGAACTTGCAAAGTACCCTCCTTTTGAGGAAATTACTATCGACTGGAATGGAAACAAAATACTAGCGGCTCCTTTCAAAGACGCTGATAATACGGAGTTTGGTAAGATAAAAAGTCAAAATAATTACACGAACCAAATGTTACAGAAAATTGCCCATCAACTGGAATATCTTGAGTTTCAAGAAAAGAAAGAAATCAGAATAGAAAAACCACTCATCAAACCATATGAAGATATTCGCAACTTTAAACTAAATCGTGAAGATGACCTATTACAAAAAATAACGAAGCAATTAGAACATTTAGAATTGACCACTTCGACAACTAAAGCTCAAATAGCCGTCATTTCTGAAGAAGAAACAGGATCAGACTACACTGACTCAGAAGAAGATAAATCAGATAATGTAGAACAACTCACAGAACAATTTGTAGATTTGGAATTAAATAAAATATATGACCGGCCCAGAATACCACATTATTATTCACGACCATCATTACCAGATATACAATATGAGGAAAAATATTCGTTAGGTAGCTATGACGGTAAAAGTATATATGAATGGAACATAGATGGAAAAACCGAACATGGAATTACAGATATACTTAATGAAATGTGTATGGCCGCTACGGCCTACAAAACTATGAATAATACCGAAAAAGAAATCACAAAAATAATAACCTCTGGCTTTACAGGACAATTAAAAGGATGGTGGGATAATTACCTATCCCCAACAGACAAAAATGATATTCTACTTATGGTAAAACCCGAAGTCCATAATGGGCAGACACATGCTATAGAAAATTCTTTTGCTACCTTAATTTACGCTATCACAAAACATTTCATAGGAAATCCACAAAGTATAGCCGAAAAAGCTTCTATCATTTTAACTAATTTAACATGCCCGAAACTACAAGACTTTAGGTGGTATAAGGACATGTTTCTATCTAAAATATTCACTCGAGAAGATTGCCAACAAGCCTATTGGAAAGAACGGTTCATTGCTGGACTGCCTAGTTTATTTGCAGAAAGAGTAAGAAATAGGATTAAAAGAAAGTTTAGTGACAATATTATTCACTACGATATGATTACATATGGTGACCTAGTTACCGAAGTAAACACCGAAGGATTAAATCTTTGTAACGAATTAAAACTCAAATCAAAATTAAAACAAGATAAACTTAGTGGAAGAAAAGAATTAGGTTCCTTTTGTACGCAGTATGGCTATGAAAAAATTATAGCTCCCTCTGCACAACATAAAAAATTTGTCAAAAAACGTAAGTATATAAGGCCACATATCACCAAGCGTTATGAGAAAAATAAGATTAGATATGAACATAAACCGAGATATGAACATAAACCTCGATATCACAAGCAAACTAAAAACTTCAAACCAAAGACAAATACAAATACTAATAAACCAAATAACTTAACATGCTATAAATGTGGACGCATTGGCCATATGAAAAAGGATTGTCCCCTACTAAAAAAGATAAGAGCACTAGAAATTAATGATAATGAAAAAGAAGAAATATTGCATTTACTACGAACTGACGAAACTAGTTCCTCTGAACATACTAGTAGTGACGAATGTGGCTGCATAGGCCCATGTCAATGCTATGAGCTAAACACTATTACAGAAGAAAATAATTTATTCGAATTAATTATGAAAGTTGAAGATCCCGAATTGCAAAAGAAATATCTGACAGAATATAAAACGTATGTTTTACAAAGTAACAACTTTTCAGGTAGCAAACCTAAACACGAGGAACTAAAAACATATAATCTTAATGAAATATTATTCCATAAAGAAAGAAATAAAGAAGTCCTATCTTTAGAAGGATTGAAATATGAAATTCAGAATGTTAAAAAAGAGGTAGCACTAATAAAAAATGACTTAGATGAAATTAAAACCACGATCAAAGGCAAAGGAAAAATAGAAGATCTTCCTGAACAAAGTCTTAGATTTAATGAGGAATTTATACATGCAATATCAAGAATAGAATTTCAGAAGTGGTATACAACCATTAAGTTAGTAATCAAAGACTATAAGCTAGAACTTCGAGCTCTATTAGATTCAGGCGCTGATCATAACTGTATAAGGGAAGGCCTAATACCTACCAAATACTATGAAAAGACCACAGAAAGATTACACGCAGCCAATAAACAGAAACTCGAAATAAAATATAAAATAACAAATGCTCATATATGCAACCAAGGAATCTGTTTTCAAAATACTTTCTTACTAGTTAAAAATTTGTCACAAGATGTTATACTTGGGACTCCATTCCTAACACAACTCTATCCATTTCTGATAACTGATAAAGGATTAAGCACAACAGTTTTAGGAAAACAACTTACCTTTGAGTTCTGTAAGAATATCATACGACGAGAGATTTCTGTTCTTCAGAACCTAGGGAAACAAAAGGAAATTTTACTCATACATAAGAAAAAACACCTACATTCTTTAGTTCATGAGATGAATCTCACAAGAATAGAAGATGAGTTAAAAAAAACCAGAAATAATTACCCAAATTGACCAATTACAAAAACAGATTGAAGAACAAATCTGTTCATCCTTACCTAATGCTTTTTGGAATAGAAAACAACATCTTGTCGCATTACCTTATGAACCAGATTTTAAAGAAGAAAATATTCCAACAAAAGCGAGACCTATTCAAATGAACTCAGAACTATTAGAATTCTGTAAACAAGAGATCAAAGGCCTGCTAGATAAAGGACTTATTAGAGAAAGCAAATCTCCTTGGTCTTGCGCTGCCTTTTATGTACAAAACAATGCAGAATTAGAACGAGGAGTGCCTAGACTTGTCATAAACTACAAACCCTTAAATCAACACCTTCAATGGATTAGATATCCAATTCCAAATAAACGCGATCTCATTAAAAGGCTTTCAGCTGCAACGGTTTTCTCAAAATTCGATATGAAATCAGGCTTTTGGCAAATACAAATTAAAGAGCAAGATAAATATAAAACAGCCTTTACTGTTCCTTTCGGACATTATGAATGGAACGTAATGCCATTTGGCCTTAAAAATGCTCCTTCTGAATTTCAGCATGTTATGAATGATATTTTTAACTCATATGATAAATTTACGATTGTTTATATTGATGATGTTTTAGTTTATTCAAAAACTATTACTGATCACTTCAAGCATGTGAGACGATTTTTACAGGTAATCAAAGATAATGGTTTAGTAGTTTCTGCCCCAAAAATAAAATTATTCCAGACAAAAATCCGATTTCTCGGATATGATATAAATCAGGGAACTTATACCCCTATAGCTAGGAGTATAGAATTTGCTTCAAAATTCCCTGATGAAATTAAAGATAGACAACAATTACAAAGATTTTTGGGATGTTTAAACTATATTGCCGATTTTATTCCTCAAATAAGAGTAATATGTAAACCACTCTATGCACGTCTAAAGAAAAATGCCCCTAATTGGACAAATGAACATACACAGATTATAAAAGATATAAAATTAAAAGTCAAACAACTTCCCTGTCTTGGTATACCATGTTCAGAAGCTTTCTTAATTGTCGAAACAGATGCCTCTGAAAATGGCTATGGCGGCATTCTAAAACAAAAAATTAGTAACAAAGAACAATTGGTACGTTACTACTCTGGCATATGGAATGCAGCTCAAAATAATTATTCTACAGTAAAAAAGGAAGTACTGGCAATAGTACTTTGTGTTAATGCATTTCAGGACGACCTATTTAACAAAACCTTTTTAATAAGAGTCGATTGTCAATCTGCCAAATTTATCCTTGAAAAGGATGTTAAAAATTTAGTTTCAAAACAGATATTTGCTAGATGGCAGGCTATTCTCTCTAACTTTGATTTTACCATTGAATTCATAAAAGGTTCTTCAAATAATTTACCTGATTTCCTCTCGCGTGAATTCTTGCAGAAACGATCATTAACAGAATAATACAGGTATGATTCCATACTTTCAAGAACAAATAATCGAAAAAGGTATTGATAAACTCATGCAAATTGATTTTTCTAATATCGAAGAAATATTACTGTTAAAACAAAAATTAATAGAAGGCATACGACAAAGCATAGAGGATCATTTACTAAATCATTCTGTAGTACCAAATAATTGCTGTGATTGTAAAGAATATGATAAAAAAGAACAGTTTGGTAGAAAATTATTACGGATTCTTCATGAAATGATTAATGAAGAACAAGGTAATACATCTGATACAGATTAAAGAACAAATTGGAAAACAAATTGATAAAAATTGGTTTAAATATAAAAATACTAAAAAAAGAAAATATCTTCAAAAAATTAACTCTAACGTTAATATATTGTGTGATTTATTGTTCGATATTGATCAGCTTCTATCTCAGGATAAATGCAATACCTTAAAATACAATCACCTTGCTGGTTCAAAGTAAAGGCTGGCGAATACCCAAAACGTCGACGTTTTGGTCGCTCCTGGATAACTGAGACAATCTCTGTTGATAAAAAAATTGTTACCAAAACTTATTGCCATCAGAGTACTTTTTCAGTAAAACAGCAGGCTCATTGCATCGAAGAACAAAGGCGAGCTCTCAGACACGAAATTTTGACGGTCCGCTCTGTCCTACACAGAAGAATTCAGACACGGGCAAATATCGGCCTCAGCATTGCCGAGCTAAAAGAATTGATCCAAAATCTTCTCTGCGAACTTAACAGTCTACCCGTACTTTTCTAAATGGATAAGAAAAAATCATTGACAGCTATGCTCGCGAAAGCATCCTCTTCATCATCTGATAAAAGGTATTCTTCTTCTCCTCCGGCATCCCCCTCTTCACCCGCTACTCATGCCCCACCTTACTATTCTGCATTAATTACTGCTCCTGTTACTCCCGAGCAAATAAAAAGAAAGTCCATGGTCTCATTACCTCTGTACCCACAAAGATCTCCCCAATCAATCACTACTCGAACTCCACCTCTTATTGTTCGAGAATTAGCAAATCAAAAAACTGATCTCTACACCCACAAAATGGACATCAAAATTACTGAGCTCGAAACAGATGATGAGAAAAAGGACCTCAAAGAGCTCATTCCTCAACTATTTCCTCCTAAAGAAGTCCAAATGCTAGAACATCCTTTCAAAACCAGACTTTTTTACGAACAAATTTTACTTGAGACCCAATCCGTTGAAATTCTTCATACCATGGATAAAAGATACCCAGACCAGATTGCTTTTTCTCGACTCAAAATCATGCGAGTCATGACTAAATCAGAATGGAGACAACATCCATATACAAATAAAACTTTCTCTGCTCAAATCCCTGGACAACAGTTGCATAGCTATAACTACTATGATTACCAAAAAGCTTGGTTACGTGTCTTATGGTATAAACCCACATATCACACGTGGTTTCTCTTGTTGTCAGGAGTAAGGTAGTGTTTGATATCATTTGAAGAGAGATTTAACAAGATTTGAACTGAATGAACATTGGACCTAGACTGATCATATTTTGCCCAATTTTTTTGTTTCAATCGTCTGACAAGGTGGGTAATATGGGAGGATGGATCTAGATTTTTGGAAAATTCCCAACAAAGAATCCATGGCACAGAAAATGTAATAAGATACTGAAGCAGAGGACTAGGAGTAATATCCTCGAGATCAGTGAAATGAGCAAAGATTTTGATGGCGGTTTCGATTTCAGTGGGGAAAAGCCCTGGTAGTGGTTTTACAGTACTGAAATAACTGCTCCACCATTGAGGAAAGATTCTTTGACAATTTTTGGAGAAATAGAGAAACCACGTGTGATATGTGGGTTTATACCATAAGACACGTAACCAAGCTTTTTGGTAATCATAGTAGTTATAGCTATGCAACTGTTGTCCAGGGATTTGAGCAGAGAAAGTTTTATTTGTATATGGATGTTGTCTCCATTCTGATTTAGTCATGACTCGCATGATTTTGAGTCGAGAAAAAGCAATCTGGTCTGGGTATCTTTTATCCATGGTATGAAGAATTTCAACGGATTGGGTCTCAAGTAAAATTTGTTCGTAAAAAAGTCTGGTTTTGAAAGGATGTTCTAGCATTTGGACTTCTTTAGGAGGAAATAGTTGAGGAATGAGCTCTTTGAGGTCCTTTTTCTCATCATCTGTTTCGAGCTCAGTAATTTTGATGTCCATTTTGTGGGTGTAGAGATCAGTTTTTTGATTTGCTAATTCTCGAACAATAAGAGGTGGAGTTCGAGTAGTGATTGATTGGGGAGATCTTTGTGGGTACAGAGGTAATGAGACCATGGACTTTCTTTTTATTTGCTCGGGAGTAACAGGAGCAGTAATTAATGCAGAATAGTAAGGTGGGGCATGAGTAGCGGGTGAAGAGGGGGATGCCGGAGGAGAAGAAGAATACCTTTTATCAGATGATGAAGAGGATGCTTTCGCGAGCATAGCTGTCAATGATTTTTTCTTATCCATTTAGAAAAGTACGGGTAGACTGTTAAGTTCGCAGAGAAGATTTTGGATCAATTCTTTTAGCTCGGCAATGCTGAGGCCGATATTTGCCCGTGTCTGAATTCTTCTGTGTAGGACAGAGCGGACCGTCAAAATTTCGTGTCTGAGAGCTCGCCTTTGTTCTTCGATGCAATGAGCCTGCTGTTTTACTGAAAAAGTACTCTGATGGCAATAAGTTTTGGTAACAATTTTTTATCAACAGAGATTGTCTCAGTTATCCAGGAGCGACCAAAACGTCGACGTTTTGGGTATTCGCCAGCCTTTACTTTGAACCAGCAAGGTGATTGTATTTTAAGGTATTGCATTTATCCTGAGATAGAAGCTGATCAATATCGAACAATAAATCACACAATATATTAACGTTAGAGTTAATTTTTTGAAGATATTTTCTTTTTTTAGTATTTTTATATTTAAACCAATTTTTATCAATTTGTTTTCCAATTTGTTCTTTAATCTGTATCAGATGTATTACCTTGTTCTTCATTAATCATTTCATGAAGAATCCGTAATAATTTTCTACCAAACTGTTCTTTTTTATCATATTCTTTACAATCACAGCAATTATTTGGTACTACAGAATGATTTAGTAAATGATCCTCTATGCTTTGTCGTATGCCTTCTATTAATTTTTGTTTTAACAGTAATATTTCTTCGATATTAGAAAAATCAATTTGCATGAGTTTATCAATACCTTTTTCGATTATTTGTTCTTGAAAGTATGGAATCATACCTGTATTATTCTGTTAATGATCGTTTCTGCAAGAATTCACGCGAGAGGAAATCAGGTAAATTATTTGAAGAACCTTTTATGAATTCAATGGTAAAATCAAAGTTAGAGAGAATAGCCTGCCATCTAGCAAATATCTGTTTTGAAACTAAATTTTTAACATCCTTTTCAAGGATAAATTTGGCAGATTGACAATCGACTCTTATTAAAAAGGTTTTGTTAAATAGGTCGTCCTGAAATGCATTAACACAAAGTACTATTGCCAGTACTTCCTTTTTTACTGTAGAATAATTATTTTGAGCTGCATTCCATATGCCAGAGTAGTAACGTACCAATTGTTCTTTGTTACTAATTTTTTGTTTTAGAATGCCGCCATAGCCATTTTCAGAGGCATCTGTTTCGACAATTAAGAAAGCTTCTGAACATGGTATACCAAGACAGGGAAGTTGTTTGACTTTTAATTTTATATCTTTTATAATCTGTGTATGTTCATTTGTCCAATTAGGGGCATTTTTCTTTAGACGTGCATAGAGTGGTTTACATATTACTCTTATTTGAGGAATAAAATCGGCAATATAGTTTAAACATCCCAAAAATCTTTGTAATTGTTGTCTATCTTTAATTTCATCAGGGAATTTTGAAGCAAATTCTATACTCCTAGCTATAGGGGTATAAGTTCCCTGATTTATATCATATCCGAGAAATCGGATTTTTGTCTGGAATAATTTTATTTTTGGGGCAGAAACTACTAAACCATTATCTTTGATTACCTGTAAAAATCGTCTCACATGCTTGAAGTGATCAGTAATAGTTTTTGAATAAACTAAAACATCATCAATATAAACAATCGTAAATTTATCATATGAGTTAAAAATATCATTCATAACATGCTGAAATTCAGAAGGAGCATTTTTAAGGCCAAATGGCATTACGTTCCATTCATAATGTCCGAAAGGAACAGTAAAGGCTGTTTTATATTTATCTTGCTCTTTAATTTGTATTTGCCAAAAGCCTGATTTCATATCGAATTTTGAGAAAACCGTTGCAGCTGAAAGCCTTTTAATGAGATCGCGTTTATTTGGAATTGGATATCTAATCCATTGAAGGTGTTGATTTAAGGGTTTGTAGTTTATGACAAGTCTAGGCACTCCTCGTTCTAATTCTGCATTGTTTTGTACATAAAAGGCAGCGCAAGACCAAGGAGATTTGCTTTCTCTAATAAGTCCTTTATCTAGCAGGCCTTTGATCTCTTGTTTACAGAATTCTAATAGTTCTGAGT
Organism: Passiflora organensis; assembly: GCA_019739055.1. NCBI lineage: Eukaryota > Viridiplantae > Streptophyta > Magnoliopsida > Malpighiales > Passifloraceae > Passiflora > Passiflora organensis. The sequence continues at coordinate 55,418 of JAEPBF010000212.1, read as the reverse complement.
TCATTTGAATAGGTCTCGCTTTTGTTGGAATATTTTCTTCTTTAAAATCTGGTTCATAAGGTAATGCGACAAGATGTTGTTTTCTATTCCAAAAAGCATTAGGTAAGGATGAACAGATTTGTTCTTCAATCTGTTTTTGTAATTGGTCAATTTGGGTAATTATTTCTGGTTTTTTTAACTCATCTTCTATTCTTGTGAGATTCATCTCATGAACTAAAGAATGTAGGTGTTTTTTCTTATGTATGAGTAAAATTTCCTTTTGTTTCCCTAGGTTCTGAAGAACAGAAATCTCTCGTCGTATGATATTCTTACAGAACTCAAAGGTAAGTTGTTTTCCTAAAACTGTTGTGCTTAATCCTTTATCAGTTATCAGAAATGGATAGAGTTGTGTTAGGAATGGAGTCCCAAGTATAACATCTTGTGACAAATTTTTAACTAGTAAGAAAGTATTTTGAAAACAGATTCCTTGGTTGCATATATGAGCATTTGTTATTTTATATTTTATTTCGAGTTTCTGTTTATTGGCTGCGTGTAATCTTTCTGTGGTCTTTTCATAGTATTTGGTAGGTATTAGGCCTTCCCTTATACAGTTATGATCAGCGCCTGAATCTAATAGAGCTCGAAGTTCTAGCTTATAGTCTTTGATTACTAACTTAATGGTTGTATACCACTTCTGAAATTCTATTCTTGATATTGCATGTATAAATTCCTCATTAAATCTAAGACTTTGTTCAGGAAGATCTTCTATTTTTCCTTTGCCTTTGATCGTGGTTTTAATTTCATCTAAGTCATTTTTTATTAGTGCTACCTCTTTTTTAACATTCTGAATTTCATATTTCAATCCTTCTAAAGATAGGACTTCTTTATTTCTTTCTTTATGGAATAATATTTCATTAAGATTATATGTTTTTAGTTCCTCGTGTTTAGGTTTGCTACCTGAAAAGTTGTTACTTTGTAAAACATACGTTTTATATTCTGTCAGATATTTCTTTTGCAATTCGGGATCTTCAACTTTCATAATTAATTCGAATAAATTATTTTCTTCTGTAATAGTGTTTAGCTCATAGCATTGACATGGGCCTATGCAGCCACATTCGTCACTACTAGTATGTTCAGAGGAACTAGTTTCGTCAGTTCGTAGTAAATGCAATATTTCTTCTTTTTCATTATCATTAATTTCTAGTGCTCTTATCTTTTTTAGTAGGGGACAATCCTTTTTCATATGGCCAATGCGTCCACATTTATAGCATGTTAAGTTATTTGGTTTATTAGTATTTGTATTTGTCTTTGGTTTGAAGTTTTTAGTTTGCTTGTGATATCGAGGTTTATGTTCATATCTCGGTTTATGTTCATATCTAATCTTATTTTTCTCATAACGCTTGGTGATATGTGGCCTTATATACTTACGTTTTTTGACAAATTTTTTATGTTGTGCAGAGGGAGCTATAATTTTTTCATAGCCATACTGCGTACAAAAGGAACCTAATTCTTTTCTTCCACTAAGTTTATCTTGTTTTAATTTTGATTTGAGTTTTAATTCGTTACAAAGATTTAATCCTTCGGTGTTTACTTCGGTAACTAGGTCACCATATGTAATCATATCGTAGTGAATAATATTGTCACTAAACTTTCTTTTAATCCTATTTCTTACTCTTTCTGCAAATAAACTAGGCAGTCCAGCAATGAACCGTTCTTTCCAATAGGCTTGTTGGCAATCTTCTCGAGTGAATATTTTAGATAGAAACATGTCCTTATACCACCTAAAGTCTTGTAGTTTCGGGCATGTTAAATTAGTTAAAATGATAGAAGCTTTTTCGGCTATACTTTGTGGATTTCCTATGAAATGTTTTGTGATAGCGTAAATTAAGGTAGCAAAAGAATTTTCTATAGCATGTGTCTGCCCATTATGGACTTCGGGTTTTACCATAAGTAGAATATCATTTTTGTCTGTTGGGGATAGGTAATTATCCCACCATCCTTTTAATTGTCCTGTAAAGCCAGAGGTTATTATTTTTGTGATTTCTTTTTCGGTATTATTCATAGTTTTGTAGGCCGTAGCGGCCATACACATTTCATTAAGTATATCTGTAATTCCATGTTCGGTTTTTCCATCTATGTTCCATTCATATATACTTTTACCGTCATAGCTACCTAACGAATATTTTTCCTCATATTGTATATCTGGTAATGATGGTCGTGAATAATAATGTGGTATTCTGGGCCGGTCATATATTTTATTTAATTCCAAATCTACAAATTGTTCTGTGAGTTGTTCTACATTATCTGATTTATCTTCTTCTGAGTCAGTGTAGTCTGATCCTGTTTCTTCTTCAGAAATGACGGCTATTTGAGCTTTAGTTGTCGAAGTGGTCAATTCTAAATGTTCTAATTGCTTCGTTATTTTTTGTAATAGGTCATCTTCACGATTTAGTTTAAAGTTGCGAATATCTTCATATGGTTTGATGAGTGGTTTTTCTATTCTGATTTCTTTCTTTTCTTGAAACTCAAGATATTCCAGTTGATGGGCAATTTTCTGTAACATTTGGTTCGTGTAATTATTTTGACTTTTTATCTTACCAAACTCCGTATTATCAGCGTCTTTGAAAGGAGCCGCTAGTATTTTGTTTCCATTCCAGTCGATAGTAATTTCCTCAAAAGGAGGGTACTTTGCAAGTTCTACTGTTTGGTCTTTGGTTTTAAGCCAGGGAGTATAACTAGTGGATGTAGTATTAAGTTCATTTGTTTCCATTATGTTATATTGAGATTGTCGTGATGCCCACCAAATAAAGAAGTCAGTGTGAACTTCGTAATAGGTGAGTTCTTGAAGGTAATGTTGCCATATCCCCCCCCGAAGAAGCGAAGGGACGGAGCGAAGATAGGTGAGGCGGTGAGAGGTATTGTGATCAGCACAGTACTGATCAATGATGGTGGGTAAATTGAGAGTAAATGTCATTGGGATAATTGAGTAGTGTAGTGGCGTGAGCCAGCCATATCACTACGTGTAGGAGACAGAGGAGGGGAGTCAAGTTTGGAAATAGGAGTGGGAGGTACAGTAGGTGTACGAGGGATGTTAAAGTAGGATTGAGGAATAGTTTTATTATAATCAACGCCTTTGAGAGAAGGCTGTTGCGAAGTAGAGGTATGAGGTAAAGAAGTAGACATTGTAGGTGAATCTTTAGGTTTAGAAAAAAGGATCTCAGCATGTCCTTTAAGAGTTTCAATTACTGCAAAGGGTTGTGTACGAGGTAAGATAGGTCGTACAGGTAGTATATTTTGAATCTGCCAACTATCGGGATAAGTAACTTGATTCCACTCGATTAATTTAGGTGTATGAATATGAACATGATCATAATTAGCCTCAATTAATATGGTTGATTCTTTGGCTGATTCAATCTTGGCTTTGGGACTTAAATTTGATTTCATTATTTTATAATGTATTCGATAGATGATAGCAACATTTTTAGAGTTGGTCATCATCGTAGAAGGTAACTTCATATTAAGTGTGAGAGTTTTACTTAAATTTTCATCGAAAAGATCGATACTAAAATTTGGATAACAATTGAAGTAAACAGGTCCTGTAGCTAAATTTGATTCACAGACAGCAAGTAACGAGTCTGTAAAAGAGGTAAACCTAGCATCGCGTAAACACATTAGAATAGGAGTGTCTAATCCTATGCGATGCAGAGGTTTAATTGCAATTTGGATTAAACCAATATGCATAAATCTATATCTAGTTTTGAACTTGTTGAGTTTATTGGGATCTAATAGTTCTAAACTTTCAATTTGAGGATTAACAGGTAAAGATTTTTCAGTTGTCTCGATGACATAATCATGTGTAAATAAGTTTTGGAAACCTAGTCCAGTTTCATATATTTTATTAGTAGGTATTTTAGGAATTGTCCAATTTAGATAGGGTAGGGTTGTTAGTTCGTCATGTGGCTAAGAGGATTGGTGTATAGAGATAATCACTCAAAGACATAACTGAATACTTCACACTTTTATTTTATTGCTTAGAGAATTGTACATAGAGCAGAGTGTTTACAAATAATCATCATCACAACTCTTCTTCTCATCTATGAGGCAAGAGTCTTATATAGACACGCTTGACAATTTTGTCCTTGATTTTTAACAATAATGTATGCCCTTAGGCAGAAAGTAGTTGAGTGCGCCTGAGTGCTTCTGTTTTCGGTGAGTGCGTCTTACTTTGAGGGTAGTGCGCCTTTGCTTTTATCCGCTTTTGGTGAGTGCGTCTTCTTTGAGGGTTGTGCGTCTTTGCTTGTATCCTGCTTTTTATCCGTATGTCCTTTCTGTCAGTCACATCATGCTTGTTGCTTTGAAGATAGTGCGTCTGATGTCATGTTCTGTCACATGAGTGCATCTGTGTCTTTGTTGCTTTTAACTATGATAGGTTAATAAGAGGTCACGATCAGGGTCGTGATTGGCGAAGGGGTCATCATCTTCGTCTTCATCCGTCTTTTCCTTTGAACCATATATTTCTTTCATCTTCTCAAGAGGAGAAGAATGAGGATTAACATCTTCTTGTTTTGAAGGAATGACAGGACCCTTGTTGTCAGGAGTAAGGTAGTGTTTGATATCATTTGAAGAGAGATTTAACAAGATTTGAACTGAATGAACATTGGACCTAGACAGATCATATTTTGCCCAATTTTTTTGTTTCAATCGTCTGACAAGGTGGGTAATATGGGAGGATGGATCTCGATTTTTGGCAAATTCCCAACAAAGAATCCATGGCACAGAAAATGTAATAAGATACTGAAGCAGAGGACTAGGAGTAATATCCTCGAGATCAGTGAAATGGTAGCGGAGCCAGACATGGCAGCTCGTGATTAAACGTACATACGGCAAGAAGGTAATCACGTGGTGTAAGGTGTTCCCGGCAGATGCACAGCTGGATGCTCCGATAAGACCGATGGTAAGCCTGAGCGTGTTTCTTGTTATGAGTATTCTCTTAAGCATGATATGTCTATGTTTGTCAAACGTAAGCTAGCTCACATATCTTATGATGTTGCCTTTGTAATTACGATTACAATAGATAGGATACATTTCTTACTGTACTTGTGTAATTGTGCTTGTGCTTGACTAAAACGAATGGACAACACTAGAGAACTTCACATTTCTGCTATTGAGCAGAAATTGCAAAATTGGACAATTCCTAAAATACCTACTAATAAAATATATGAAACTGGACTAGGTTTCCAAAACTTATTTACACATGATAGCCCTGGTAGTGGTTTTACAGTACTGAAATAACTGCTCCACCATTGAGGAAAGATTCTTTGACAATTTTTGGAGAAATAGAGAAACCACGTGTGATATGTGGGTTTATACCATAAGACACGTAACCAAGCTTTTTGGTAATCATAGTAGTTATAGCTATGCAACTGTTGTCCAGGGATTTGAGCAGAGAAAGTTTTATTTGTATATGGATGTTGTCTCCATTCTGATTTAGTCATGACTCGCATGATTTTGAGTCGAGAAAAAGCAATCTGGTCTGGGTATCTTTTATCCATGGTATGAAGAATTTCAACGGATTGGGTCTCAAGTAAAATTTGTTCGTAAAAAAGTCTGGTTTTGAAAGGATGTTCTAGCATTTGGACTTCTTTAGGAGGAAATAGTTGAGGAATGAGCTCTTTGAGGTCCTTTTTCTCATCATCTGTTTCGAGCTCAGTAATTTTGATGTCCATTTTGTGGGTGTAGAGATCAGTTTTTTGATTTGCTAATTCTCGAACAATAAGAGGTGGAGTTCGAGTAGTGATTGATTGGGGAGATCTTTGTGGGTACAGAGGTAATGAGACCATGGACTTTCTTTTTATTTGCTCGGGAGTAACAGGAGCAGTAATTAATGCAGAATAGTAAGGTGGGGCATGAGTAGCGGGTGAAGAGGGGGATGCCGGAGGAGAAGAAGAATACCTTTATCAGATGATGAAGAGGATGCTTTCGCGAGCATAGCTGTCAATGATTTTTTTCTTATCCATTTAGAAAAGTACGGGTAGACTGTTAAGTTCGCAGAGAAGATTTTGATCAATTCTTTTAGCTCGGCAATGCTGAGGCCGATATTTGCCCGTGTCTGAATTCTTCTGTGTAGGACAGAGCGGACCGTCAAAATTTCGTGTCTGAGAGCTCGCCTTTGTTCTTCGATGCAATGAGCCTGCTGTTTTACTGAAAAAGTACTCTGATGGCAATAAGTTTTGGTAACAATTTTTTTATCAACAGAGATTGTCTCAGTTATCCAGGAGCGACCAAAACGTCGACGTTTTGGGTATTCGCCAGCCTTTACTTTGAACCAGCAAGGTGATTGTATTTTAAGGTATTGCATTTATCCTGAGATAGAAGCTGATCAATATCGAACAATAAATCACACAATATATTAACGTTAGAGTTAATTTTTTGAAGATATTTTCTTTTTTTAGTATTTTTATATTTAAACCAATTTTTATCAATTTGTTTTCCAATTTGTTCTTTAATCTGTATCAGATGTATTACCTTGTTCTTCATTAATCATTTCATGAAGAATCCGTAATAATTTTCTACCAAACTGTTCTTTTTTATCATATTCTTTACAATCACAGCAATTATTTGGTACTACAGAATGATTTAGTAAATGATCCTCTATGCTTTGTCGTATGCCTTCTATTAATTTTTGTTTTAACAGTAATATTTCTTCGATATTAGAAAAATCAATTTGCATGAGTTTATCAATACCTTTTTCGATTATTTGTTCTTGAAAGTATGGAATCATACCTGTATTATTCTGTTAATGATCGTTTCTGCAAGAATTCACGCGAGAGGAAATCAGGTAAATTATTTGAAGAACCTTTTATGAATTCAATGGTAAAATCAAAGTTAGAGAGAATAGCCTGCCATCTAGCAAATATCTGTTTTGAAACTAAATTTTTAACATCCTTTTCAAGGATAAATTTGGCAGATTGACAATCGACTCTTATTAAAAAGGTTTTGTTAAATAGGTCGTCCTGAAATGCATTAACACAAAGTACTATTGCCAGTACTTCCTTTTTTACTGTAGAATAATTATTTGAGCTGCATTCCATATGCCAGAGTAGTAACGTACCAATTGTTCTTTGTTACTAATTTTTTGTTTTAGAATGCCGCCATAGCCATTTTCAGAGGCATCTGTTTCGACAATTAAGAAGCTCTGAACATGGTATACCAAGACAGGGAAGTTGTTTGACTTTTAATTTTATATCTTTTATATCTGTGTATGTTCATTTGTCCAATTAGGGGCATTTTTCTTTAGACGTGCATAGAGTGGTTTACATATTACTCTTATTTGAGGAATAAAATCGGCAATATAGTTTAAACATCCCAAAAATCTTTGTAATTGTTGTCTATCTTTAATTTCATCAGGGAATTTTGAAGCAAATTCTATACTCCTAGCTATAGGGGTATAAGTTCCCTGATTTATATCATATCCGAGAAATCGGATTTTGTCTGGAATAATTTTATTTTTGGGGCAGAAACTACTAAACCATTATCTTTGATTACCTGTAAAATCGTCTCACATGTTTGAAGTGATCAGTAATAGTTTTGAATAAACTAAAACATCATCAATATAAACAATCGTAAATTTATCATATGAGTTAAAAATATCATTCATAACATGCTGAAATTCAGAAGGAGCATTTTTAAGGCCAAATGGCATTACGTTCCATTCATAATGTCCGAAAGGAACAGTAAAGGCTTTTTATTTATCTTGCTCTTTAATTTGTATTTGCCAAAAGCCAGATTTCATATCGAATTTTGAGAAAACTGTTGCAGCTGAAAGTCTTTTAATGAGATCGCGTTTATTTGGAATTGGATATCTAATCCATTGAAGGTGTTGATTTAGGGTTTGTAGTTTATGACAAGTCTAGGACTCCTCGTTCTAATTCTGCATTGTTTTGTACATAAAAGGCAGCGCAAGACCAAGGAGATTTACTTTCTCTAATGAGTCCTTTATCTAGCAGCCTTTGATCTCTTGTTTACAAATTCTAATAGTTCTGAGTTCATTTGAATAGGTCTCGCTTTTGTTGGAATATTTTCTTCTTTAAAATCTGGTTCATAAGGTAATGCGACAAGATGTTGTTTTCTATTCCAAAAAGCATTAGGTAAGGATGAACAGATTTGTTCTTCAATCTGTTTTTGTAATTGGTCAATTTGGGTATTATTTCTGGTTTTTTAACTCATCTTCTATTCTTGTGAGATTCATCTCATGAACTAAAGAATGTAGGTGTTTTTTCTTATGTATGAGTAAAATTTCCTTTTGTTTCCCTAGGTTCTGAAGAACAGAAATCTCTCGTCGTATGATATTCTTACAGAACTCAAAGGTAAGTTGTTTTCCTAAAACTGTTGTGCTTAATCCTTTATCAGTTATCAGAAATGGATAGAGTTGTGTTAGGAATGGAGTCCCAAGTATAACATCTTGTGACAAATTTTTAACTAGTAAGAAAGTATTTTGAAAACAGATTCCTTGGTTGCATATATGAGCATTTGTTATTTTATATTTTATTTCGAGTTTCTGTTTATTGGCTGCGTGTAATCTTTCTGTGGTCTTTTCATAGTATTTGGTAGGTATTAGGCCTTCCCTTATACAGTTATGATCAGCGCCTGAATCTAATAGAGCTCGAAGTTCTAGCTTATAGTCTTTGATTACTAACTTAATGGTTGTATACCACTTCTGGAAATTCTATTCTTGATATTGCATGTATAAATTCCTTCATTAAATCGAAGACTTTGTTCAGGAAGATCTTCTAGTTTTCCTTTGCCTTTGATCGTGGTTTTAATTTCAGTCTAAGTCATTTTTTATTAGTGCTACCTCTTTTTTAACATTCTGAATTTCATAGTTTCAATCCTTCCTAAAGATAGGACTTCTTTATTTCTTTCTTTATGGAATAATATTTCATTAAGATTATATGTTTTTTAGTTCCTCGTGTTTAGGTTTGCTACCTTGAAGAGTTGTTACTCTTGTAAGACATACGTTTATATTCTGTAGATATTTCTTTTGCAATTCTGGATCTTCAACTTTCATAATTAATTCGAATAAATTATTTTCTTCTGTAATAGTGTTTAGCTCATAGCATTGACATGGGCCTATGCAGCCACATTCGTCACTACTAGTATGTTCAGAGGAACTAGTTTCGTCAGTTCGTAGTAAATGCAATATTTCTTCTTTTTCAGTTATCATTAATTTCTAGTGCTCTTATCTTTTTTAGTAGGGGACAATCCTTTTTCATATGGCCAATGCGTCCACATTTATAGCATGTTAAGTTATTTGGTTTATTAGTATTTGTATTTGTCTTTGGTTTGAAGTTTTTAGTTTGCTTGTGATATCGAGGTTATGTTCATATCTTCGGTTTATGTTCATATCTAGATCTTATTTTTCTCATAACGCTTGGTGATATGTGGCCTTATATACTTACGTTTTTTGACAAATTTTTTATGTTGTGCAGAGGGAGCTATAATTTTTTCATAGCCATACTGCGTACAAAAGGAACCTAATTCTTTTCTTCCACTAAGTTTATCTTGTTTTAATTTTGATTTGAGTTTTAATTCGTTACAAAGATTTAATCCTTCGGTGTTTACTTCGGTAACTAGGTCACCATATGTAATCATATCGTAGTGAATAATATTGTCACTAAACTTTCTTTTAATCCTATTTCTTACTCTTTCTGCAAATAAACTAGGCAGTCCAGCAATGAACCGTTCTTTCCAATAGGCTTGTTGGCAATCTTCTCGAGTGAATATTTTAGATAGAAACATGTCCTTATACCACCTAAAGTCTTGTAGTTTCGGGCATGTTAAATTAGTTAAAATGATAGAAGCTTTTTCGGCTATACTTTGTGGATTTCCTATGAAATGTTTTGTGATAGCGTAAATTAAGGTAGCAAAAGAATTTTCTATAGCATGTGTCTGCCCATTATGGACTTCGGGTTTTACCATAGTAGAATATCATTTTTGTCTGTTGGGGATAGGTAATTATCCCACCATCCTTTTAATTGTCCTGTAAAGCCAGAGGTTATTATTTTTGTGATTTCTTTTTCGGTATTATTCATAGTTTTGTAGGCCGTAGCGGCCATACACATTTCATTAAGTATATCCTGTAATTCCATGTTCGGTTTTTTCCATCTATGTTCCATTCATATATACTTTTACCGTCATAGCTACCTAACGAATATTTTTCCTCATATTGTATATCTGGTAATGATGGTCGTGAATAATAATGTGGTATTCTGGGCCGGTCATACATTTTATTTAATTCCAAATCTACAAATTGTTCTGTGAGTTGTTCTACATTATCTGATTTATCTTCTTCTGAGTCAGTGTAGTCTGATCCTGTTTCTTCTTCAGAAATGACGGCTATTTGAGCTTTAGTTGTCGAAGTGGTCAATTCTAAATGTTCTAATTGCTTCGTTATTTTTTGTAATAGGTCATCTTCACGATTTAGTTTAAAGTTGCGAATATCTTCATATGGTTTGATGAGTGGTTTTTCTATTCTGATTTCTTTCTTTTCTTGAACTCAAGATATTCCAGTTGATGGGCAATTTTCTGTAACATTTGGTTCGTGTAATTATTTTGACTTTTTATCTTACCAAACTCCGTATTATCAGCGTCTTTGAAAGGAGCCGCTAGTATTTTGTTTCCATTCCAGTCGATAGTAATTTCCTCAAAAGGAGGGTACTTTGCAAGTTCTACTGTTTGGTCTTTGGTTTTAAGCCAGGGAGTATAACTAGTGGATGTAGTATTAAGTTCATTTGTTTCCATTATGTTATATTGAGATTGTCGTGATGCCCACCAAATAAAGAAGTCAGTGTGAACTTCGTAATAGGTGAGTTCTTGAAGGTAATGTTGCCATATCCCCCCCCGAAGAAGCGAAGGGACGGAGCGAAGATAGGTGAGGCGGTGAGAGGTATTGTGATCAGCACAGTACTGATCAATGATGGTGGGTAATTGAGAGTAAATGTCATTGGGATAATTGAGTAGTGTAGTGGCGTGAGCCAGCCATATCACTACGTGTAGGAGACAGAGGAGGGGAGTCAAGTTTGGAAATAGGAGTGGGAGGTACAGTAGGTGTACGAGGGATGTTAAAGTAGGATTGAGGAATAGTTTTATTATAATCAACGCCTTTGAGAGAAGGCTGTTGCGAAGTAGAGGTATGAGGTAAAGAAGTAGACATTGTAGGTGAATCTTTAGGTTTAGAAAAAAGGATCTCAGCATGTCCTTTAAGAGTTTCAATTACTGCAAAGGGTTGTGTACGAGGTAAGATAGGTCGTACAGGTAGTATATTTTGAATCTGCCAACTATCGGGATAAGTAACTTGATTCCACTCGATTAATTTAGGTGTATGAATATGAACATGATCATAATTAGCCTCAATTAATATGGTTGATTCTTTGGCTGATTCAATCTTGGCTTTGGGACTTAAATTTGATTTCATTATTTTATAATGTATTCGATAGATGATAGCAACATTTTTAGAGTTGGTCATCATCGTAGAAGGTAACTTCATATTAAGTGTGAGAGTTTTACTTAAATTTTCATCGAAAAGATCGATACTAAAATTTGGATAACAATTGAAGTAAACAGGTCCTGTAGCTAAATTTGATTCACAGACAGCAAGTAACGAGTCTGTAAAAGAGGTAAACCTAGCATCGCGTAAACACATTAGAATAGGAGTGTCTAATCCTATGCGATGCAGAGGTTTAATTGCAATTTGGATTAAACCAATATGCATAAATCTATATCTAGTTTTGAACTTGTTGAGTTTATTGGGATCTAATAGTTCTAAACTTTCAATTTGAGGATTAACAGGTAAAGATTTTTCAGTTGTCTCGATGACATAATCATGTGTAAATAAGTTTTGGAAACCTAGTCCAGTTTCATATATTTTATTAGTAGGTATTTTAGGAATTGTCCAATTTTGCAATTTCTGCTCAATAGCAGAAATGTGAAGTTCTCTAGTGTTGTCCATTCGTTTTTAGTCAAGCACAAGCACAATTACACAAGTACAGTAAGAAATGTATCCTATCTATTGTAATCGTAATTACAAAGGCAACATCATAAGATATGTGAGCTAGCTTACGTTTGACAAACATATACATATCATGATTAAGAGTACTCACAACAAGAAACACGCTCAGGCTTACCATCGGTCTTATCGGAGCATCCAGCTGTGCATCTGCCGGGAACACCTTACACCACGTGATTACCTTCTTGCCGTATGTACGTTTAATCACGAGCTGCCATGTCTGGCTCCGCTACCATTTGCTCCCAGAGGTTTGCTCTTGTTGCCCATGTATCCGGTTACAATAGATAGGGTAGGGTTGTTAGTTCGTCATGTGGCTAAGAGGATTGGTGTATAGAGATAATCACTCAAAGACATAACTGAATACTTCACACTTTTATTTTATTGCTTAGAGAATTGTACATAGAGCAGAGTGTTTACAAATAATCATCATCACAACTCTTTTTCTCATCTATGAGGCAAGAGTCTTATATAGACACGCTTGACAATTTTGTCCTTGATTTTTAACAATAATGTATGCCCTTAGGCAGAAAGTAGTTGAGTGCGCCTGAGTGCTTCTGTTTTCGGTGAGTGCGTCTTACTTTGAGGGTAGTGCGCCTTTGCTTTTATCCGCTTTTGGTGAGTGCGTCTTCTTTGAGGGTTGTGCGTCTTTGCTTGTATCCTGCTTTTTATCCGTATGTCCTTTCTGTCAGTCACATCATGCTTGTTGCTTTTGAAGATAGTGCGTCTGATGTCATGTTCTGTCACATGAGTGCATCTGTGTCTTTGTTGCTTTTAACTATGATAGGTTAATAAGAGGTCACGATCAGGGTCGTGATTGGCGAAGGGGTCATCATCTTCGTCTTCATCCGTCTTTTCCTTTGAACCATATATTTCTTTCATCTTCTCAAGAGGAGAAGAATGAGGATTAACATCTTCTTGTTTTGAAGGAATGACAGGACCCTTGTTGTCAGGAGTAAGGTAGTGTTTGATATCATTTGAAGAGAGATTTAACAAGATTTGAACTGAATGAACATTGGACCTAGACAGATCATATTTTGCCCAATTTTTTTGTTTCAATCGTCTGACAAGGTGGGTAATATGGGAGGATGGATCTCGATTTTTGGCAAATTCCCAACAAAGAATCCATGGCACAGAAAATGTAATAAGATACTGAAGCAGAGGACTAGGAGTAATATCCTCGAGATCAGTGAAATGAGCAAAGATTTTGATGGCGGTTTCGATTTCAGTGGGGAAAAGCCCTGGTAGTGGTTTTACAGTACTGAAATAACTGCTCCACCATTGAGGAAAGATTCTTTGACAATTTTTGGAGAAATAGAGAAACCACGTGTGATATGTGGGTTTATACCATAAGACACGTAACCAAGCTTTTTGGTAATCATAGTAGTTATAGCTATGCAACTGTTGTCCAGGGATTTGAGCAGAGAAAGTTTTATTTGTATATGGATGTTGTCTCCATTCTGATTTAGTCATGACTCGCATGATTTTGAGTCGAGAAAAAGCAATCTGGTCTGGGTATCTTTTATCCATGGTATGAAGAATTTCAACGGATTGGGTCTCAAGTAAAATTTGTTCGTAAAAAAGTCTGGTTTTGAAAGGATGTTCTAGCATTTGGACTTCTTTAGGAGGAAATAGTTGAGGAATGAGCTCTTTGAGGTCCTTTTTCTCATCATCTGTTTCGAGCTCAGTAATTTTGATGTCCATTTTGTGGGTGTAGAGATCAGTTTTTTGATTTGCTAATTCTCGAACAATAAGAGGTGGAGTTCGAGTAGTGATTGATTGGGGAGATCTTTGTGGGTACAGAGGTAATGAGACCATGGACTTTCTTTTTATTTGCTCGGGAGTAACAGGAGCAGTAATTAATGCAGAATAGTAAGGTGGGGCATGAGTAGCGGGTGAAGAGGGGGATGCCGGAGGAGAAGAAGAATACCTTTTATCAGATGATGAAGAGGATGCTTTCGCGAGCATAGCTGTCAATGATTTTTTCTTATCCATTTAGAAAAGTACGGGTAGACTGTTAAGTTCGCAGAGAAGATTTTGGATCAATTCTTTTAGCTCGGCAATGCTGAGGCCGATATTTGCCCGTGTCTGAATTCTTCTGTGTAGGACAGAGCGGACCGTCAAAATTTCGTGTCTGAGAGCTCGCCTTTGTTCTTCGATGCAATGAGCCTGCTGTTTTACTGAAAAAGTACTCTGATGGCAATAAGTTTTGGTAACAATTTTTTTATCAACAGAGATTGTCTCAGTTATCCAGGAGCGACCAAAACGTCGACGTTTTGGGTATTCGCCAGCCTTTACTTTGAACCAGCAAGGTGATTGTATTTTAAGGTATTGCATTTATCCTGAGATAGAAGCTGATCAATATCGAACAATAAATCACACAATATATTAACGTTAGAGTTAATTTTTTGAAGATATTTTCTTTTTTTAGTATTTTTATATTTAAACCAATTTTTATCAATTTGTTTTCCAATTTGTTCTTTAATCTGTATCAGATGTATTACCTTGTTCTTCATTAATCATTTCATGAAGAATCCGTAATAATTTTCTACCAAACTGTTCTTTTTTATCATATTCTTTACAATCACAGCAATTATTTGGTACTACAGAATGATTTAGTAAATGATCCTCTATGCTTTGTCGTATGCCTTCTATTAATTTTTGTTTTAACAGTAATATTTCTTCGATATTAGAAAAATCAATTTGCATGAGTTTATCAATACCTTTTTCGATTATTTGTTCTTGAAAGTATGGAATCATACCTGTATTATTCTGTTAATGATCGTTTCTGCAAGAATTCACGCGAGAGGAAATCAGGTAAATTATTTGAAGAACCTTTTATGAATTCAATGGTAAAATCAAAGTTAGAGAGAATAGCCTGCCATCTAGCAAATATCTGTTTTGAAACTAAATTTTTAACATCCTTTTCAAGGATAAATTTGGCAGATTGACAATCGACTCTTATTAAAAAGGTTTTGTTAAATAGGTCGTCCTGAAATGCATTAACACAAAGTACTATTGCCAGTACTTCCTTTTTTACTGTAGAATAATTATTTTGAGCTGCATTCCATATGCCAGAGTAGTAACGTACCAATTGTTCTTTGTTACTAATTTTTTGTTTTAGAATGCCGCCATAGCCATTTTCAGAGGCATCTGTTTCGACAATTAAGAAAGCTTCTGAACATGGTATACCAAGACAGGGAAGTTGTTTGACTTTTAATTTTATATCTTTTATAATCTGTGTATGTTCATTTGTCCAATTAGGGGCATTTTTCTTTAGACGTGCATAGAGTGGTTTACATATTACTCTTATTTGAGGAATAAAATCGGCAATATAGTTTAAACATCCCAAAAATCTTTGTAATTGTTGTCTATCTTTAATTTCATCAGGGAATTTTGAAGCAAATTCTATACTCCTAGCTATAGGGGTATAAGTTCCCTGATTTATATCATATCCGAGAAATCGGATTTTTGTCTGGAATAATTTTATTTTTGGGGCAGAAACTACTAAACCATTATCTTTGATTACCTGTAAAAATCGTCTCACATGCTTGAAGTGATCAGTAATAGTTTTTGAATAAACTAAAACATCATCAATATAAACAATCGTAAATTTATCATATGAGTTAAAAATATCATTCATAACATGCTGAAATTCAGAAGGAGCATTTTTAAGGCCAAATGGCATTACGTTCCATTCATAATGTCCGAAAGGAACAGTAAAGGCTGTTTTATATTTATCTTGCTCTTTAATTTGTATTTGCCAAAAGCCTGATTTCATATCGAATTTTGAGAAAACCGTTGCAGCTGAAAGCCTTTTAATGAGATCGCGTTTATTTGGAATTGGATATCTAATCCATTGAAGGTGTTGATTTAAGGGTTTGTAGTTTATGACAAGTCTAGGCACTCCTCGTTCTAATTCTGCATTGTTTTGTACATAAAAGGCAGCGCAAGACCAAGGAGATTTGCTTTCTCTAATAAGTCCTTTATCTAGCAGGCCTTTGATCTCTTGTTTACAGAATTCTAATAGTTCTGAGTTCATTTGAATAGGTCTCGCTTTTGTTGGAATATTTTCTTCTTTAAAATCTGGTTCATAAGGTAATGCGACAAGATGTTGTTTTCTATTCCAAAAAGCATTAGGTAAGGATGAACAGATTTGTTCTTCAATCTGTTTTTGTAATTGGTCAATTTGGGTAATTATTTCTGGTTTTTTTAACTCATCTTCTATTCTTGTGAGATTCATCTCATGAACTAAAGAATGTAGGTGTTTTTTCTTATGTATGAGTAAAATTTCCTTTTGTTTCCCTAGGTTCTGAAGAACATAAATCTCTCGTCGTATGATATTCTTACAGAACTCAAAGGTAAGTTGTTTTCCTAAAACTGTTGTGCTTAATCCTTTATCAGTTATCAGAAATGGATAGAGTTGTGTTAGGAATGGAGTCCCAAGTATAACATCTTGTGACAAATTTTTAACTAGTAAGAAAGTATTTTGAAAACAGATTCCTTGGTTGCATATATGAGCATTTGTTATTTTATATTTTATTTCGAGTTTCTGTTTATTGGCTGCGTGTAATCTTTCTGTGGTCTTTTCATAGTATTTGGTAGGTATTAGGCCTTCCCTTATACAGTTATGATCAGCGCCTGAATCTAATAGAGCTCGAAGTTCTAGCTTATAGTCTTTGATTACTAACTTAATGGTTGTATACCACTTCTGAAATTCTATTCTTGATATTGCATGTATAAATTCCTCATTAAATCTAAGACTTTGTTCAGGAAGATCTTCTATTTTTCCTTTGCCTTTGATCGTGGTTTTAATTTCATCTAAGTCATTTTTTATTAGTGCTACCTCTTTTTTAACATTCTGAATTTCATATTTCAATCCTTCTAAAGATAGGACTTCTTTATTTCTTTCTTTATGGAATAATATTTCATTAAGATTATATGTTTTTAGTTCCTCGTGTTTAGGTTTGCTACCTGAAAAGTTGTTACTTTGTAAAACATACGTTTTATATTCTGTCAGATATTTCTTTTGCAATTCGGGATCTTCAACTTTCATAATTAATTCGAATAAATTATTTTCTTCTGTAATAGTGTTTAGCTCATAGCATTGACATGGGCCTATGCAGCCACATTCGTCACTACTAGTATGTTCAGAGGAACTAGTTTCGTCAGTTCGTAGTAAATGCAATATTTCTTCTTTTTCATTATCATTAATTTCTAGTGCTCTTATCTTTTTTAGTAGGGGACAATCCTTTTTCATATGGCCAATGCGTCCACATTTATAGCATGTTAAGTTATTTGGTTTATTAGTATTTGTATTTGTCTTTGGTTTGAAGTTTTTAGTTTGCTTGTGATATCGAGGTTTATGTTCATATCTCGGTTTATGTTCATATCTAATCTTATTTTTCTCATAACGCTTGGTGATATGTGGCCTTATATACTTACGTTTTTTGACAAATTTTTTATGTTGTGCAGAGGGAGCTATAATTTTTTCATAGCCATACTGCGTACAAAAGGAACCTAATTCTTTTCTTCCACTAAGTTTATCTTGTTTTAATTTTGATTTGAGTTTTAATTCGTTACAAAGATTTAATCCTTCGGTGTTTACTTCGGTAACTAGGTCACCATATGTAATCATATCGTAGTGAATAATATTGTCACTAAACTTTCTTTTAATCCTATTTCTTACTCTTTCTGCAAATAAACTAGGCAGTCCAGCAATGAACCGTTCTTTCCAATAGGCTTGTTGGCAATCTTCTCGAGTGAATATTTTAGATAGAAACATGTCCTTATACCACCTAAAGTCTTGTAGTTTCGGGCATGTTAAATTAGTTAAAATGATAGAAGCTTTTTCGGCTATACTTTGTGGATTTCCTATGAAATGTTTTGTGATAGCGTAAATTAAGGTAGCAAAAGAATTTTCTATAGCATGTGTCTGCCCATTATGGACTTCGGGTTTTACCATAAGTAGAATATCATTTTTGTCTGTTGGGGATAGGTAATTATCCCACCATCCTTTTAATTGTCCTGTAAAGCCAGAGGTTATTATTTTTGTGATTTCTTTTTCGGTATTATTCATAGTTTTGTAGGCCGTAGCGGCCATACACATTTCATTAAGTATATCTGTAATTCCATGTTCGGTTTTTCCATCTATGTTCCATTCATATATACTTTTACCGTCATAGCTACCTAACGAATATTTTTCCTCATATTGTATATCTGGTAATGATGGTCGTGAATAATAATGTGGTATTCTGGGCCGGTCATATATTTTATTTAATTCCAAATCTACAAATTGTTCTATGAGTTGTTCTACATTATCTGATTTATCTTCTTCTGAGTCAGTGTAGTCTGATCCTGTTTCTTCTTCAGAAATGACGGCTATTTGAGCTTTAGTTGTCGAAGTGGTCAATTCTAAATGTTCTAATTGCTTCGTTATTTTTTGTAATAGGTCATCTTCACGATTTAGTTTAAAGTTGCGAATATCTTCATATGGTTTGATGAGTGGTTTTTCTATTCTGATTTCTTTCTTTTCTTGAAACTCAAGATATTCCAGTTGATGGGCAATTTTCTGTAACATTTGGTTCGTGTAATTATTTTGACTTTTTATCTTACCAAACTCCGTATTATCAGCGTCTTTGAAAGGAGCCGCTAGTATTTTGTTTCCATTCCAGTCGATAGTAATTTCCTCAAAAGGAGGGTACTTTGCAAGTTCTACTGTTTGGTCTTTGGTTTTAAGCCAGGGAGTATAACTAGTGGATGTAGTATTAAGTTCATTTGTTTCCATTATGTTATATTGAGATTGTCGTGATGCCCACCAAATAAAGAAGTCAGTGTGAACTTCGTAATAGGTGAGTTCTTGAAGGTAATGTTGCCATATCCCCCCCCGAAGAAGCGAAGGGACGGAGCGAAGATAGGTGAGGCGGTGAGAGGTATTGTGATCAGCACAGTACTGATCAATGATGGTGGGTAAATTGAGAGTAAATGTCATTGGGATAATTGAGTAGTGTAGTGGCGTGAGCCAGCCATATCACTACGTGTAGGAGACAGAGGAGGGGAGTCAAGTTTGGAAATAGGAGTGGGAGGTACAGTAGGTGTACGAGGGATGTTAAAGTAGGATTGAGGAATAGTTTTATTATAATCAACGCCTTTGAGAGAAGGCTGTTGCGAAGTAGAGGTATGAGGTAAAGAAGTAGACATTGTAGGTGAATCTTTAGGTTTAGAAAAAAGGATCTCAGCATGTCCTTTAAGAGTTTCAATTACTGCAAAGGGTTGTGTACGAGGTAAGATAGGTCGTACAGGTAGTATATTTTGAATCTGCCAACTATCGGGATAAGTAACTTGATTCCACTCGATTAATTTAGGTGTATGAATATGAACATGATCATAATTAGCCTCAATTAATATGGTTGATTCTTTGGCTGATTCAATCTTGGCTTTGGGACTTAAATTTGATTTCATTATTTTATAATGTATTCGATAGATGATAGCAACATTTTTAGAGTTGGTCATCATCGTAGAAGGTAACTTCATATTAAGTGTGAGAGTTTTACTTAAATTTTCATCGAAAAGATCGATACTAAAATTTGGATAACAATTGAAGTAAACAGGTCCTGTAGCTAAATTTGATTCACAGACAGCAAGTAACGAGTCTGTAAAAGAGGTAAACCTAGCATCGCGTAAACACATTAGAATAGGAGTGTCTAATCCTATGCGATGCAGAGGTTTAATTGCAATTTGGATTAAACCAATATGCATAAATCTATATCTAGTTTTGAACTTGTTGAGTTTATTGGGATCTAATAGTTCTAAACTTTCAATTTGAGGATTAACAGGTAAAGATTTTTCAGTTGTCTCGATGACATAATCATGTGTAAATAAGTTTTGGAAACCTAGTCCAGTTTCATATATTTTATTAGTAGGTATTTTAGGAATTGTCCAATTTAGATAGGGTAGGGTTGTTAGTTCGTCATGTGGCTAAGAGGATTGGTGTATAGAGATAATCACTCAAAGACATAACTGAATACTTCACACTTTTATTTTATTGCTTAGAGAATTGTACATAGAGCAGAGTGTTTACAAATAATCATCATCACAACTCTTCTTCTCATCTATGAGGCAAGAGTCTTATATAGACACGCTTGACAATTTTGTCCTTGATTTTTAACAATAATGTATGCCCTTAGGCAGAAAGTAGTTGAGTGCGCCTGAGTGCTTCTGTTTTCGGTGAGTGCGTCTTACTTTGAGGGTAGTGCGCCTTTGCTTTTATCCGCTTTTGGTGAGTGCGTCTTCTTTGAGGGTTGTGCGTCTTTGCTTTTATCCTGCTTTTTATCCGTATGTCCTTTCTGTCAGTCACATCATGCTTGTTGCTTTTGAAGATAGTGCGTCTGATGTCATGTTCTGTCACATGAGTGCATCTGTGTCTTTGTTGCTTTTAACTATGATAGGTTAATAAGAGGTCACGATCAGGGTCGTGATTGGCGAAGGGGTCATCATCTTCGTCTTCATCCGTCTTTTCCTTTGAACCATATATTTCTTTCATCTTCTCAAGAGGAGAAGAATGAGGATTAACATCTTCTTGTTTTGAAGGAATGACAGGACCCTTGTTGTCAGGAGTAAGGTAGTGTTTGATATCATTTGAAGAGAGATTTAACAAGATTTGAACTGAATGAACATTGGACCTAGACAGATCATATTTTGCCCAATTTTTTTGTTTCAATCGTCTGACAAGGTGGGTAATATGGGAGGATGGATCTCGATTTTTGGCAAATTCCCAACAAAGAATCCATGGCACAGAAAATGTAATAAGATACTGAAGCAGAGGACTAGGAGTAATATCCTCGAGATCAGTGAAATGGTAGCGGAGCCAGACATGGCAGCTCGTGATTAAACGTACATACGGCAAGAAGGTAATCACGTGGTGTAAGGTGTTCCCGGCAGATGCACAGCTGGATGCTCCGATAAGACCGATGGTAAGCCTGAGCGTGTTTCTTGTTATGAGTACTCTTAATCATGATATGTATATGTTTGTCAAACGTAAGCTAGCTCACATATCTTATGATGTTGCCTTTGTAATTACGATTACAATAGATAGGATACATTTCTTACTGTACTTGTGTAATTGTGCTTGTGCTTGACTAAAAACGAATGGACAACACTAGAGAACTTCACATTTCTGCTATTGAGCAGAAATTGCAAAATTGGACAATTCCTAAAATACCTACTAATAAAATATATGAAACTGGACTAGGTTTCCAAAACTTATTTACACATGATAGCCCTGGTAGTGGTTTTACAGTACTGAAATAACTGCTCCACCATTGAGGAAAGATTCTTTGACAATTTTTGGAGAAATAGAGAAACCACGTGTGATATGTGGGTTTATACCATAAGACACGTAACCAAGCTTTTTGGTAATCATAGTAGTTATAGCTATGCAACTGTTGTCCAGGGATTTGAGCAGAGAAAGTTTTATTTGTATATGGATGTTGTCTCCATTCTGATTTAGTCATGACTCGCATGATTTTGAGTCGAGAAAAAGCAATCTGGTCTGGGTATCTTTTATCCATGGTATGAAGAATTTCAACGGATTGGGTCTCAAGTAAAATTTGTTCGTAAAAAAGTCTGGTTTTGAAAGGATGTTCTAGCATTTGGACTTCTTTAGGAGGAAATAGTTGAGGAATGAGCTCTTTGAGGTCCTTTTTCTCATCATCTGTTTCGAGCTCAGTAATTTTGATGTCCATTTTGTGGGTGTAGAGATCAGTTTTTTGATTTGCTAATTCTCGAACAATAAGAGGTGGAGTTCGAGTAGTGATTGATTGGGGAGATCTTTGTGGGTACAGAGGTAATGAGACCATGGACTTTCTTTTTATTTGCTCGGGAGTAACAGGAGCAGTAATTAATGCAGAATAGTAAGGTGGGGCATGAGTAGCGGGTGAAGAGGGGGATGCCGGAGGAGAAGAAGAATACCTTTTATCAGATGATGAAGAGGATGCTTTCGCGAGCATAGCTGTCAATGATTTTTTCTTATCCATTTAGAAAAGTACGGGTAGACTGTTAAGTTCGCAGAGAAGATTTTGGATCAATTCTTTTAGCTCGGCAATGCTGAGGCCGATATTTGCCCGTGTCTGAATTCTTCTGTGTAGGACAGAGCGGACCGTCAAAATTTCGTGTCTGAGAGCTCGCCTTTGTTCTTCGATGCAATGAGCCTGCTGTTTTACTGAAAAAGTACTCTGATGGCAATAAGTTTTGGTAACAATTTTTTTATCAACAGAGATTGTCTCAGTTATCCAGGAGCGACCAAAACGTCGACGTTTTGGGTATTCGCCAGCCTTTACTTTGAACCAGCAAGGTGATTGTATTTTAAGGTATTGCATTTATCCTGAGATAGAAGCTGATCAATATCGAACAATAAATCACACAATATATTAACGTTAGAGTTAATTTTTTGAAGATATTTTCTTTTTTTAGTATTTTTATATTTAAACCAATTTTTATCAATTTGTTTTCCAATTTGTTCTTTAATCTGTATCAGATGTATTACCTTGTTCTTCATTAATCATTTCATGAAGAATCCGTAATAATTTTCTACCAAACTGTTCTTTTTTATCATATTCTTTACAATCACAGCAATTATTTGGTACTACAGAATGATTTAGTAAATGATCCTCTATGCTTTGTCGTATGCCTTCTATTAATTTTTGTTTTAACAGTAATATTTCTTCGATATTAGAAAAATCAATTTGCATGAGTTTATCAATACCTTTTTCGATTATTTGTTCTTGAAAGTATGGAATCATACCTGTATTATTCTGTTAATGATCGTTTCTGCAAGAATTCACGCGAGAGGAAATCAGGTAAATTATTTGAAGAACCTTTTATGAATTCAATGGTAAAATCAAAGTTAGAGAGAATAGCCTGCCATCTAGCAAATATCTGTTTTGAAACTAAATTTTTAACATCCTTTTCAAGGATAAATTTGGCAGATTGACAATCGACTCTTATTAAAAAGGTTTTGTTAAATAGGTCGTCCTGAAATGCATTAACACAAAGTACTATTGCCAGTACTTCCTTTTTTACTGTAGAATAATTATTTTGAGCTGCATTCCATATGCCAGAGTAGTAACGTACCAATTGTTCTTTGTTACTAATTTTTTGTTTTAGAATGCCGCCATAGCCATTTTCAGAGGCATCTGTTTCGACAATTAAGAAAGCTTCTGAACATGGTATACCAAGACAGGGAAGTTGTTTGACTTTTAATTTTATATCTTTTATAATCTGTGTATGTTCATTTGTCCAATTAGGGGCATTTTTCTTTAGACGTGCATAGAGTGGTTTACATATTACTCTTATTTGAGGAATAAAATCGGCAATATAGTTTAAACATCCCAAAAATCTTTGTAATTGTTGTCTATCTTTAATTTCATCAGGGAATTTTGAAGCAAATTCTATACTCCTAGCTATAGGGGTATAAGTTCCCTGATTTATATCATATCCGAGAAATCGGATTTTTGTCTGGAATAATTTTATTTTTGGGGCAGAAACTACTAAACCATTATCTTTGATTACCTGTAAAAATCGTCTCACATGCTTGAAGTGATCAGTAATAGTTTTTGAATAAACTAAAACATCATCAATATAAACAATCGTAAATTTATCATATGAGTTAAAAATATCATTCATAACATGCTGAAATTCAGAAGGAGCATTTTTAAGGCCAAATGGCATTACGTTCCATTCATAATGTCCGAAAGGAACAGTAAAGGCTGTTTTATATTTATCTTGCTCTTTAATTTGTATTTGCCAAAAGCCTGATTTCATATCGAATTTTGAGAAAACCGTTGCAGCTGAAAGCCTTTTAATGAGATCGCGTTTATTTGGAATTGGATATCTAATCCATTGAAGGTGTTGATTTAAGGGTTTGTAGTTTATGACAAGTCTAGGCACTCCTCGTTCTAATTCTGCATTGTTTTGTACATAAAAGGCAGCGCAAGACCAAGGAGATTTGCTTTCTCTAATAAGTCCTTTATCTAGCAGGCCTTTGATCTCTTGTTTACAGAATTCTAATAGTTCTGAGTTCATTTGAATAGGTCTCGCTTTTGTTGGAATATTTTCTTCTTTAAAATCTGGTTCATAAGGTAATGCGACAAGATGTTGTTTTCTATTCCAAAAAGCATTAGGTAAGGATGAACAGATTTGTTCTTCAATCTGTTTTTGTAATTGGTCAATTTGGGTAATTATTTCTGGTTTTTTTAACTCATCTTCTATTCTTGTGAGATTCATCTCATGAACTAAAGAATGTAGGTGTTTTTTCTTATGTATGAGTAAAATTTCCTTTTGTTTCCCTAGGTTCTGAAGAACAGAAATCTCTCGTCGTATGATATTCTTACAGAACTCAAAGGTAAGTTGTTTTCCTAAAACTGTTGTGCTTAATCCTTTATCAGTTATCAGAAATGGATAGAGTTGTGTTAGGAATGGAGTCCCAAGTATAACATCTTGTGACAAATTTTTAACTAGTAAGAAAGTATTTTGAAAACAGATTCCTTGGTTGCATATATGAGCATTTGTTATTTTATATTTTATTTCGAGTTTCTGTTTATTGGCTGCGTGTAATCTTTCTGTGGTCTTTTCATAGTATTTGGTAGGTATTAGGCCTTCCCTTATACAGTTATGATCAGCGCCTGAATCTAATAGAGCTCGAAGTTCTAGCTTATAGTCTTTGATTACTAACTTAATGGTTGTATACCACTTCTGAAATTCTATTCTTGATATTGCATGTATAAATTCCTCATTAAATCTAAGACTTTGTTCAGGAAGATCTTCTATTTTTCCTTTGCCTTTGATCGTGGTTTTAATTTCATCTAAGTCATTTTTTATTAGTGCTACCTCTTTTTTAACATTCTGAATTTCATATTTCAATCCTTCTAAAGATAGGACTTCTTTATTTCTTTCTTTATGGAATAATATTTCATTAAGATTATATGTTTTTAGTTCCTCGTGTTTAGGTTTGCTACCTGAAGAGTTGTTACTTTGTAAAACATACGTTTTATATTCTGTCAGATATTTCTTTTGCAATTCGGGATCTTCAACTTTCATAATTAATTCGAAATAAATTATTTTCTTCTGTAATAGTGTTTAGCTCATAGCATTGACATGGGCCTATGCAGCCACATTCGTCACTACTAGTATGTTCAGAGGAACTAGTTTCGTCAGTTCGTAGTAAATGCAATATTTCTTCTTTTTCAGTTATCATTAATTTCTAGTGCTCTTATCTTTTTTAGTAGGGGACAATCCTTTTTCATATGGCCAATGCGTCCACATTTATAGCATGTTAAGTTATTTGGTTTATTAGTATTTGTATTTGTCTTTGGTTTGAAGTTTTTAGTTTGCTTGTGATATCGAGGCTTATGTTCATATCTTGGTTTATGTTCATATCTGATCTTATTTTTCTCATAACGCTTTGGTGATATGCGACCTTGTATACTTACGTTTTTTAACAAATTTTTTATGTTGTGCAGAGGGAGCTATAATTTTCTCATAGCCATACTGCGTTCAAAAGGAACCTAATTCTTTTCTTCCACTAAATTTATCTTGTTTTAATTTTGATTTTAGTTTTAATTCGTTACAGAGATTTAATCCTTCAGTGTTTACTTCAGTAACTAGATCACCATATGTAACCATATCGTAATGAATAATATTGTCACTAAACTTTTCTTTTAATCCTATTTCTTACTCTTTCTGCAAATAAACTAGGCAGTCCAGCAATGAACCGTTCTTTCCAATAGGCTTGTTGGCAGTCGTCTCGAGTGAATATTTTAGATAGGAACATGTCTTATACCACCTAAAGTCTTGTAGTTTTGGGCATGTTAAGTTGGTTAAAATGATAGAAGCTTTTTCGGCTATACTTTGTGGATTTCCTATGAAATGTTTTGTGATAGCGTAGATTAAGGTAGCAAAAGAGTTTTCTATAGCATGTGTCTGCCCATTATGGACTTCGGGTTTTACCATGAGTAGAATATCATTTTTGTCTGTCGGGGATAGGTAATTATCCCACCATCCTTTTAATTGTCCTGTAAATCCAGAGGTTATTATTTTTGTAATTTCTTTTTCGGTATTATTCATAGTTTTGTAGGCTGTAGCGGCCATACACATTTCATTAAGTATATCCGTAATTCCATGTTCGGTTTTTCCATCTATGTTCCATTCATATATACTTTTACCGTCATAGCTACCTAACGAATATTTTTCTTCATAGTTGTATATCTGGTAATGATGGTCGTGAATAATAATGTGGTATTCTGGGCCGGTCATATATTTTATTTAGTTCTAAATCTACAAATTGTTCTGTGAGTTGATCTACATTATCTGATTTATCTACTTCTTCTGAGTCAGTGTACTCTGATCCTGTTTCTTCTTCCGAAATGACGGCTATTTGAGCTTTAGTTGTCGAAGTGGTTAATTCTAAATGTTCTAATTGCTTAGTTATTTTTTGTAATAGGTCATCTTCACGATTTAGTTTAAAGTTGCGAATATCTTCATATGGTTTGATGAGTGGTTTTTCTATTCTGATTTCTTTCTTTTCTTGGGACTCTAGATATTCCAATTGATGGGCAATTCTTTGTAACATTTGGTTCGTGTAATTATTTTGACTTTTTATCTTACCAAACTCCGTATTATCAGCGTCTTTAAAAGGGGCCGCTAATATCTTGTTTCCATTCCAGTCAATAGTAATTTCCTCAAAAGGAGGGTACTTTGCAAGTTCTACTGTTTGGTCTTTGGTTTTTAGCCAGGGAGTATAACTAGTGGACGTAGTATTAAGTTCATTTGTTTCCATTGTGTTGTATTGAGATTGTCGTGATGCCCACCAAATAAAGAAGTCAGTGTGAACTTCGTAATAGGTGAGTTCGTGAAGGTAGTGTTGCCATATCCCCCCCCGAAGAAGCGAAGGTACGGAGCGAAGATAGGTGAGGCGGTGAGAGGTATTGTGATCAGCACAGTACTGATCAATGAGGGTGGGTAGGTGGAGAGTAAAAGTCATTGGGATAACTGAGTAGTGTAGTGGCGTGAACCAGCCATATCACTTCGTGTAGGAGATAGAGGAGGGGAGTCAAGTTTAGGAATAGGAGTGGGAGGTACAGTGGGTGTACGAGGGATGGTAAAGTAGGATTGAGGAATAGTTTTATTATAATCAACACCTTTAAGAGAAGGTTGTTGCGAAGTAGATGTAGGAGGTAAAGATGAGGACGTTAAAGTTGGTGAGGCTGTAGGTTTAGAGAAAAGGATCTCAGCGTGACCTTTAAGAGTTTCAATTACCGCAAAGGGTTGTGTACGAGGTAAGATAGGTCGTACAGGTAGTATATTTTGAATCTGCCAACTATCGGGATAAGTAACTTGATTCCACTCGATTAATTTAGGTGTATGAATATGAACATGATCATAATTAGCCTCAATTAATATTGTTGATTCTTTGGCCGATTCAATCTTGGCTTTAGGACTGAGATTTGATTTCATAATTTTATAGTGTATACGATAGATGATAGCAACATTTTTAGAATTCGTCATCATTGTAGAAGGTAACTTCATATTAAGTGTGAGAGTTTTACTTAAATTTTCATCGAAAAGATCGATACTAAAATTTGGATAACAATTGAAGTAGACAGGTCCTGTGGCTAAATTTGATTCACAGACAGCAAGTAATGAGTCTGTAAAAGAGGTAAACCTAGCATTGCGTAGACACATTAGAATAGGAGTGTCTAATCCTATGCGATGCAGAGGTTTAATTGCAATTTGGATTAAACCAATATGCATAAATTTGTATCTAGTTTTGAACTTGGTGAGTTTATTGGGATCTAATAGTTCTAAACATTCAATTTGAGGATTAACAGGTAGAGATTTTTCTGTTGTCTCAATGACATAATCATGTGTAAATAAGTTTTGGAATCCTAATCCAGTTTCATATATTTTAGTAGTAGGTATTTTAGGAATTGTCCAATTTTGTAATTTCTGCTCAATAGCAGAAATGTGAAGTTCTCTAGAATTGTCCATTTGTTTCTAATCAAGAACAAAGACAAAGACAATTTACACCAAGCACAGTAACGAATAGATCCTATCTATTGTAATAGATAATCACAGGCAACATCATAAGATATGTGAGCTAGCTTACGTTTGACAAACATATACATATCATGATTAAGAGAATACACATAACAAGAAACACGCTCAGGCTTACCATCGGTCTTATCGCAGCATCCAGCTATGCATCTGCCGGGAACACCTTACACCACGTGCTGACCTTCCTGCAAGTAAGTATCTTTAATCACGTTCTGCCATGTCTGGCTCCGCTACCATTTGCTCCCAAGTTTGCTCTTGTTGCCTCGTGTATCCGGTTACAATAGATAGGATAGGGTTGTTAGTTTGTCATTTGGAGAAGAGGGTTGGTGTACAGAGATAATCACTCAAAGACATAACTGAATACTTCACACGTTTATTTTATTGCTTAACTGGTTTATAGAGAATTGCACATATCGCAGAGCGTTTGTAAACAATAACAACAACAACTGACTTCATCTAAGAGACGAGAGTCCTATTTATAGATACGCTTGACAATTTTATCCTTAGCTTTTAACAATAATGTATGCCCTTAGGCGGAAAGTAGTTGAGTGCGTCTGAGTGCTGCTTCCTTTTGGTGAGTGCGTCTGCTTTGAGGGTAGTGCGTCTTTGCTTTTATCATGCTTTTTATCCGGATGTCCTATCTGTCAGTCACATCATAGAGTGCTTTGTTGCTTTTGAAGATAGTGCGTCTGATGTCATGTCCTGTCACATGAGTGCATCTGTGTCTTTGTCGCCGTTAATTATGATAGGTCAATAAGAGGTCACGATCAGGGTCGTGATTGGCGAAGGGGTCATCATCATCTTCGTCTTCATCCGTCTTTTCCTTTGAACCATATATTTCTTTCATTTTCTCCAGAGGAGAGGAACGGAGATTAACATCTTCTTGTTTCGGAGGAAGGACAGGACCCTTGTTGTCAGGAGTAAGGTAGTGTTTGATATCATTTGAAGAGAGATTTAACAAGATCTGAACTGATTGAACATTGGACCTAGACAGATCATATTTTAACCAATTTTTTTGCTTCAATCGTCGGACAAGGTGGGTAATATGGGAAGATGGATCACGATTTTTGGCGAATTCCCAACAGAGAATCCAAGGTACAGAAAATGTAATAAGATACTGAAGCAGAGGACTAGGAGTAATATCCTCGAGATCAGTAAAATGAGCAAAGATTTTGATGGCGGTCTCGATTTCAGTGGGGAAAAGTCCGGGTAGTGGTTTTACAGTACTAAAGTAACTGCTCCACCATTGAGGAAAGACTCTCTGACAATTTTTGGAGAAATAGAGAAACCATGTGTGATATGTGGGTTTATACCATAATACTCGTAACCAGGCTTTTTGGTAATCGTAGTAGTTGTAGCTATGCAACTGTTGTCCAGGGATTTGGGCGGAGAAAGTTTTATTTGTATATGGATGTTGTCTCCATTCTGATTTAACCATGACTCGCATGATCTTGAGTCGAGAAAAAGCAATCTGATCTGGGTATTTTTTATCCATGGTATGAAGAATTTCAACAGATTGGGTCTCAAGTAAGATTTGTTCGTAAAAAAGTCTGGTTTTGAAAGGATGTTCCATCATTTGGACTTCTTTAGGAGGAAATATTTGAGGGATGAGATCTTTGAGGTCTTTTTTCTCATCGTCTGTTTCGAGCTCAGTAATTTTGATATCCATTTTGTGGGTGTAAAGGTCAGGTTTTTGATTTGCTAATTCACGAATAATAAGAGGTGGAGTTCGAGTAGTGATTGATTGGGGAGATCTTTGTGGGTACAGGGGTAATGAAACCATGGACTTTCTTTTTATTTGCTCGGGAGTAACAGGAGCAGTAATTAGTGCGGAATAGTAAGGTGGGGCATGAGTAGCGGGTGAAGAGGGGGAAGCTGGAGGAGAAGAAGAATACCTTTTATCGGATGATGAAGAGGATGCTTTTGCGAGCATAGCCGTCAATGATTTTTTCTTATCCATTTTTTAAAACAGCACGGGTAGACTGTTGAGTTCGCAGAAAAGATTCTGGATCAATTCTTTTAATTCGGCAATGCTGAGGCCGATATTCTTCCGTGTCTGAATTCTTCTGTGTAGGACAGAGCGGACTGTCAGAATTTCATGGCGGAGAGCTCGTCGTTGTTCTTCGATGCAATGAGCCTGCTGTTTTACTGAAAAAGTACTCTGATGGTGATAAGTTTTGGTAATAATTGTTTTATCAGCAGAAATTGTCTCAGTTATCCAGGAGCGACCAAAACGTCGATGTTTTGGGTATTCGCCAGCCTTTACTTTGAACCAGCAAGGTGATTGTATTTTAAGATATTGCATTTATCCTGAGATAGAAGCTGGTCAATATCGGATAATAAATCACACAATATATTAACGTTAGAGTTAATTTTTTGAAGATATTTTCGTTTTTTAGTATTTTTATATTTAAACCAATTTTTATCGATTTGTTTTCCAATTTGTTCTTTAATCTGTATCAGATGAATTACCTTGTTCTTCATTAATCATTTCATGAAGAATCCGTAATAATTTTCTGCCAAATTGTTCTTTTTTATCATACTCTTTGCAATCACAGATATCATTTGGTAATGCAGAATGATTAAGTAAATGATCATCTATACTTTGTCTTATTCCTTCTATTAATTTTTGTTTTAACAGTAATATTTCTTCGATATTAGAAAAATCAATTTGCATGAGTTTATCAATACTTTTTTCTATTATTTGTTCTTGAAAGTATGGAATCATACCTGTTTTATTCTGTTAAGGATCGTTTCTGCAAGAATTCACGCGAGAGGAAATCAGGTAAATTATTTGAAGAACCTTTTATGAATTCAATAGTAAAATCAAAGTTAGAAAGAATAGCCTGCCATCTAGCAAATATCTGTTTTGAAACTAAATTTTTAACATCTTTTTCAAGGATGAATTTGGCAGACTGACAATCGACTCTTATCAAAAAGGTTTTGTTAAACAGGTCGTCCTGAAACGCATTAACACAAAGTACTATTGCCAGTACTTCCTTTTTTACTGTAGAATAATTAGTTTGAGCTGCATTCCATATGCCAGAGTAGTAACGTACCAATTGTTCTTTGTCACTAATTTTTTGTTTTAAAATGCCGCCATAGCCATTTTCAGAGGCATCTGTTTCGACAATTAAGAAGGCATCTGAACATGGTATACCAAGACAGGGAAGTTGTTTGACTTTCACTTTTATGTCTTTTATTATTTGTGTATGTTCATTTGTCCAATTAGGGGCATTTTTCTTTAGACGGGCATAGAGTGGTTTACATATTACTCTTATCTGAGGAATAAAATCGGCAATATAGTTTAAACATCCCAAAAATCTTTGTAATTGTTGTCTATCTTTAATTTCATCAGGGAATTTTGAAGCAAATTCTATACTCCTAGCTATAGGGGTATAAGTTCCCTGATTTATATCATATCCGAGAAATCGGATCTTTGTCTGGAATAATTTTATTTTTGGGGCAGAAACTACTAAACCATTATCTTTGATTACCTGTAGAAATCTTCTCACATGTTTGAAGTGGTCAGTAATAGTTTTTGAATAAACTAAAACATCATCAATATAAACAATCGTAAATTTATCATAGAAGTTAAAAATATCATTCATAACATGCTGAAATTCAGAAGGAGCATTTTTAAGGCCAAATGGCATTACGTTCCATTCATAATGTCCAAAAGGAACAGTAAAGGCTGTTTTATATTTATCTTGCTCTTTAATCTGTATTTGCCAAAAGCCAGATTTCATATCGAATTTTGAGAACACTGTTGCAGCTGAAAGCCTTTTAATGAGATCGCGTTTATTCGGGATTGGATATCTAATCCATTGAAGGTGCTGATTTAAAGGTTTGTAGTTTATGACAAGTCTAGGAACTCCTCGCTCTAATTCTGCATTGTTTTGTACATAAAAGGCAGCGCAAGACCAAGGAGATTTACTTTCTCTAATGAGTCCTTTATCTAGCAGTCCTTTTATCTCTTGTTTACAGAATTCTAATAGTTCTGAGTTCATTTGAATAGGTCTCGCTTTTGTTGGAATATTTTCTTCTTTAAAATCTGGTTCATAAGGTAATGCGACAAGATGTTGTTTTCTATTCCAAAAAGCATTAGGTAAGGATGAACAGATTTGTTCTTCAATCTGTTTTTGTAATTGGTTAATTTGGGTAATTATTTCTGGTTTTTTTAACTCATCTTCTATCCTTGTAAGATTCATCTCATGAACTAAAGAATGTAGGTGTTTTTTCTTATGTATGAGTAAAATTTCTTTTTGTTTTTCCTAGGTTCTGAAGAACAGAAATATCTCGTCGTATTATATTCTTACAGAACTCGAAGGTAAGTTGTTTTCCTAAAACTGTTGTGCTTAATCCTTTATCAGTTATAAGAAATGGATAGAGTTGTGTTAGGAATGGAGTTCCAAGTATAACATCTTGTGACAAATTTTTAACTAGTAAGAAAGTATTTTGAAAACAGATTCCTTGGTTGCATATATGAGCATTCGTTATTTTATATTTTATTTCGAGTTTCTGTTTATTGGCTGCGTGTAATCTTTCTGTGGTTTTTTCATAGTATTTGGTAGGTATTAGGCCTTCCCTTATACAGTTATGATCAGCGCCTGAATCTAATAGAGCTCGAAGTTCTAGCTTATAGTCTTTGATTACTAACTTAATGGTTGTATACCACTTTTGGAATTCTATTCTTGATATTGCATGTATAAATTCTTCATTAAATCGAAGACTTTGTTCAGGAAGATCTTCTAGTTTTCCTTTGCCTTTGATCGTGGTTTTAATTTCGTCTAAGTCATTTTTTATTAGTGCTACCTCTTTTTTAACATTCTGAATTTCATGTTTCAATCCTTCCAAAGATAGGACTTCTTTATTTCTTTCTTTATGGAATAATATTTCATTAAGATTATATGTTTTTAGTTCCTCGTGTTTAGGTTTGCTACTTGAAGAGTTGTTACTCTGTAAGACATACGTTTTATATTCTGTTAGATATTTCTTTTGTAATTCTGGATCTTCAACTTTCATAATTAAGTCAAATAAATTATTTTCTTCAGTGATAGTGTTTAGTTCATAGCACTGACATGGGCCTATGCAGCCACATTCGTCACTACTAGTATGTTCAGAGGAACTAGTTTCGTCATTTCGTAGTAAATGTAATATTTCTTCTTTTTCGTTATCATTAATTTCTAGTGCTCTTATTTTTTTTAATAGGGGACAATCCTTTTTCATATGGCCAATGCGTCCACATTTATAGCATGTTAAGTTATTTGGTTTATTATTAATATTAGTAGTTGTATTTGTTTTTGGCTTAAAGTTTTTATTTTGCTTGCGATATCGAGGTGTATATCTTGGTTTATGTTCATAGCTAATCTTATTTTTCTCATAACGTTTGGTGATCTGTGGTCTTATATACTTTCGTTTTTTAACAAATTTTTTATGTTGTGCAGAGGGAGCTATAATTTTTTCATAGCCATACTGCGTACAAAAGGAACCTAATTCTTTTCTTCCACTAAGTTTATCTTGTTTTAATTTTGATTTTAGTTTTAATTCATTACAGAGATTTAATCCTTCGGTGTTTACTTCAGTAACTAGGTCACCATATGTAACCATATCGTAGTGAATAATATTGTCACTAAATTTCCTTTTAATTCTATTTCTTACTCTTTCTGCAAATAAACTAGGCAATCCAGCGATGAACCGTTCTTTCCAATAAGCTTGTTGACAGTCATCTCGAGTGAATATTTTAGACAGGAACATGTCTTTATACCACCTAAAGTCTTGTAATTTTGGGCATGTTAAGTTGGTTAAAATAATAGAGGCTTTTTCAGCTATACTTTGTGGGTTTCCTATGAAATGTTTTGTGATAGCATAGATTAAGGTAGCGAAAGAGTTTTCTATAGCATGTGTTTGCCCGTTATGGACTTCGGGTTTTACCATGAGTAGAATATCATTTTTATCTGTTGGGGATAGGTAATTATCCCACCATCCTTTTAATTGTCCTGTAAATCCAGAGGTTATTATTTTTGTAATTTCTTTTTCGGTATTATTCATAGTTTTGTAGGCCGTAGCGGCCATACACATTTCATTAAGTATATCCGTAATTCCATGTTCGGTTTTTCCATCTATGTTCCATTCATATATACTTTTACCGTCATAGCTACCTAACGAATATTTTTCTTCGTATTGTATATCTGGTAATGATGGTCGTGGATAATAATGTGGTATTCTGGGCCGGTCATATATTTTATTTAGTTCTAAATCTACAAATTGTTCTGTGAGGTGATTTGTATTATCGGATTCTATTTCGGAGTCAGTGTAATCTGATCCTGTTTCTTTTTCTGAAATGACGGCTATTTGAGCTTTAGTTGTTGAAGTGGTTAATTCTAAATGTGCTAATTGCTTAGTTATTTTTTGCAATAGGTCATCCTCACGATTTAGTTTAAAGTTGCGAATTTCTTCATTTGGTTTAACGAGTGGTTTTTCTATTCTAACCTCTTTCTTTTCTTGGGACTCTAGATATTCCAATTGATGGGCAATTCTTTGTAACATTTGGTTCGTGTAATTATTTTGACTTTTTATCTTACCAAACTCCGTATTATCAGTATCTTTGAAAGGGGCCGCTAATATCTTGTTTCCATTCCAGTCAATAGTGATTTCTTCAAAAGGAGGGTACTTTGCAAATTCTACTGTTTGGTCTTTGGTTTTGAGCCAGGGGGTATAACTAGTGGACGTAGTATTAAGTTCATTTGTTTCCATTGTGTTGTATTGAGATTGTCGTGATGCCCACCAAACAAAGAAGTCAGTGTGAACTTCGTAATAAGTGAGTTCTTGAAGGTAATGTTGCCATATCCCCCCCCGACGAAGCGACGGTACGGAGCGAAGATAGTTGAGGCGGTGAGAGGTATTGTGATCAGCACAATACTGATCAATAATGGTGGGTAGGTGGAGAGTAAAAGTCATTGGGCTAACTGGGTAGTGTAGTGGCGTGAGCCAGCCATATCACTACGTGTAGGAGAAAGAGGAGGAGAGTCAAGTTTGGGAATAGGAGTGGGAGGTACCGTAGGTGTACGAGGGATGGTAAAGTAGGATTGAGGAATAGTTTTAGTATAATCTACGCCTTTAAGAGAAGGTTGTTGCGAAGTAGATGTAGGAGGTAAAGATGAGGACATTGTTGATGAGTCTGTAGGTTTAGAGAAAAGGATCTCAGCATGACCTTTAAGGGTTTCAATTACCGCAAAGGGTTGTGTACGTGGTAAGATAGGTCGTACAGGTAGTATATTTTGAATCTGCCAACTATCGGGATAAGTAACTTGATTCCACTCGATTAATTTTGGTGTATGAATATGAACATGATCATAATTTGCCTCAATTAATATGGTAGATTCTTTGGCTGATTCAATTTTGGCTTTGGGACTTAGATTTGATTTCATGATTTTATAGTGTATTCGATAGATGATAGCAACATTTTTAGAGTTTGTCATCATCGTAGAAGGTAACTTCATATTAAGTGTGAGAGTTTTACTTAAATTTTCATCGAAAAGATCGATACTAAAATTTGGATAACAATTGAAATAGACGGGTCCTGTGGCTAAATTTGATTCACAGACAGCAAGTAACGAGTCTGTAAAAGAAGTAAATCTAGCATCGCGTAGACACATTAGAATAGGAGTGTCTAATCCTATGCGATGCAGAGGTTTAATTGCAATTTGGATTAAACCAATATGCATAAATTTGTATCTAGTTTTGAACTTGGTGAGTTTATTGGGATCTAATAGTTCTAAACATTCAATTTGAGGATTAACAGGTAGAGATTTTTCTGTTGTATCAATGACATAATCATGTGTAAATAAGTTTTGGAATCCTAATCCAGTTTCATATATTTTAGTAGTAGGTATTTTAGGAATTGTCCAGTTTTGTAATTTCTGTTCAATAGCAGAAATGTGAAGTTCTCTAGAATTGTCCATTTAAGAATAGATCCTATCTATTGTAATAGATAATCACAGGCAACATCATAAGATATGTGAGCTAGCATTACGTTGGCAAACATATACATATCATGATTAAGAGTACACATAACAAGAAACACGCTCAGGCTTACCATCGGTCTTATCGTAGCATCCAGCTATGCATCTGCCGGGAACACCTTACACCACGTGATTACCCTCTTGCTGTATAGTTAATCACGATCTGCCATGTCTGGCTCCGCTACCATTTGCTCCCAGGGTTTGCTCTTGTTGCCTATGTATCCGGTTACAATAGATAGGGTAGGGTTGTTAGTTCGTCAAAGGCGAGCTCTCAGACACGAAATTTTGACAGTCCGCTCTGTCCTACACAGAAGAATTCAGACACGGCAAAATATCGGTCTCAGCATTGCCGAACTAAAAGAATTGATCCAGAATCTTCTCTGCGAACTTAGCAATCTACCCGTGCTTTTCTAAATGGATAAGAAAAAATCATTGACAGCTATGCTCGCAAGACAGTAAGGGTCTATATAGGCTGGGTTTGGGTCCTTATAAGTTTGGTAACAAAGCATGGTTTAAGAAATATAATTGATTATATGTTAACATATTTTTTGGTTTTGTGCTTGTAGAAAAGTACATATGCACACACCCACACCTCTAAATGTCAATGCCGAGAGTGTTCCTAATGTTAAAATGCTTGGTTTGTAATGTTTAAATGCCATTAAAGACTATTGATTTGTTGTGTGTTTCTGTATGCTGTATGATTTGATGTATTCTAATATGTTTTAGGACTTGTGGATTTTGAGACTCCATTAGGACTTGTG
The DNA here is from genome assembly GCA_019739055.1 of Passiflora organensis. Lineage (NCBI taxonomy): Eukaryota > Viridiplantae > Streptophyta > Magnoliopsida > Malpighiales > Passifloraceae > Passiflora > Passiflora organensis. The sequence goes on along the minus strand of JAEPBF010000212.1, from coordinate 18,483 downwards.
TGTTATGGTTCCTTTGATTATTTACAAAGACTTCCGATGATGTTTTTATTCACTCTGTATGATACCTTGTTAGGGTTTCAAGACAGTAAGGGTCTATATAGGCTGGGTTTGGGTCCTTATAAGTTTGGTAACAAAGCATGGTTTAGGAATTATAATTGATTATATGCGAACATATTTTTTGGTTTTGTGCTTGTAGAAAAGTACATATGCACACACCCACACCTTAAAATGTCAATGCCGAGAGTGTTCCTAATGTAAAAATGTTTGGTTTGTAGTGTTTAAATGCCATTAACGACTATTGATTTGTTGTGTCTTTCTGTATGCTGTATGATTTGATGTATTTTAATATGTTTTAGGACTTGCGGATTTTAAGACTCCTTTAGGAATTGTGGATTTTGAGACTCCTTTAGGACTTGTGTGTTATGGTTCCTTTGATTAATTATAAAGACTTCCGCTGATATTTTTATTCACTCTGTATGATACCCAGATTACAAATCTAAATGATAAACATGTTCCAACCTTTAAAAGCATAAGAATGAACCTTAAAAGTTGTAATTAGTGTGACTTGAGTCTTGCGAGATTTAGATAGGTCTTTGGTTAGGCTTGTTAGGGTTTCAAGACAGTAAGAGTCCATATAAGTATGGTAACAAAACATGGTTTAAGAAATATAATTGATTATATGTTAACATATTTTTTGGTTTTGTGCTTGTTAAAAAGTACATATACACACACCCACACCTTTAAATGTCAACGCCGAGAGTGTTCCTAATGTTAAAAAGCTTGGTTTCTAATGTTTAAATGCCATTAAAGACTATTGATTTGTTCTGTGTTTCTGTATGCTGTATGATTTGATGTATTCTAATATGTTTTAGGACTTGTGGATTTTGAAACTCCATTAGGACTTGTGTGTTATGGTTCCTTTGATTAATTACAAAGACTTCCGCTGATGTTTTTATTCACTCTGTATGATACCCAGATTACAAATCTAGATAATAAACATGTTCCAACCTTTAAAAACGTAAGAATGAACCTTAAAAGTTGTAATTAGTGTGACTTGAGTCTTAGGGATTTAGATAGGTCTTTGGTTGGGCTTGTTAGGGTTTCAAGACAGTAAGGGTCTATATAGGCTGGGTTTGGGCCCTTATAAGTTTGGTAACAAAGCATGATTTAAGAAATATAATTGATTATATGTTAACATATTTTTTGGTTTTGTGTTTGTAGAAAACTACATATGCACACACCCACACCTCAAAATGTCAATGCCGAGAGTGTTCCTAATGTTAAAATGCTTGGTTTGTAATGTTTAAATGCCATTAACGACTATTGATTTGTTGTGTGTTTCTGTATGTTGTATGATTTGATGTATTCTAATATGTTTTAGGACTTGTGGATTTTGAAACTCCTTTAAGACTTGTGTGTTATGATTTCTTTGATTAATTATAAAGACTTCCGTTGATGTTTTTATTCACTCTGTATGATACCCAGATTACAAATCTAAATGATAAACATGTTCCAACCTTTAAAAGTATAAGAATGAACCTTAAAAGTTGTAATTAGTGTGACTTGAGTCTTGAGGGATTTAGATAGGTCTTTGGTTAGGCTTGTTAGGGTTTCAAGACAGTACGGGTCTATATAGGCTGGGTTTGGGTCCTTATAAGTTTGGTAACAAAGCATGAATTAAGAAACATAATTGATTATATGTTAACATATTTTTTGGTTTTGTGTTTGTAGAAAACTACATATGCACACTCCCACACCTTTAAATGTCAACGCCGAGAGTGTTCCTAATGTTAAAAAGCTTGGTTTCTAATGTTTAAATGCCATTAAAGACTATTGATTTGTTGTGTGTTTCTGTATGCTGTATGATTTGATGTATTCTAATATGTTTTAGGACTTGTGGATTTTGAGACTCCATTAGGACTTGTGTGTTATGGTTCCTTTGATTAATTACAAAGACTTCCGCTGATGTTTTTATTCACTCTGTATGATACCCAGATTACAAATCTAAATAATAAACATGTTCCAACCTTTAAAAGCGTAAGAATGAACCTTAAAAGTTGTAATTAGTGTGACTTGAGTCTTAGGGATTTAGATAGGTCTTTGGTTGGGCTTGTTAGGGTTTCAAGACAGTAAGGGTCTATATAGGCTGGGTTTGGGTCCTTATAAGTTTGGTAACAAAGCATGATTTAAGAAATATAATTGATTATATGTTAACATATTTTTTGGTTTTGTGTTTGTAGAAAACTACATATGCACACACCCACACCTCTAAATGTCAATGCCGAGAGTGTTCCTAATGTTAAAATGCTTGGTTTGTAATGTTTAAATGCCATTAAAGACTATTGATTTGTTGTGTGTTTCTGTATGCTGTATGATTTGATGTATTCTAATATGTTTTAGGACTTGTAGATTTTGAGACTCCATTAGGACTTGTGTGTTATGGTTTCTTTGATTAATTATAAAGACTTCCGTTGATGTTTTTATTCACTCTGTATGATACCCAGATTACAAATCTAAATGATAAACATGTTCCAACCTTTAAAAGCATAAGAATGAACCTTAAAAGTTGTAATTAGTGTGACTTGAGTCTTAGGGATTTAGATAGGTCCTTGGTTGGACTTGTTAGGGTTTCAAGACAGTAAGGGTCTATATAGGCTGGGTTTGGGTCCTTATAAGTTTGGTAACAAAGCATGGTTTAGGAATTATAATTGATTATATGCGAACATATTTTTTGGTTTTGTGCTTGTAGAAAAGTACATATGCACACACCCACACCTTAAAATGTCAATGCCGAGAATGTTCCTAATGTAAAAATGTTTGGTTTGTAGTGTTTAAATGCCATTAACGACTATTGATTTGTTGTGTCTTTCTGTATGCTGTATGATTTGATGTATTTTAATATGTTTTAGGACTTGCGGATTTTAAGACTCCTTTAGGAATTGTGGATTTTGAGACTCCTTTAGGACTTGTGTGTTATGGTTCCTTTGATTAATTATAAAGACTTCCGCTGATATTTTTATTCACTCTGTATGATACCCAGATTACAAATCTAAATGATAAACATGTTCCAACCTTTAAAAGCATAAGAATGAACCTTAAAAGTTGTAATTAGTGTGACTTGAGTCTTGCGAGATTTAGATAGGTCTTTGGTTAGGCTTGTTAGGGTTTCAAGACAGTAAGGGTCCATATAAGTATGGTAACAAAGCATGGTTTAAGAAATATAATTGATTATATGTTAACATATTTTTTTCTTTTGTGCTTGTTAAAAAGTACATATACACACACCCACACCTTTAAATGTCAACGCCGAGAGTGTTCCTAATGTTAAAAACTTGGTTTCTAATGTTTAAATGCCATTAAAGACTATTGATTTGTTGTGTGTTTCTGTATGCTGTATGATTTGATGTATTCTAATATGTTTTAGGACTTGTGGATTTTGAGACTCCATTAGGACTTGTGTGTTATGGTTCCTTTGATTAATTACAAAGACTTCCGCTGATGTTTTTATTCACTCTGTATGATACCCAGATTACAAATCTAAATAATAAACATGTTCCAACCTTTAAAAGCGTAAGAATGAACCTTAAAAGTTGTAATTAGTGTGACTTGAGTCTTAGGGATTTAGATAGGTCTTTGGTTGGGCTTGTTAGGGTTTCAAGACAGTAAGGGTCTATATAGGCTGGGTTTGGGTCCTTATAAGTTTGGTAACAAAGCATGGTTTAAGAAATATAATTGATTATATGTTAACATATTTTTTGGTTTTGTGCTTGTAGAAAACTACATATGCACACACACCCACACCTCTAAATGTCAATGCCGAGAGTGTTCTAATGTTAAAATGCTTGGTTTGTAATGTTTAAATGCCATTAACGACTATTGATTTGTTGTGTGTTTCTGTATGCTGTATGATTTGATGTATTCTAATATGTTTTAGGACTTGTGGATTTTGAGACTCCATTAGGACTTGTGTGTTATGGTTCCTTTGATTAATTACAAAGACTTCCGCTGATGTTTTTATTCACTCTGTATGATACCCAGATTACAAATCTAAATAATAAACATGTTCCAACCTTTAAAAACGTAAGAATGAACCTTAAAAGTTGTAATTAGTGTGACTTGAGTCTTAAGGATTTAGATAGGTCTTTGGTTGTGCTTGTTAGGGTTTCAAGACAGTAAGGGTCTATATAGGCTGGGTTTGGGTCCTTATAAGTTTGGTAACAAAGCAAGGTTTAGGAAATAAAATTGATTATATGCTAACATATTTTTTGGTTTTGTGTTTGTAGAAAACTACATATGCACACACCCACACCTCTAAATGTCAATGCGCGGAGAGTGTTCCTAATGTTAAAATGCTTGGTTTGTAATGTTTAAATGCCATTAAAGACTATTGATTTGTTGTGTGTTTCTGTATGCTGTATGATTTGATGTATTCTAATATGTTTTAGGACTTGTGGATTTTGAGACTCCATTAGGACTTGTGTGTTATGGTTCCTTTGATTTACAAATACTGACTTCCGATGATGTTTTTATTCACTCTGTATGATACCAGATTACAAATCTAAATAATAAACATGTTCCAACCTTTAAAAACGTAAGAATGAACCTTAAAAGTTGTAATTAGTGTGACTTGAGTCTTAGGGATTTAATAGGTCCTTGTTTGGACTTGTTAGGTTTTCAAGACAGTAAGGGTCTATATAGGCTGGGTTTGGGTCCTTATAAGTTTGGTAACAAAGCATGGTTTAGGAATTATAATTGATTATATGCGAACATATTTTTTGGTTTTGTGCTTGTAGAAAAAGTACATATGCACACACCCACACCTTAAAATGTCAATGCCGAGAGTGTTCCTAATGTAAAAATGTTGGTTTGTAGTGTTTAAATGCCATTAACGACTATTGATTTGTTGTGTCTTTCTGTATGCTGTATGATTTGATGTATTTTAATATGTTTTAGGACTTGCGGATTTTTAAGACTCCTTTAGGAATTGTGGATTTTGAGACTCCTTTAGGACTTGTGTGTTATGGTTCCTTTGATTAATTATAAAGACTTCCGCTGATATTTTTATTCACTCTGTATGATACCCAGATTACAAATCTAAATGATAAACATGTTCCAAACCTTTAAAAGCATAAGAATGAACCTTAAAAGTTGTTAATTAGTGTGACTTGAGTCTTGCGGAGATTTAGATAGGTCTTTGGTTAGGCTTGTTAGGGTTTCAAGACAGTAAGGGTCCATATAAGTATGGTAACAAAGCATGGTTTAAGAAATATAATTGATTATATGTTAACATATTTTTTGCTTTTGTGGCTTGTTTAAAAAGTACATATACACACACCCACACCTTTAAATGTCAACGCCGAGAGTGTTCCTAATGTTAAAATGCTTGGTTTCCTAATGTTTAATGCCATTAAAGACTATTGATTTGTTCTGTGTTTTCTGTATGCTGTATGATTTGATGTATTCTAATATGTTTTAGGACTTGTGGATTTTGAGAACTCCATTAGGACTTGTGTGTTATGGTTCCTTTGATTAATTACAAAGACTTCCGCTTGATGTTTTTATTCACTTCTGTATGATACCCAGATTACAAATCTAGATAATAAACATGTTCCAACCTTTAAAAAGCGTAAGAATGAACCTTAAAAGTTGTAATTAGTGTGACTTGAGTCTTAGGGATTTAGATAGGTCTTTGGTTGGGCTTGTTAGGGTTTCAAGACAGTAAGGGTCTATATAGGCTGGGTTTGGGTCCTTATAAGTTTGGTAACAAAGCATGGTTTAGGAAATATAATTGATTATATGTTAACATAATTTTTTGGTTTTGTGCTTGTAGAAAAGCATATGCACACACCCACACCTCAAAATGTCAATGCCGAGAGTGTTCCTAATGTTAAAATGCTCTGGTTTGTAATGTTTAAATGCCATTAACGACTATTGATTTTGTTGTGTGTTTCTGTATGTTGTATGATTTGATGTATTCTAATATGTTTTAGGACTTGTGGATTTTGAGATATATAATTAATCAAAGGAACATAACACACAAGTCCTTAAAGGAGTCTCAAAATCCACAAGTCCTAAAGGATTTCAAAATCTACAATTCCTAAAACATATTAGAATACATCAAATCATACAGCATACAGAAACACACAACAAATCAATAGTCGTTAATGGCATTTAAACACTACAAACCAAGCATTTTAACATTAGGAACACTCTCGGCATTGACATTTAGAGGTGTGGGTGTGTGCATATGTACTTTTCTACAAGCACAAAACCAAAAAATATGTTAGCATATAATCAATTATATTTCCTAAACCATGCTTTGTTACCAAACTTATAAGGACCCAAACCCAGCCTATATAGACCCTTACTATCTTGAAACCCTAACAAGCCCAACCAAGTACCTATCTAAATCCCGAAAGACTTAAGTCACACTAATTACAACTTTTAAGGTTCATTCTTATGCTTTTAAAGGTTGGAACATGTTTATCATTTAGATTTGTAATCTGGGTATCATACAGAGTGAATAAAAACATCAGCAGAAGTCTTTATAATTAATCAAAGGAACCATAACACACAAGTCCTAAAGGAGTCTCAAAATCCACAAGTCCTAAAGGAGTTTCAAAATCTACAAGTCCTAAAACATATTAGAATACATCAAATCATACAGCATACAGAAACACACAACAAATCAATAGTCTTTAATGGCATTTAAACACTACAAACCAAGCATTTTAACATTAGGAACACTCTCGGCGTTGACATTTAAAGGTGTGGGTGTGTGTATATGTACTTTTCTACAAGCACAAAACCAAAAAATATGTTAATATATAATCAATTATATTTCTTAAACCATGCTTTGTTACCATACTTTAATGGACCCAAACCCAGCCTATATAGACCCTTACTGTCTTGAAACCCTAACAAGCCTAACCAAAGACCTATCTAAATCCCGCAAGACTCAAGTCACACTAATTACAACTTTTAAGGTTCATTCTTATGCTTTTAAAGATTGGAACATGTTTATCATTTAGATTTGTAATCTGGGTATCATACAGAGTGAATAAAAACATCAGCGGAAGTCTTTATAATTAATCAAAGGAACCATAACACACAAGTCCTAAAGGAGTCTCAAAATCCACAAGTCCTAAAGGAGTCTCAAAATCCACAAGTCCTAAAACATATTAGAATACATCAAATCATACAGCATACAGAAACACACAACAAATCAATAGTCGTTAATGGCATTTAAACACTACAAACCAAGCATTTTAACATTAGGAACACTCTCAGCATTGACATTTAGAGGTGTGGGTGTGTGCATATGTATTTTTCTACAAGCACAAAACCAAAAAATATGTTAGCATATAATCAATTACATTTTCCTAAACCATGCTTTGTTCCCAAACTTATAAGGACCCAAACCCAGCCTATATAGACCCTTACTGTCTTGAAACCCTAACAAGCCCAACCAAGTACCTATCTAAATCCCGCAAGACTCAAGTCACACTAATTACAAATTTTAAGGTTCATTCTTATGCTTTTAAAGGTTGGAACATGTTTATCATTTAGATTTGTAATCTGGGTATCATACAGAGTGAATAAAAACATCAACGGAAGTCTCTATAATTAATCAAAGAAACCATAACACACAAGTCCTAAAGGAGTCTCAAAATCCACAAGTCCTAAAGGAGTTTCAAAATCTACAAGTCCTAAAACATATTAGAATACATCAAATCATACAGCATACAGAAACACACAACAAATCAATAGTCTTTAATGGCATTTAAACACTACAAACCAAGCATTTTAACATTAGGAACACTCTCGGCGTTGACATTTAAAGGTGTGGGTGTGTGTATATGTACTTTTCTACAAGCACAAAACCAAAAAATATGTTAGCATATAATCAATTATATTTCTTAAACCATGCTTTGTTACCAAACTTATAAGGACCCAAACCCAGCCTATATAGACCCTTACTGTCTTGAAACCCTAACAAGCCTAACCAAAGACCTATCTAAATCCCGCAAGACTCAAGTCACACTAATTACAACTTTTAAGGTTCATTCTTATGCTTTTAAAGATTGGAAAATGTTTATCATTTAGATTTGTAATCTGGGTATCGTACATAGTGAATAAAAATATCAGCGGAAGTCTTTATAATTAATCAAAGGAACCATAAGACACAAGTCCTAAAGGAGTCTCAAAATCCACAAGTCCTAAAGGAGTCTCAAAATCCACAAGTCCTAAAACATATTAGAATACATCAAATCATACAGCATAAAGAAACACACAACAAATCAATAGTCGTTAATGGCATTTAAACACTACAAACCAAGCATTTTAACATTAGGAACACTCTCAGCATTGACATTTAGAGGTGTGGGTGTGTGCATATGTATTTTTCTACAAGCACAAAACCAAAAAATATGTTAGCATATAATCAATTACATTTTTTAAACCATGCTTTGTTCCCAAACTTATAAGGACCCAAACCCAGCCTATATAGCCCCTTACTGTCTTGAAACCCTAACAAGCCCAACCAAGTACCTATCTAAATCCCGAAAGACTTAAGTCACACTAATTACAACTTTTAAGGTTCATTCTTATGCTTTTAAAGGTTGGAACATGTTTATCATTTAGATTTGTAATCTGGGTATCATACAGAGTGAATAAAAACATCAGCAGAAGTCTTTATAATTAATCAAAGGAACCATAACACACAAGTCCTAAAGGAGTCTCAAAATCCACAAGTCCTAAAGGAGTTTCAAAATCTACAAGTCCTAAAACATATTAGAATACATCAAATCATACAGCATACAGAAACACACAACAAATCAATAGTCTTTAATGGCATTTAAACACTACAAACCAAGCATTTTAACATTAGGAACACTCTCGGCATTGACATTTAGAGGTGTGGGTGTGTGCATATGTACTTTTCTACAAGCACAAAACCAAAAAATATGTTAGCATATAATCAATTATATTTCCTAAACCATGCTTTGTTACCAAACTTATAAGGACCCAAACCCAGCCTATATAGACCCTTACTGTCTTGAAACCCTAACAAGCCCAACCAAGGACCTATCTAAATCCCGCAAGACTCAAGTCACACTAATTACAACTTTTAAGGTTCATTCTTATGCTTTTAAAGGTTGGAACATGTTTATCATTTAGATTTGTAATCTGGGTATCATACAGAGTGAATAAAAACATCAGCGGAAGTCTTTATAATTAATCAAAGGAACCATAACACACAAGTCCTAAAGGAGTCTCAAAATCCACAAGTCCTAAAGGAGTCTCAAAATCCACAAGTCCTAAAACATATTAGAATACATCAAATCATACAGCATACAGAAACACACAACAAATCAATAGTCGTTAATGGCATTTAAACACTACAAACCAAGCATTTTAACATTAGGAACACTCTCGGCATTGACATTTAGAGGTGTGGGTGTGTGCATATGTACTTTTCTACAAGCACAAAACCAAAAAATATGTTAGCATATAATCAATTATATTTCTAAACCATGCTTTGTTACCAAACTTATAAGGACCCAAACCCAGCCTATATAGACCCTTACTATCTTGAAACCCTAACAAGCCCAACCAAGTACCTATCTAAATCCCGCAAGACTTAAGTCACACTAATTACAACTTTTAAGGTTCATTCTTATGCTTTTAAAGGTTGGAACATGTTTATCATTTAGATTTGTAATCTGGGTATCATACAGAGTGAATAAAAACATCAGCGGAAGTCTTTATAATTAATCAAAGGAACCATAACACACAAGTCCTAAAGGAGTCTCAAAATCCACAAGTCCTAGAACATATTAGAATACATCAAATCATACAGCATACAGAAACACACAACAAATCAATAGTCATTAATGGCATTTAAACATTAGAAACCAAGCATTTTAACATTAGGAACACTCTCGGCGTTGACATTTAAAGGTGTGGGTGTGTGTATATGTACTTTTCTACAAGCACAAAACCAAAAAATATGTTAGCATATAATCAATTATATTTCTTAAACCATGCTTTGTTACCAAACTTATAAGGACCCAAACCCAGCCTATATAGACCCTTACTGTCTTGAAACCCTAACAAGCCCAACCAAGGACCTATCTAAATCCCGCAAGACTCAAGTCACACTAATTACAACTTTTAAGGTTCATTCTTATGCTTTTAAAGGTTGGAACATGTTTATCATTTAGATTTGTAATCTGGGTATCATACAGAGTGAATAAAAACATCAACGGAAGTCTTTATAATTAATCAAAGAAACCATAACACACAAGTCCTAAAGGAGTCTCAAAATCCACAAGTCCTAAAGGAGTTTCAAAATCTACAAGTCCTAAAACATATTAGAATACATCAAATCATACAGCATACAGAAACACACAACAAATCAATAGTCTTTAATGGCATTTAAACATTAGAAACCAAGCATTTTAACATTAGGAACACTCTCGGCGTTGACATTTAAAGGTGTGGGTGTGTGTATATGTACTTTTCTACAAGCACAAAACCAAAAAATATGTTAACATATAATCAATTATATTTCTTAAACCATGCTTTGTTACCATACTTATATGGACCCAAACCCAGCCTATATAGACCCTTACTGTCTTGAAACCCTAACAAGCCTAACCAAAGACCTATCTAAATCCCGCAAGACTCAAGTCACACTAATTACAACTTTTAAGGTTCATTCTTATGCTTTTAAAGATTGGAACATGTTTATCATTTAGATTTGTAATCTGGGTATCATACAGAGTGAATAAAAACATCAGCGGAAGTCTTTATAATTAATCAAAGGAACCATAACACACAAGTCCTAAAGGAGTCTCAAAATCCACAAGTCCTAAAGGAGTCTCAAAATCCACAAGTCCTAAAGGAATCTTAAAATCCGCAAGTCCTAAAACATATTAGAATACATCAAATCATACAGCATACAGAAACACACAACAAATCAATAGTCGTTAATGGCATTTAAACACTACAAACCAAGCATTTTAACATTAGGAACACTCTCGGCATTGACATTTAGAGGTGTGGGTGTGTGCATATGTACTTTTCTACAAGCACAAAACCAAAAAATATGTTAGCATATAATCAATTATATTTCCTAAACCATGCTTTGTTACCAAACTTATAAGGACCCAAACCCAGCCTATATAGACCCTTACTGTCTTGAAACCCTAACAAGCCCAACCAAAGACCTATCTAAATCCCTAAGACTCAAGTCACACTAATTACAACTTTTAAGGTTCATTCTTACGCTTTTAAAGGTTGGAACATGTTTATTATTTAGATTTGTAATCTGGGTATCATACAGAGTGAATAAAAACATCAGCGGAAGTCTTTGTAATTAATCAAAGGAACCATAACACACAAGTCCTAATGGATTCTCAAAATCCACAAGTCCTAAAACATATTAGAATACATCAAATCATACAGCATACAGAAACACACAACAAATCAATAGTCGTTAATGGCATTTAAACATTACAAACCAAGCATTTTAACATTAGGAACACTCTCGGCATTGACATTTAGAGGTGTGGGTGTGTGCATATGTAGTTTTCTACAAACACAAAACCAAAAAATATGTTAGCATATAATCAATTATATTTCCTAAACCATGCTTTGTTACCAAACTTATAAGGACCCAAACCCAGCCTATATAGACCCTTACTATCTTGAAACCCTAACAAGCCCAACCAAGGACCTATCTAAATCCCGCAAGACTTAAGTCACACTAATTACAACTTTTAAGGTTCATTCTTATGCTTTTAAAAGTTTGAACTTGTTTATCATTTAGATTTGTAATCTAGGTATCATTATGAGGACCCGTTCCCGGTAACCGGGAGCCTCACCGCCGTGCAGCTCCGATTGTCCCAACTGGTGGACCAAACAGAACTACACAAGGCTAAATTTTGTTTTACTAATCGTAGAAATACACAACATTCTTATGTCTTTCAAAACATGGCACGCAGCAAATAATACTCAGCATAACTTACAAACAACGGAGTAGCAAACACCTACAGCGGGAATATCAGATCACATACAATGGGCCATACGGCCTCAAACATACAACACTGTGAGTCCACACTCACAGATTCCCAGAAATTTACAACAACACTACTTTGTATGTATCAAAACATCAGAATATGCAAGCATGTGTTGTACATATATGCACCAGCAAACGACACAAGTATTTCAATATACAAGAAGATGTGAAAGATGCTGAGTCCAAAACGTGCATGTGCATTTGTCCAGCCCTACGACCAATACCGGGATAGTAACCTCAAAGTTGAACAGCTAGCTCTCACACCTTAGTCCTGAAACAAAAAAGGGAGGGGGTGAGATCAAAGACCTCAGTGGAAGTTACCGCGTCATAAGCATAAACGGTGGAATGAAGACAAAACCAAAGCATAGTATCAAACATTTATTCAAACCAGTACAATCCATACTCTTCAATGTAGCCATCATACGTGCACACACCAAAATGCAAAAGGAAGTAAAAACAGTTTTGATTCTTGGCTACTATGACCAACATAATGGGGTGGACACAAACCACTTCCACGTAACCCCCGCTAAAGGGCTACATAAAAGCCTACTGATGGTTTTCAATTGTCGCATATATCTATAAACAAAACCCCACCATCAGTATTGTCCCAAAATTGAATGGAGAAAACACAATCTGTCACATTCAATTTTGCACACGTATATAACGTCGTAAGATATATATGAAGCATGTATCAGGCCTTTCCCTTCATAGTGCACACAGCACTCAACCACATAGCCACCCATACCTCTCCAAGGTAAGCAACTGTCCTCTCTATAGGACTCCATATACTTACCTAACTTGATCAAGCATTAACCGTCAACTCCAATCGGTACAGTGACCAAAAACGAATTTATCCAGTATAGGTCATTAAAACTAAAAATTCATAAGATATTCCATGCATGCATTTAAACATTGCCGTCTTAGAATCAGGTGCCAAACATCTCAAAATAATATTTGAAGTATTCAGCCACAAGAGAAAAAATGTCTAAGAAGCCGAAAAATCATATCGTATGGAAGGTTGCAAAACCCGTATGAAATTTCATGTACACCAAACAAATCAGCATGTTTCAGCTTTTGAATATCCAGCATTCAAACATGGCCAGAAAATTATCATTTGAACACAATTGTTAAACACAATTCAAGTCATGCCTCCATTCAAACCAAAACATTAGATCATATATGAATTCTGAAAACAAAACGTTACGCATATACAAATGAAACATAAACTCCCACCTCTCGTTGCGTCGATGGTTCGCCAACAATATCCTTTCCTCTACTGATCGATCCAGTACCTCCTAAACAAGCACAAACCATACAGCCATACTAAGCATAACCAATCCAGGAATCAAAAATGCAAAATAATTGAAAGAAATCCTATGGACCCTCTCACACTGCACACACATCTACATTCCCCTATCCAATCTAAACACTCCAATCATATCCAATCTAAACAACCAATTCATATCCAATCTAAACAACCAATTCATATCCAATCTAAACAACAAAATCACAGTACTTCAGATACCCTCATTTGACCACAACCACTCAATTAACATACACCAACATGATCAAGAACATGAAGAAACAACCCCCTGATACTGTTCATCCGAAATTCATACAAGAATCAGAGGTTGTTTCCATGCATTTCCATCCATCAAAAACACTCAATCACATCACTAGCAACCTTAATAAGCCAACCAATCCAAAAGAAAACCAAAGATTAAGCACTTACCAACAACTCTGGAATTTTCGTCCAGAATGAAGAACACCTCAAAATCAGGCCTTAGACATCAAATTAACAATGGAAAAGTGCAGAAAATTGATGGGAAAGTGTTTTGGGACAATCCCCCACAAGTTTTTGGGATCAATTTGAGCAAAGGTTGGATTTTGGTAGGTTGGAAGGGTGAAGGAAGGAGAAAAACGAGTTAGGGTTGGAATGTGCTGGTTATTTTTGAAAGAGAAGTATTTAAAGGATGAAATGTGGGCTTGAGCTGATGGGTTTCAGGCCCAAGGGCTGATGGGCTGATGGGCTTCAGGCCCAAAAATTCAACAAGGCTGGACCGTGCCATCGACGGCCCGTTTCACACAAACGAGCCCAAACGGCTCGTGGTCGCTAAAAACAGACCAACAGCAACCTGATTTGTTTTCCTCTGACTCAACCTCGATCGTCTAACCTATCTTACTCACACTCATACGTAAACACTCTCAGATTCACTATGGGTTCCTTAAAGGCTTCCTACGGCTGTGTTCACAAACCAACAGTTTAGCAACGGCACGCAGCCGATGTCACTAACGCTACCATTGGCGCTGCAACAGACCGGCACCACAATAGACGGGATCTCACAATCATACAGAGTGAATAAAAACATCAGCGGAAGTCTTTATAATTAATCAAAGGAACCATAACACACAAGTCCTAAAGGAGTCTCAAAATCCACAAGTCCTAAAGGAGTCTAAAAATCCGCAAGTCCTAAAACATATTAGAATACATCAAATCATACAGCATACAGAAACACACAACAAATCAATAGTCGTTAATGGCATTTAAACACTACAAACCAAGCATTTTAACATTAGGAACACTCTCGGCATTGACATTTAGAGGTGTGGGTGTGTGCATATGTACTTTTCTACAAGCACAAAACCAAAAAATATGTTAGCATATAATCAATTACATTTTCTAAACCATGCTTTGTTCCCAAACTTATAAGGACCCAAACCCAGCCTATATAGACCCTTACTGTCTTGAAACCCTAACAAGCCTAACCAAAGACCTATCTAAATCCCGCAAGACTCAAGTCACACTAATTACAACTTTTAAGGTTCATTCTTATGCTTTTAAAGGTTGGAACATGTTTATCATTTAGATTTGTAATCTGGGTATCATACAGAGTGAATAAAAACATCAGCGGAAGTCTTTATAATTAATCAAAGGAACCATAACACACAAGTCCTAAAGGAGTCTCAAAATCCACAAGTCCTAAAGGAGTCTCAAAATCCACAAGTCCTAAAACATATTAGAATACATCAAATCATACAGCATACAGAAACACACAACAAATCAATAGTTATTAATGGCATTTAAACATTAGAAACCAAGCATTTTAACATTAGGAACACTCTCGGCGTTGACATTTAAAGGTGTGGGTGTGTGTATATGTACTTTTCTACAAGCACAAAACCAAAAAATATGTTAACATATAATCAATTATATTTCTTAAACCATGCTTTGTTACCATACTTATATGGACCCAAACCCAGCCTATATAGACCCTTACTGTCTTGAAACCCTAACAAGCCTAACCAAAGACCTATCTAAATCCCGCAAGACTCAAGTCACACTAATTACAACTTTTAAGGTTCATTCTTATGCTTTTAAAGATTGGAACATGTTTATCATTTAGATTTGTAATCTGGGTATCATACAGAGTGAATAAAAACATCAGCGGAAGTCTTTATAATTAATCAAAGGAACCATAACACACAAGTCCTAAAGGAGTCTCAAAATCCACAAGTCCTAAAGGAGTCTCAAAATCCACAAGTCCTAAAGGAATCTTAAAATCCGCAAGTCCTAAAACATATTAGAATACATCAAATCATACAGCATACAGAAACACACAACAAATCAATAGTCGTTAATGGCATTTAAACACTACAAACCAAGCATTTTAACATTAGGAACACTCTCGGCATTGACATTTAGAGGTGTGGGTGTGTGCATATGTACTTTTCTACAAGCACAAAACCAAAAAATATGTTAGCATATAATCAATTATATTTCCTAAACCATGCTTTGTTACCAAACTTATAAGGACCCAAACCCAGCCTATATAGACCCTTACTGTCTTGAAACCCTAACAAGCCCAACCACAAGGACCTATCTAAATCCCTAAGACTCAAGTCACACTAATTACAACTTTTAAGGTTCATTCTTACGTTTTTAAAGGTTGGAACATGTTTATTATTTAGATTTGTAATCTGGGTATCATACAGAGTGAATAAAAACATCAGCGGAAGTCTTTGTAATTAATCAAAGGAACCATAACACACAAGTCCTAATGGAGTCTCAAAATCCACAAGTCCTAAAACATATTAGAATACATCAAATCATACAGCATACAGAAACACACAACAAATCAATAGTCGTTAATGGCATTTAAACATTACAAACCAAGCATTTTAACATTAGGAACACTCTCGGCAGTTGACATTTAAGGTGTGGGTGTGTGTATATGTACTTTTCTACAAGCACAAAACCAAAAAATATGTTAACATATAATCAATTATATTTCTTAAACCATGCTTTGTTACCATACTTATATGGACCCAAACCCAGCCTATATAGACCCTTACTGTCTTGAAACCCTAACAAGCCTAACCAAAGACCTATCTAAATCCCGCAAGACTCAAGTCACACTAATTACAACTTTTAAGGTTCATTCTTATGCTTTTAAAGATTGGAACATGTTTATCATTTAGATTTGTAATCTGGGTATCATACAGAGTGAATAAAAACATCAGCGGAAGTCTTTATAATTAATCAAAGGAACCATAACACACAAGTCCTAAAGGAGTCTCAAAATCCACAAGTCCTAAAGGAGTCTCAAAATCCACAAGTCCTAAAGGAATCTTAAAATCCGCAAGTCCTAAAACATATTAGAATACATCAAATCATACAGCATACAGAAACACACAACAAATCAATAGTCGTTAATGGCATTTAAACACTACAAACCAAGCATTTTAACATTAGGAACACTCTCGGCATTGACATTTAGAGGTGTGGGTGTGTGCATATGTACTTTTCTACAAGCACAAAACCAAAAAATATGTTAGCATATAATCAATTATATTTCCTAAACCATGCTTTGTTACCAAACTTATAAGGACCCAAACCCAGCCTATATAGACCCTTACTATCTTGAAACCCTAACAAGCCCAACCAAGGACCTATCTATATCCCTAAGACTCAAGTCACACTAATTACAACTTTTAAGGTTCATTCTTATGATTTTAAAGGTTGGAATATGTTTATTATTTAGATTTGTAATCTGGGTATCATACAGAGTGAATAAAAACATCAGCGGAAGTCTTTATAATTAATCAAAGGAACCATAACACACAAGTCCTAAAGGAGTCTCAAAATCCACAAGTCCTAAAACATATTAGAATACATCAAATCATACAGCATACAGAAACACACAACAAATCAATAGTTATTAATGGCATTTAAACATTAGAAACCAAGCATTTTAACATTAGGAACACTCTCGGCGTTGACATTTAAAGGTGTGGGTGTGTGTATATGTACTTTTCTACAAGCACAAAACCAAAAAATATGTTAACATATAATCAATTATATTTCTTAAACCATGCTTTGTTACCATACTTATATGGACCCAAACCCAGCCTATATAGACCCTTACTGTCTTGAAACCCTAACAAGCCTAACCAAAGACCTATCTAAATCCCGCAAGACTCAAGTCACACTAATTACAACTTTTAAGGTTCATTCTTATGCTTTTAAAGATTGGAACATGTTTATCATTTAGATTTGTAATCTGGGTATCATACAGAGTGAATAAAAACATCAACGGAAGTCTTTATAATTAATCAAAGAAACCATAACACACAAGTCCTAAAGGAGTCTCAAAATCCACAAGTCCTAAAGGAGTTTCAAAATCCACAAGTCCTAAAACATATTAGAATACATCAAATCATACAGCATACAGAAACACACAACAAATCAATAGTCTTTAATGGCATTTAAACATTAGAAACCAAGCATTTTAACATTAGGAACACTCTCGGCGTTGACATTTAAAGGTGTGGGTGTGTGTATATGTACTTTTCTACAAGCACAAAACCAAAAAATATGTTAACATATAATCAATTATATTTCTTAAACCATGCTTTGTTACCATACTTTAATGGACCCAAACCCAGCCTATATAGACCCTTACTGTCTTGAAACCCTAACAAGCCTAACCAAAGACCTATCTAAATCCCGCAAGACTCAAGTCACACTAATTACAACTTTTAAGGTTCATTCTTATGCTTTTAAAGATTGGAACATGTTTATCATTTAGATTTGTAATCTGGGTATCATACAGAGTGAATAAAAACATCAGCGGAAGTCTTTATAATTAATCAAAGGAACCATAACACACAAGTCCTAAAGGAGTCTCAAAATCCACAAGTCCTAAAGGAGTCTCAAAATCCACAAGTCCTAAAACATATTAGAATACATCAAATCATACAGCATACAGAAACACACAACAAATCAATAGTCGTTAATGGCATTTAAACACTACAAACCAAGCATTTTAACATTAGGAACACTCTCGGCATTGACATTTAGAGGTGTGGGTGTGTGCATATGTACTTTTCTACAAGCA